>WNYF01000010.1:292735-541269 GCA_021396225.1 Sporothrix inflata | reverse complement strand
CCCCCCCCCCCCCCCCCCCCCCCCCCCCCCCCCCCCCCCCCCCCCCCCCCCCCCCCCCCCCCCCCCCCCCCCCCCCCAGGAAGAAGAAAACAAGAAGAAAAAGATGATATTTTTTTCTCTGCTAGATTTTCCCCTCCTTTTTTCATAAGTCAGACGTTTTTCTTTCAAAACCTCTTGAAAAAAAAAAAAATTCAATAAAGCGATCCCCTTTTCGATAACACGAAAAATATCGATCTAAATAACTTCAACAATTGCGCCCTGTGATATCCAACATGCCTTAAGTTTGGGTTGTCCACGCCCATACTTGAGGTGTCATGTGAAGGAAGCAACTTGAGATTCACGGATTCCAGCCCAATAGCACAAGCCTCGTAGAGTCACGAGCCTCGTGAGGATTGTTCTTTTGCACGGTTATTCCGCCGAGGAGAGATATTCCGGCAAGGAGAAAAAAAGGTGCTGCCACTCTGCCACGATTTTTACCGGAAGCTGACAAGAGGCATCTGGACCTGTTGTCGGCTAGTGCTCTGACTTTGATATCGCAACGAGTTTGCACTCTTGGGATATCTGTGAAAGTTGGGTACTTCTACCAATTTTGTTCTTTTTGAATACCGGTTTTACTGACTTGCTGGCATTCACTACGAGCTTTTACTTGGTTTACGTACACCTAGGATGCAATGCCAGCCTGAGCATGTCTCCTTCAGGGTCTCTCAGAGAGAAATATCTAAAAGCAAAAAAAAGTTCGCTGGTGCCATTTACCTCGTGTCAACTGGGGGTTTTGCATATTCCCATGGCTGCCTTTATTTCTTTCTGCTTCCTTGTTTCATCACTTCTTGCATGTTTCTTGTCTTCTTCCGTTGGCCGAGATGTGATCGGAAAGTACGACAACAATCGCCAGGCAAACGGCTGAGAAAAAAGCCGACCGAGATGAACCGCGGAATCATCTGACGAGAGGCCTGGTTATACAGGGCTGAAGTTTTTGCTGCTAGAGGTATAGCCTGGTATTTGATCAAGGCTTTCACGTTCCGGCATCAAAATTTTCGAAGTCGTTTGACGCTGTGGTAGGTGGTGTATTGCGAACCATGAAGGAGCCGAGGTCACTGCTTTTCACACCGTTGACAAGGCAGAGACCCTAGAACGGAGGCAGGGCTTGTCGAACATAGATAAGGAGGGGTGTGTGTAGTCATGGTCAGGGTCAATGTCGAGGCCGAGGCCGAGGCCACCAAGGTCGTCGAGGTTGTCGATGTGTATGCAGTTTGGCCAAGTTGAATCCCCTCGAAATCAAAGATTTTGGGGTCGAGGCAGTTCGTGCGGGTCGAGTACCAAGTCTTGCTTGTAAGCGTCCAGTTTCGAGACCGAGGTTACTGTGTCCATGTATTGTGTCGAGGTCATTATGCAAGGCCGTTGACGCCGAGGTCGAAGTCGAGTGGTGCATGACAGTATGTGTCAAAATGGAAGATTGCAAAATTGTCCAAAGTGTAAAATGCCCGAGGGCCTGACTCTCGAATAGGGATATCCGAGTTAAATGTAAAATTGATATCTGTCTTCTGGGAAGTTAAGTTTGAGGCACAGAGCGCGAGAGTGATAAAGACGAAGTGCTCGGTTGGAACCAACCACGTCGTCGTCCCTTGTCTCCTTCCATCTTCTTCTCTTGTGTTCTCTTTCGATCTCGTCATGATAGCCAGATAACGAGCAGCGGCCATATCGGACAAGAGCGAGCAACAATTGTTGCCATCCGCAGCACACGTTGCATCATTTCTGAAGATAAGGAGCGGCGTGGCCGTGTTTTGTTGGGCCATGGAGGAGATCCAAGACACACACGAGGATAAAGAAAATAGGACCCACCCCCGATTTCCCCAGATTTATTGTGACCCATTTTCTATTTTCTCCTTCCGTCCTTGGCCCATCGGACTTCCTATCTGGGAGAAAGAGGTCAGGGAGGGGGCGGTGTTCATCAGGTCATCCGATCCAAGGGGAGTTGATAGGGAAAGGAAGGGAGGTAAAAAGAAAGGAAAGATAGACGAGAGGAGGTGGCAAGAGAAGATACGACGTACTGACAATCAACGGGACATGACAAAAGAAGCCGAGACAAGAGCCGTGCCTTGGGAGATGCGTATCCAAGATACACATGATAGCACGCAATAGGGCAGGCTATCTTCCCTCTTCTGTTTCTGTGTCTTTATTTTTAAATCGTTTACCTATTCTCTTGCCTCTTTGGTTGTTGTCTTTGGTTATCATGATTCCCAATCACAACAGGTGCTGAACGCCGATATCAAACAAAAGACATGCGGCGAGAAAGGAGTAATGTACAATGAGACAAGGAGCTCCAAGTAAACAAGACATCATTGCAATTGCAATTACGTGACAGACACGACACACGACCAACATGTCACATGAATTAATGAGGACCAGCAAACGGCACACAGCTCCTGCTTCCCCGAGTGGCCAGGAACACAATCCGATAAGCCTTACCAGAAAAGAAGGAGAAAGGAGAAAGAGGCAAGGGCCAGCAAGACACAGGCCAGGCAAGGGTTCTCGGTTTGATTGTCCAGCAGGGCAATGCGAAGCGACAGATGCCCAAAAGGGGCAGCTGAGAGAAATGACGGCCAGAGAAGGTAACTGCGAGCGAGACATTGACTTGGGTGAGGTTCATGATAAGATAGCAATTCCAGGGCCGAGTTTGCCACCTGCCCATGACTGGCTGCCCAGGTGCCTGAGACACGGCAGAACTTGCCCGCAGGAAATAGTCTGCGGGAAATCAGAAGAGATATGGAACAGTGTGTTCTTTTACGCTTCCATTTTACTTTCACTTTTTCTCGCTACAATCATCCTATGAGGGCTGTATGCTCTTATCCCATTGATAGATTGCGGCGTTGTTTGGGGGGCTGGTCTCAGTAAGGGCTGTGCCCCCCTCTCTCCGCGGCCTTATCTCTTGCATCCTATGCTATCAAAACAATGAACGCCCCCCGTTAGATGAGGCGTGCACTGTTCACCTGCCCCTTACAAGGAGGAAAAAAGGGGGCTTACGGACCTGGGCACCTATTTTTACTTGTTTTTCTTTGCCTTGTCATTTGGTGCCCATGGTACTTTTTTGATAGAGGGCTTGAGGGTTTCCCGGCGGATAACTGGAGGGATAACACACTGCGCGTATCTCCTTCCCAACCTGCCGTGCCCTTGCCCAGTTATGTGTCGTTTTGGGAACAGTTGTGGTTGTGGTTGCCCTTTCTCCGGCGAGCTCCTATCTGTATCACGGCAGATCCGAATACCGAAACACCAGTATTGTACACAGTGGTTTGAGCCACCAACTGCGCCAAACGCCCTGGCCTGTGGTTTCCTCTCGTGTGAGGAATCAACTGCGCTTTCTCGTGCGATTGGTGTTCGGCGCCGTAGCTATCTGGATAACAGTGACCACAGGCCAAAAAAGCAAACATAAATAACAGCAGAATTTAACAGCCTGGCGGAGAAATGGTGAAGACGTGCCAGCCGATCGGCCCCGGTCGGATAGATACACGATAGGGAAAAGAGACCACAAGAGGAAGCGATATCAATACTGGTACATGCAGGTCCGTGAAGAGTTTTCACGTCGTCCCCTCTATCTCGGTGTCTTGTGTACTTCATAATCATCATCTATCCCTTTCTTTTTCTTCTTCTTTTTCTATTTTTCTCTTCCCTTTCCCCTTCTGCTTTTCTTCTTCACCCTGGATGCTCCCCTCCCTTGATACCGGAAATCCTGGAACTGCACAAGCCAACACATCCCCCCCCTCACAAGATAAGAAGACCAAGAAAAGAACAAAACAAAGCACGAAGCGAAGCAAAGAAGCACAAGGCAGAGACAAAACACAAAAGAAAGACAAGACACGAGGCAAAGACCATCAGTCACCGCCCACAAACCCAGCCCTACACTCTTTATATCAAGACCCTCTCCCCCAGATTCACAGTTCCCTTTCACACCTCTTTCACTTGTCTTTATTCTCCTTTCCCCGGCATATTTACTTTGATATTTTTGTTCTCATTCAGTCCACTCATCACTATGTTCCCAACTTGCACGGCAGACACCTACTCGACTTACACTGACAAGGTCACGTGACCACAACTTTCGTTGGATGTTGTCGACCTCCATCGTACCTTCCCTCCTAATTGACCATGGCTTCCTGATATAAGCATGTCTTTTGCAGAATTGCCTTTCTGTCGAGTGACATAGAATCTGGCCTTGGTTATCGACGACATTGTCGCCGTGCCGTCGTCGACCTTTACACATCAACACAACCGAAACAGGCAACGAGCCACCCGACATTGCCCGAACTTCTGACCTCGACGACTCGGCGAAACCCACTTTCCTTCCCCCCACCGACGGCACGAAACGAGATCCTTATCTCTCCTCAGCTGCAGCCCCATGTTCCCCAATTCGGGGAGGGGGAGCATGCAATCCCGCACCCAAACGACACGCCCCTCTACCTGCCACTGCAAAGCAGCATGTCGCTCGAATGCTCGCTTTCTCGGATTCTCCAAAAAGCAACAGAAAGAAGCAATATCGGGGCAACGGGGAAGAGCTCGACGGCTTGCAGCAACAGACTAAGCCTCGTCATATCAATTGACAAGACTGGAGAGGACAGTCTTCGAGTCGTCCCTGCTTGTCTTGCCTGTTCACCCCACGCCCTCGGGGAAAGAGAACAGATTTGGCAACGGCGCTGATTGGCTACTGATATGGGAAATGCCGCAGGGGGGTGGTCGGGCACTACCTGAACTGCCAACGACGCCAACGACGCCAAACAACTCGCTGACTGACGGCTCTGACGCTGGGGACAATTTGGCCCCAGCCGCGGCGCCGTCGATCATGGCACGCCAGGGCCAGCAGGGGGTCCACACAAACCCACAAAGTGGCACCCTCCACGACCCCGGGAGATAAGATAATGGGGCACTCCCGATAGAGAGAAACGGATGTGTCTTGAGTTTCTTGTGGGTTACGGCATGGCCTTACCAAGAATTCTTGGCTTTCCAGGGTGGAGTCTTCACCTCTCTCCAGCCACAAGGCCCTGCAGCCTTGGAGGATTTGGAGGTCTGGACGCCCAAGTCGGGCAGCCACAGTTGGATTGGAGCAGCCACACTAGTGTGATGGGCGAAGAACATGAGGAGAGAGCCGTTTGGGAAGGTGGAAAGCCACGATGGCAAAGGGACGCGGGTAGAACAGCCTTCTCCAGCGTGTCCGGCGAGGCGTGGGGGATTGCTGGAAGCCCAGCAATTCGATATCACGTGGGAATCAATTTGGTGACTTAAAGAGCCATGAGATCATGTTTCGTGACCGCGTATGACGTTCTAGAGACGCCTTCAGGTCGTAAGGAAGGTGGCGGTGCGGCAAAGGCAAGTCAAGACACAGACGCAGTAGGGGAAGGCTACGCGGACGGCTGATCTGATGACGGGGGCTTGAGACCGTGATTGTCACGACCGCTTATGACAGCAAGCCGTGACATCAAGCCGTGCAGCGTCGATCGGCAGGGCTGTAAGGATTCTGCAGCCTGCATATGTCCCGTTGTCGACTAACAAGTCCTCCTTCACCGCAACTCTCCGTCTCGAAAGATGAGGCCGGAAATCCGGTCATCCTCGGATAGGAGACGGGGGCTGGAAAAATGCGAGGGACCACCTCGCAGTGTTGCGAAGTGTTGTGCGTTATTTACGACGAACATGAGCGGAGCGTTGGCCGGCTGTGTGGATCAACGGCCGGCGACCTCAACAAACTCGCCAAGCATCACGAAGGGCACCGTCTCGTCGAGTTCAGCCTCCGACTTGTTTTCGTCGTCGACCAACAGCGGGACCATCTCAACATTCTCGCCCAACTCGCTTTGCGCCCATCTGTTTCAACCCCCCACCTACGAGTACGAACGGGGCCTTCAGCCAGATGCAGCATCCTCGGCCGACAACAGACGACAACAAGGCTAGGGACAAGGGGAGGCTAGGAAAGGGGGGTTGCGGGTCTCTCTCGTGTGATGAGGGAACATCACGACAACATCACAGCTGTCCATCGTCTACAGCCAGGGACCAGACTTCGGATTCTGGCCCGGTCACCGCCCCCTTTTCTCTGATGGGGGAGAGGGCCCTGGTCCGAGTACTTAGTCTTGGTCTCGATTTCGACCCAAAAAGTCGGTGGGGAAGCGCCGTCGCAGTTCTCATCCTCATCCTTCCGCTCCCCGGGCCACCCCTGTCGAGGAGCCAAAGGTCAAGCATCCTTTGTCGAGAGACGATGTTTATTTTGGAACATTTTCGAGAAGAGGGTGATGGCTGAACCGGCGGCAGGCCGTTTCACTGGACCAAAGCGACTGCGTCCTGCATGTCACGCCTCCGCTCCACTTTTGTTTCCCCCCAGCCGCGCACACCCCGCTCGTTTCCCGGTCGGTTGCACAATGGAATCGAGTAATCGATTGTCAGTGCCAACGCACGCCTTACGTCGCACGTTGAGAAACGTTTGTTTCTGGCCGTTTTATTCGAGGTGAGCCTTCTTTTCAGCCATCTTATCGCACGCAGCCTGTATCAGGTTTCACTCCGTATGGGGAAGCGGGCAACAAACACAACATCGCGCGCAGAAACACAACTAGACAACAACCTCAGGGATCGACCCTGCGGGGCCCGTCTGTTGCTGTTCTCGCTGTCGTCACTTTTGTCGTCCTCGACACTCGGTCCGTTCGTTGCCTTGCATCAACAACGGCCAGGGGCCCGGATGCAAAGAAGAAGCCGGGTGAGGTTCTCCTGGCCTGTGTGCGTGTCAACAACATTTCGATTGCCAATGCATGTTTCTCAATAGATGTGCATTTCGCTCTTGATAGACAATGCAAAGTCGCTCGCAGTTTACGTGTTTCGATTTCGTTACCTGGCCTTCGTCCTCACCCATGACAAAGTGTCGTCATCGCCAACAGCCTTGGTTTCGTTTGGCTCGTCCGATGCTTTCCCCTTTTCATATTTTCGCTTACGAGTGGCTGCTTCAAGTAGCGAAACCCAACTTTGTCTACACCGATCAAGGACCATCTTGTTTCTCTATTTTTCTACTTTCTATTCTCCAAGAAACTACGAGTAGAGAAAAGCGAGACGAACAAGGCTGTCGGGCGTCGGCCTTGAACAGTTATGCTTCAACTTTCAGAGCCATTTTTGGTTTCGGCCGAACCTACCTCTGAGGCTAGACGGCAGAAACGCCGGCTGGTCAATAGGAATGCAAAGTGCCGTAGCGACAGTTACACCGGCCCTCGTAAAACTCGCAGTAATTCAACAAGCCGACCCGGGGAAGGAAGAAAAAGAGAGGGCCTGGAACACTGGCCTGGCTGAGCTTGGCCTCAGTGAGCCTGGGCTTCGCCTAGCCCGGGGCGGCCTTAAGACATGCATAGCCATTGAGAACAACGCGGTTCCGCAACAACAGAGCATTCGTCCATTTTTTCTACTCTTGCCTACTGTTCGCCGTACGCTTTTCTTGTCACTTTCTTTCTGCCCACCATTCCTTTCTTTCCCTTTCACGCCTTGTTTCGTTAGCCAAGGCCCCGGCGAAATAGCACAAAGAAAATGGACCAGAAAATGGACCAGAAAGTTTGGCCCACCTAGCGCAGTGCTCCGCTCTCCGCTGTCCGCCCAGTATTTGGTCCAGTTTTGCCATGTGAAATGAAGCTCGTCGGGCTTGATGCCCGAGCAAAAGGGTACATTGGCAACGGCCGCGGTTTGTACACATTGGCAAGTTGCAAGTTCACGGCTATTCTTCTCTAGGTCCACGTCATTTTGCCTCTTGCTAGTAAATATTGTGGAGGAGAGCTTGAGTGGACTCTGGTTCCAAGCTGTCATTATTGCCTCCGCAAAGTCAACATCTTCCAGACGAGCAACATGACAAGTATGTCAAGATGTAGGGGTTATGGTTGTCTTGAAGTAAAAAAATCAAATACGGTCTGACATGGCTGGAGGGAAGCATCGCCATATGCATCTTTGGGCAATCGCCATATTCACACGAGACATCCATATCTAAGCTGCCTCTTCCGTAGTTCCTAGAACACCAGTAGGAAGTGCACGAGTAAATAGGAGTATTTAGAATGTGGGGAGAGAGTGACAGACAACGAACGAGAAGTCACACACGAAGTACGAAGTACAAGACAGGCCGGCACAAAACACATGCACGTCAGACGAGCCTGGAACCGCCACGGTCGAAACCGTTGTCGCTCACAGTTTTAACGTGCAGTAGGGAAGTATTACGACGTACTCTGGAATCTTACGTTTCCCCAGTCTTACCTCCTTTCGCTCAACCCCTCTCCCTTGCGTCCTTTTTGTCTTTTGCCGTGCTCCAAGTGAACACAGGGCATGGGGGTCGTCTCAGTTCCTTTTTACAGTAGAACCCCATCCCACATGCACAGCAGAAAGAAGCAAGCTCGAAAATATGAGAAATTACAAAGAGCACGGGAACCTCCACAGGTGGCCAGGGTCGGCCTGGCCTGTTCAGGTCGCCTGCACATCGACCTGCATCCTTCCTGCTTCGACGATCTGAGGAGAAAAAAAAGAAAAGGCAAAAAGAAAGGTGATTTTCAGTGGACGAGGCGAAATGCGACTGTATGAGAGTACTGACATGAAAACACGCATGCAATACGCCACTGGTGCTTGAGCCGGATGCCGATACGGAGTACTCCGTAGACAACTGGCCAAGACGGGCGAGACAAGTAGGCGAGCGTCCCTTTCATCCTTTTCGATGTTCGTTCATTCTTTGTTGAATGTACCTGAATTTGTCACTTTGCTTCCCGCCCTTTCCCCCTCGTAAACACTTTTCCCATGTGGCCTGGCCTGACCACCAACAGCCCAGCCAGAGTGGTGGTCTCTTGCCACCCCATCCCGTCCCGGCCGGGCTAGGGGGACAGAGGTCCCTTGAAGGCTACAGTACCAAGGCTCGACGGGCATAGGCCACTGTCGCGTGGTGCTCTGGCGATCCCTGGAAAGTCTGGCTTCCGGAATAACAGAGTCGCAAGCTACACGACACGTCTTGTCTGCTTCTCTCTTTCGCGCTTCTCTTCCTTTTCTCATTTCGCCCGTTGTGTGTCGCATGTCGTACTGAAGAATACCCAGTAGAGCCGAGGGAAGGATTTGGGTGGCCCCTGCCCCCCATTTTCGGCCTGGCCAGGGGGCCTGTTTTCAGTCTTTGTTTGTGTCTCTCCCTGGCCGCCGTGGGGGTCTCTCTCTTCCCGCTGCCACCCCCCTTTCCCGCGCCGCATAATGAGCTTTTTCGCATTTTGTCCTTTGCTCGGGGCGTATGTCGCTTTGTGTGTGCTCCGTGCGTCACTCACCACCTTTCTCTGCCGGTATTGCACCCCACTCCACTTTTTTGGAGGTAAGTACTTGTATGGAGTACGGAGTATTACTCCGTACTGAGAAAAAGACGCAGTTCGTTTCGAGACACACGACCATGAGAGACCTGAAGAACGAAAGAGATCAACAGGAGAGAGAAGGCTGCCCCTGACACGATGCGCAA
Organism: Sporothrix inflata; assembly: GCA_021396225.1. Lineage (NCBI taxonomy): Eukaryota > Fungi > Ascomycota > Sordariomycetes > Ophiostomatales > Ophiostomataceae > Sporothrix > Sporothrix inflata. Next base: position 531,800 of record WNYF01000010.1, on the reverse strand, counting down.
AAAGACAATTCCCCGTATGTACGGAAGCGCATCGGTTTTGCAAGATATAGGTTGCAGTGGCAGACGGGAGTACCACCAAATACCACCAAATGCCACCAAGACACTTGTACTTACTTCGATGCCGCACACCTCCCGGGGTCACAGGGCCAGTCGCACAACGCGTGCGGGCTGTTTTCACATTCGCCCGTTGGACTTGTCGATGCCTCGTGACGGCATCCTCCGTCAGTTGGGAACCGTGCACGACTGGCGGGCGCGTCAATGGCAGCCATTGCGAGCGTCGTGCGCACGTCGCCTTTGACCTCTGAACGGGTTCATCACGAACGTCGACGATCACCGTGCCCCTGACTCGACACTTGTCTCGAAGGCTCGCTCTCGCGTGCACGGAGAACGCGCCTAAAAACTCAAAATAAAATAGAATAGATGCTAGTTGATTGGCCGGTTTGGTTTAGGAGTGGGGGTGTGCATTTTGATGCTCTTCTGGGAAAGAGCGATCGTGTTGGAGGACAATGTACTTTCCTAGACGGGCCGTCGAACAATAGAAAGCAAGCGTTCTAGATCGCGTGTGCAGTTGCATGCATTCTTTAAAAAGACTCCATTCGCGCTTGTGGCGTTCTTGCGCTTCTCTCGTGGCTGTTGATGTCGTCGTCTGTGTGATGTCTACGTTTTTCAGTGTTCGTCGACGGGCTGGGTACAGAGAAGCATGTGAAAGACAGCTGTGTTCGTTCTTTCCAACTCAAAAGGTACATTTTTGCAGGTACTATATAAAAGCGGGTCCAATCAAGACGCAAAGTGGGGTCGCCTGCCACGCGAGAAACACCAAGGCAAGAAACGGGAAAAGAGCAGCAGCTTCTACGGCGCGACAGTGAGAGTGAGCACAAATACTTCGAACAGAGTGCACAAAAGCCAACTGAGTACGGAGTAGAACAACCATCATTTACTGCTGCATCGGGTAGTATTTTTAGTGCTGTCGCTAGTGCTGCAGGCGGACGTGAAATGAGAGGCAACTCGGTGCGCAGAGGTCTAAAAAGAAAAGAAGAAAGAAAAAGAAAAGAAGGCAGGCTCGAGAACACCAGTCTTCCCTCCTGGCATCTCCCGAGCGGGCTTTCTTCTACACGGTGAGTGCGACGGCGGCGGCCCATCGGTGGCTTTTTAGAGGCGCCCACTCACACCTTTCCTCCCAAGTGCCTCCTATTGCCTCCAAGTGCTTCCAAGTGCCCCCAGGCTAACGACGCCAACCTGCGAGGCCTGGCCAGGCTGGGTTAAGGCTCGAAAGGAAAAAAGGAGGGTCTGGGCAAAATGGGAAACAGTATGAAGGGGCTCTTCATGCCCTTCTAGGTCTTTCAGGGTTCTCTCTGTTCTCTGTCGAGGCCAGCGATCTGGACCGTCCAAAGTGCACTCGTACGCAGGGTCCGCAAACTCCTTCCTGGCCCCTAATACTTGTTCACGTTTTCATTGTTTATGGGCCCTTGTTTATTTGCCACTTCGGCTGTACTTTGAAGGCAAGAATACCGCCGTGACGACTTGTTGTACGTCGTAAGATACTTTGCTCTGCATCGAAATGGGTTTGGGCCATGACTCGTGAGTCGTGGGGCGCTGGTTTGGAGAAAGCTGTCCAGATCTTAGAAAACAAGTTGCCTGTTGGCTTTTGTACAAGTAGAAGAGAAAACGAGTGACGAGCGAGATCGACATGGATGAGCAGGTTCGTTTGGTTGATATTGCCCAACTCAATCGCGTAGAAAGAACCAACATCCGTCACCTACACTCATCAACAAACAGTGCCGCTAGCGACCCCGAACGAGCAAACAACTGGTGTTGGTGTTGGCGTCGGCTTTCGAGGTCCAGAAGCTCACATCGAAGGCTGGTTGTTTTAGGTACAAAATCAGGACGGCCATTTCGTCGTGTCTTACGAGTATCTTACGGAAACAAGTAAGATACAAGCAAAAAGGTAGAACCAAATAAAAGAGAAAGAATTGGCCCTCTTTACCTTTCTGCCCGTTTTTTTTGGTTCTCGCTCTCTTCTCGTTCCCTCTCGCTCCGATTCCAGCCGGGTCTTGCCCGGTAATAGCTGACGAGCACCTTGCCGTTTTGGTCGCTAGTTCTTCAGCAATCTCGAAAGGAACGGCGCTTCCCAGTCCTTTGTGTGGAAGAACGAAGGGAAGGACCAAGAGACGAACGGAGCGCTCTGCAAGACAGCACTAACGATGGCAGCCACACTCGGCGAGAACCCGCCCGGTGTTCATCAACCGACGGGCCTTGACTCGCACCATTAACCAGTTCGACCTGACCTGACGACGTATTTGGATTTGCCCGTGCCACCATGGCCCACGGTGGACCCCTTGTCCGCCACAGCTTCTTTCTTTCTTTCCTTCTTTCTTCTTTGTTGGCGACGTCTTCAGGAAAGCAAGGTCTCCGTTGTAAACCGTAGCGCTCCGAACGGAGTCGAGGAGGGGCACATTCCGGCGCTTCTTGATCGCTTCTACGAGTTTGTCGAGCCTCGAGCATCTTCAAAGAGCCATGTCGATCGCAACCACGCGGCATCCTGGGCACCGCAATCCTCGCTCATATGTGATAGATACCTCGTAGGGCACACGCATCCTCCCTATTCGGCCTCTTGTAGCCGTTGCAAAGCGACGTGCGGAAATAGATAAAGCGAGCCCTGTGTACTGTTTGTGCTGCCACATCCTCACATCCTGAATTTGAATTGTTTGGGGGGTGACTCGTCCTTCCTCTTCCCTGGCCTGTCATGCATGGCGGCTGGTGCTGGGAAGATGGCTTGCAGCCGATGGTCGGGCAGGGGGGTTCCATCCTGCATCCCAGTCTCAAAGTGTCAGTGTGGGTGGGAAGGGGACGGGGGTCACTGTTCTTTATTTTATTTTATTTTGTATGGCCGCTCGGGTCTTCAAGTTCCCTTCTTTTTTTCTCGTTCTCCATCAGCTGGGGCGACGCGGCATGGCTCGCTGTAATGCTCTGCATTCGTCCAAAACAGGCACAGAAAACACGAAGCCCGTGGCGTGAACCCCCATGTTGGACGAACAGTGCCTGTTGCACAATATACCGGGTATTGGTGCTGTATGTGTTTTGTATGGGTAATCTGCAAATAGAGCTGTCGCCCGTGAAAGCAGTTCGCGAACAGGATCACCCCCATTTCCATTTTCATATTCCATATTCCATCCCGCGTCCAGGTACAGAGCACGTGTGGTAAGATATGTACAAGTACGACGTATCTGGCCCTCGTACGAACTCCATATTTGGACGTGCTCCGGACCATCATATCCAGGCCACGGCAGGACGGGCAGGACGATGCCAGATGCGCGTGGGATGTGCCACCTCTTTGCCTCTTTGCCTCTTTTGCGACGGACAGGTACGGGGAGCTCGAAAGAGGCTTGCAGCACGAGACGGGAGCACTTCCTCGCCCACCATCTTCTTCCCCTTCCTCCCCCGTCTCGGCCGTTCATCATTTCTGTTTAAGTATCGGCTTGTCTTGTTGATGCAACCTCCCACGCCTCGTTTCTTCATCTCGACTTTTGTTCGCTCTGTTCCCTTTTTCGTCTTTTCTTCTGTTTCCCTTCTTCCCTTCTTCCTCTTCTTCCACTCTTCATCGTCTCCTTCTCCCCCACCCTATAAAGCGCATCCACACCCACTCCCACGCCCTCGTCATTTCGAGGGATCTGTAAATTGGGAGAGAGAGTCGGGCAAGTTGGCTCTTGGCTTCCTCGTAGGCTCGTACCCTGCGTAAAGGCGGGCCCATCGCTGACGCTCCGTCTTGCCTGGCCCGCTAAAACCACAGCCCATGCAACTCTCGCTGCACCGGAGCACGCACGCTGTCGAGGTTAGTGCGCCCACGCTAGTGTTCACGGTTGGGGTGCTTGTCGATTTGTATCCTATCCCAGAAGTGTTTATTGGTTCTGCGTCTGACGACGCCTGTTTCTGACCGGCACTTTCAGAGTTATGCCTGCTAAGCAGCAGCTTGTTTCACAAGACGCATGCCTACGAGTGCAATGTCCCCATCATCTCCAGACCGCATATACTCGTCGAGGTAGATGCTCACCAGGACTGCACACCCTCCCGTCCACATCCACATCCTCGAGGGCCCATTCTCGAGGGCCCATCCTCGAGACTGCTCACAAATGCCTGCAACAGGCCTGGTCTAGCGCTGGTACACTAACGCGTTAGCTGCTACAGCGGCCTGGTCGTCCTTTCTTGCTGCGACCGCATCCGCGCCTCTGACTGGCCCGCACCAGTCCACCGAGCGCCCCCAGCGTCCCCAGCGCTGCCGTTCTTTGCCTCTGGCGCCCCTCCTCGACCCTCTCTCCCCGCTCTCTCTGCGCGCATCGTTCTCCGGTGTCGTAAGTCGCAGTGTCGTCCTGTCGTCCTGTCGTCCTTGGCGCGGCGCAAACCCCCATCCGCCCACTGCACTGCGACACTGCGTGCCTGTCTGTGCCCACCGCCACCGGCCGACGTATGTCGATGGGTGGATGGATATATGGGACTGCCAGCCTGCGACCAGAGCAAGGTCGTCTCGCTCGCCTGTCTTATGTCCTTTTACTCCGTAGCTACTCCGTACTCCGTAGTCTCCTTCCTCAGTCCCACCAAGGCTGCCCTCTGCCTGCCTTCCTGTCTATTCTGTCTGCTCTCGCCGTCTCATTCGTCTCCTTCCATCGCTCTTCCCTGTTCGTTTGCCTCTAGCCCACCCCCCCTCCAAGGCCTAGCCAACCCGACTCTCCCCATACGACGGCAAGTGTCTTACGAAATAGTTGCAACTTGTCGGTCGCTGTTTCTCCAACAAATGCTGTTGCCAACAGGTTAAGGTGGGAGGGGACAAAAGGCAGACGAAAAAGGGAAAGACGAACGGAGTCAAGAACAGCTTCCAAAATGGAGGCCGGGAAGGAGCGAATGAGGAACAAGGCAAGAGCGAACTGAAGCCGGACAGACAGAACGAACGAAAAGGAAGGAAGCGACAGGGGGCGGCGGGCAAGAACGAAAGAGAGAAGAGGAAAAAACCCGCCGATGCGGCCCCCCAACCTCGAAAGACAGACACCCAGACACCCAAAGAGAGAGGCGACCCCCATTTTCCCAAGAGTCGGATGTCCCTCTGCGCTCCTGCCTGCAGGTCGACTCTTGCTTGTCCCCTGCCTATTCCCACGCTCCCTGTTCTTTCCTCCCGCCCACGCTTTTCTGTCCTTCCCTCGTTCTTTCTGCATTTTCGCTTTCCTGTTCTTCGGTCTTTCCCGTTCCTGTCGCCCACCCTGCATGCGCCACGGTCGCTGTTGCCCACAATGCATTCGGAGCGCCCTCCGTCGTTCGGAGGCAAAGGACGACAGAAGGAAGCAAAAACGAGAGGAGATGTCAAAAGGAAAGAGCGAAGGGCGATGACATAGATGCAAGAGTAAGAGCAATGCGAGTACAAACTACAGTACGCCGTAGCCCATGTGGAAAGGCGGAAAGGGCAAAGGCAAAGGATGCGAAAAGGACTATTCCGTAGCGCCTATACGACGTACGCCGTCGCTTTCTCTCGACATTTGCCCGTGCCTCGCCAGCAGGCACAGTAGACACTACTGCCGTAGGGCCCGTACTCTGCTGCAGGGCGCTGTATTTTCCCCTCCTCCCCGGTCCCCCATCCACTTCATCAATTTCCCTCTCGCCTTCGACTCTTCCCTTGTCCCTCTATTCCCTCTTTTCCTGTCGCTTTATTTTTAATACTCCCAATCCCCGTCCACCTCGTTTTTTTCTCATTCTATTCTTGTTTTTGGCCTCTTCCTATTTCCTCCTCTCTTTTCCCTCCTTTCGCATTTACGTTTTCTGATTTCTCTCTTCCTCTTCTCTCCTCCCGCATTTCTTTCTTTTTGTCTCTTCATACCTCTCTCCGGCCTCCCCCTTCGTCTCCCTCCCCCTCCAGCTCTACATTCCAATTCGCTACTCGCCCAGGGAGTCAGAGTCAAAGTCTCTTTTCCCCCTTGCGACCGAACCCGAACTCCGGCCGACGAAACAGAAGACTCAGGAACAAGAACAAGAAACAACAAAAACACCAATCTCGTCAGCCTTGCACGAGAACTCGAATCGGTGTTCTTTATATATCATAAAAGATCCGATCGCCTTCGCCGCCCTGCGCTGCGATCGCGTGCGCAAAAGGCGCTGGACCCCGGAGAGAACCCGCCAAGCGGACGACCCGGCCGACGTGGGGACATAGAAACAGCCAAAAAGAGGTTTTTCTCTCGTAATTTTTCGCCCATCCCCCGCGCTTCTTCTCCCGTTCTCCATCCTCCCATCACCACCAAACCACCGCTTTCTTCGACCAAAGCAAGACCTTGCTCACCTTAATTGAGTGTGCTTCCTTCTTGTGACGACATCCTTCGCATTTATTATTATCGTTGTCGTCCCCTGGGGCCCCTCCTCTTGAGATTCCTTCCCCTCACCCCATCTTCGCCCACACCCCTCCTCCTTCTTCTTGGAGTCCCGTCCCGACACAGCGGTGCGGTCTATCCTTCGAACTCGACATCTCCGCGGAATACGACAAACATCGTCGGTCGAGTCAGACAATTGCATTGTGTAGTTTGACGTCCGTTTGAAACACACCCAGAGCCTTGTCTTTATTTGCGCCAGTGTCCCGTGCACGCGCGCTCCCGGCTTCCTCTTTTCTTTTTTTTTTCTCCCTCCTTCACAGCTGGCAGCCATGATGGCCGCCAGCACGACGTCGCCGCATGGCACGTCGAGTCCCATGATGAGCATAAACACCACAACAACAGAGCACGACTTCCGCTTCCCCCGCAGACCAACGGGTGGTGCCGGCGCGGTCCACGGACCGCCCGGTCACCAGCTTCACCAGCAACAGCAACACCACAACCACCACAACAACCTCAGCCTCGATTTCTCCAGCGAACACTTTCAGCACCACGACTTTAGCGACATGAGCGGCATGGGCGGCATGCACAGCGCCGGTGGTATGCCCACGTCGGCATCCGCCGTGGCGCCGTCGTATCCTATGGCCGCCGTGGCCTCGCCCACCAGCCCTTCCGCCGCCGGCCGTCTTGGCCTGGACGTGGACACACTGTTCCAGTCGGCCCAGGGCCGCCTGACGCGCGACGATGTGTTTGCCGATCTGCGGAGGGGTGCCGACGGCAGCGAGACCTCGGCGACCCCCGGCAGCCCCGAGGACATGCAGAAGCAGGATCCTCTGGCGACCGAGATCTGGCGCTTCTTCTCCAAGACGAAGCAGCAGCTCCCCAACATGGAGCGCATGGAGAACCTGACGTGGCGCATGATGCACGTCAAGCTCAAGACGGCGCTGCCTCCCAGGTGAGTGAAATATTCCGCCTCAAAAGATAACGAATGCAAAAGATATCCACTTCGTGATAGCCCATACTAACCATATAATAGGCCCGCTCCTCCCAGGGCCCCCGTTGCCAACGCGCCGAGTGGCATTGCTCAGCTGCGCAAGTCTAGCGAGCAGAGCATGCTGTTCCAGAACAACAACAACCAGCAGCACATGTACGGCATGCTCGGGTCGTCGACCGACCCCATGAGCATGGACGACTTCATCGACCCGCGCAACGTAGCGTCGCCCGACGCTGGATCGGCCCTGACGCCGGATGCTGGTGGCATGATGATCCCCGGCAGCAAGGACCACCACCACTCGTCGGCCCACGCAGTCGCCGGCGCCATTCCCATCAAGTCCCGTCGGGAGTCTGGAAAGCCGTTTGTTCCCCAGAGCGTGCCTGTCGCGCCGCACCAGGTCGGCCAGGACGAGTTCGCCTACGTCACCCGCCACCACCGCAAGACCAGCATCGACGACCGTCGGGTGCGTCCTCTCCCTCCTCCTCCTCTTCCTCCCACATCCCACCCCTCATCTTTTGCCTCCTCCTCCCAGGCTCCTGGACCCAAACTCAAACTAACAACTCAGACGCGGAAACGGCCTGCCAACTTCTCGCCCCATGTGCCCGCCGTCGGCAACGCGGCCGACCTGGAGGTCGACCCGGAGCTGCAGGACTACGCCCTGGACCACTCCATCTCGACGGGCCTCGCCAACCACGACCATCCCACGCCCAATGGCATCCCCTTCCCCCTGGACTCCTTTATGGACAATGATACCCTTTTGACCTCGGCTGGTCCGTTCCAGCAGCAATTCTGCATTTCTCCTTCCACTTCCCCCATGGTCAACCACGGCCTCTTCTCCAACCTATACGGCAACAGCGGCCCGTCTATGCCCTCGTCCTCCATCCCCACCACAGCCGACTACTACTCCCCGCCCGGCTCGGCCTACCATTCTACGGCTTCGACTCCCCATCCTCTCAACGATGGCGGCGTCAACGGGACCAACGGCGATGGCTTCTACTTTGGCTCCATGGACATCCGTGGCCAGGCGCAGCGGGGCCCGCAGGGCTTCCGCCAAGGTCCCCCCTCTACCACGGGCGCCATCTCGTCGTCCATTGCCAGCAGCATCACGACGACGGCCGGCCACTCTGCCAACCCTATGATGTACGGCAGCAGCGCGGGCAACAACATGTTCCAACCGGGCTCCGTGTCAACCACGGGTCCCGAGAGCGTGTCGGGCTTCTCGACGTCCTTTAGCCACATTGACCCCACACAGGTTTTCCACCAGCAGCACCACGATACCCAGGTGTCGGCGCAGTCCCCGGGCCTCACCAACAACAACAACCTGCTCAGCGACAACATGTTTTCGTTTGGCGCCGATTCCGATGCCGACGAGGATGATGCGGGCGCGTTTGCCGACCGCAACATGGCCATCAACAGCGGCGACTACTCGCCTGGCATGGACGACGCCGGTCTCGACGGCAGCAGCGGAGGCCCTGGCTCGGTGGGCAACGCCAACCTGGGCTGGGACGCGTCCCTGCCGGGCCAGTTCAGCACCCAGGCGGCGCGCTACCCTGGCGGCATCCCGCCTCGCAAGCAGGTCACCATTGGTGGTACCACGACGAACGACTTTAGCGACATGAACACGGTGGAGTGGGATGGCAGCAGTGGCTCGCTCAATGCCAATGGCAACGGCGGTGGCAACAGCGCCAGCAACCTCACGCGCTCGCAGTCACAGTCGTTCCGCAACGGCAGCATCAGCGGCGCCACCAACGACCGCCGCCAGCCGAAGATGCCGCGCACGGCGTCGACGCCCAACGTCAACCGCGCCGGCAGCATCTCGGGCGGCTTTGACATGATGGGCCAGTCGAACCCCAACTCGCCGCCGAACGATATGGGTGGCCATGCCTCGGGCTACAGCTCGGTGGCGCCCAGCCGCCCATCCACGCCGCCGATCCCCGGCTCCAAGCACGGTTCGTCCACGAACCTGCAGGCCCAGGGCGAATCCTCGGCGCCGACGACGTGCACCAACTGCTTCACGCAGACCACGCCGCTGTGGCGCCGCAACCCCGAGGGCCAGCCGCTGTGCAACGCCTGCGGCCTGTTCCTGAAGCTGCACGGCGTCGTCCGCCCGCTGAGCTTGAAGACGGATGTGATTAAGAAGCGCAACCGTGGCTCGGGCGCCAGCCTCCCCGTGGGTGGCACGAGCACGCGCTCGGGCAAGAAGGGCAACGCCTCGGGTTCGAGCACGCGCAAGAACTCGACGCTGTCCATGACCGCCACGGCCTCGTCCTCCAACGTCAACATCCAGTCGGCGGCCACGGCTTCGTCGAGCGTCACAACGCCTCCGTCGCAGCTGAACCGCGCCGGCAGCGTCAACGACAGCGAGAGCCCGGCGAGCGGCAACGGTGGCAACACGGCCGGCAGCACGCCGGCCAGCTATTCTGGCTCCGTCAGCGGCGGCAAGGGCGTCGTGCCCATTGCCGCGGCTCCGCCCAAGAACACGCCCGGTCCCGGCGCCGCTTCGCTGCCGCGCACGCTCGCTGCCGCGTCTTCGTCGTCTTCGTCCACCTCCAAGCGCCAGCGCCGCCACAGCAAGAGCGTCAGCAACGCCAACGCCAACAACAACGCCAACAACCAGCAGTCCTCCATGGCCGTCACGCCCAGCGACGTCGGCCTGGGCGGCAGCAGCATCATGGACATTGACAGCCCCGCGAACTCGACGGGCTCCAACGACGCGGCCCTGTCGATGGGCGCCAGCACGGGCCTCAACTTTTTGGACAAGCACACCAGCAACCTGGGCCTGGCCAACGCCTTTGGCGTGACGCAGCGGCCCATTGTGAGCCCCGGCATGATCGGCATGGGCCCCGCGGCCTCGGGCGGCTCGATGATGACACCGGGTGGCTCGGCGGGCGGTCCGCAGGAGTGGGAGTGGCTCACCATGAGTCTGTAGTCGACTCATCTTCTATTGTTTCTGTACTAATTACGCTGCCAATCTTGGTGGTGCTTTTTGTTTTCACTTGTTTATTTTTTTCGCATTTCTTCTACATTTCTTACGTTTTCTTGGGCGGTTGGGGCGATGGCAGACCTGTGTTGTTTTTCATAAACACACATGACGACGACATGTCTATAACTTTCTGGCAGGGGCGGTTGCGTTTCCATGTTTCCTTTTTGATATCCAGGGGACGATCTGATCTGTGATTTCTGGAGTTTACGTTTTGTTTCTGTTTTCTGTATCCTCTTTCTCTTGCCGTTCGCGTTTGCTTTTAGGTTGCCAAGACTTTGGATGACAGTAGAAATTTGTGGGATACCCCTAGTCTGGATTTGTCTTTTTTATTATTTTTGGATATAGACCGCGCAGGCCAGATGCGCAAATACATGAGGAACCCATTTCTTTACTGTTCAGGGGCCAATGTTGGAATGTGATGCGATCTTTTCTTGGATACGTGCTCTCGTTTCTTATATCCCATCATCCTTCTTTACTTAATGAGAGAGTCTTTAGACTATGAACAGTATTATACATGGTCTGTGAAGTATATAGAATATTGTTTGGTGACCCTTTCACTAAGTAATTTAGTGATTTCGTGAGTTCGACCCTCGGTCATTGAGAAACGTCTGAATACAGATACTATCATCAGCAAGAATTTGTGCATCTAAATACTTCCTTTTGGTGGTGTTTTGGAAGGCTGTCTTTCTTGGCTTGCCAGATGTCTTACTGTGCTTCTCCGCAAACCCCAGGGCCGTCTGGTCTTCCAACAGGACACTGAGCCCTAGACCTTTTGCCTGGATTCTCCTCTCCAGTGGACACGTTGGAGGGCGACAAGGCGCTATCCGCAATTCAAGCACCACGCTAAAATGAGCTTATCGATAAGGCTTCGCTTCGTCTGAACTGCCAACGTGCCGCGTTGTTGGAGCGGAGCAATTTCGCCAATCTGGAGCGGCTTCTCTCCTTCCCTCCTTTCTCTCTCCACATCACGGTCGACTATGCCTGGACGGCAGGTCACACCTGCGCTCCTGCAACAACCCCCCTCGTGGGCTCTTCTCCCGCTGTTTACGACTTTTGAAGAACGGTGATTTTCTCTCGTGCCGCTCTCTTCGCCAGGCCCTACAAACCTTCTTGCGACAATCTCCCGCACACCGATCGCGATAGGAGACTACGCATTCTTATCCTCCCTCGACACTCGACATACCCTCACGCCCAATCCTCCCTCTCGTCACAATGGCGACTGCAGGTGCCTCCGTCTTTTCTCTGCCGCCAGGGCGGCCAAACGACCAAGCGCAAGCCGCCCAGCAGTCCTCGCTGAAACCAACCCAACCAGCACCGCCACCGCCAACAACCACGTCCTCCTCCCATCCGACGGGGCAGCAGGCTGCCCTTCCAGCACTAACCACCGACTTTGACGGGCCCTTTCCCGGCCTAACACGATCCTCTACGCTCCCCGCCTCATTACGGTCTGTCGCTGTCGCCTCGGCAGCAGCCAAGCCAGCTGGTGGACCTGCTTCAGCGACAACCAGCCGCCGCGCCGACCCGTACCACCTCGCCCCCGAAGATGCCTTCTACACCTCGGTCTCGCCGCCGTGGGACCGCAATGCCGCACGGAACCACAACAACAGTACCGCTACAGCCAACAGCAGCAACGTCTCGGGCAGCGAGCTGCCGCACGAGTCGTCGCGCCTCGGCGCACGGCAATCTCTACGGCCCGGCGGGCTCAGCAGCAGCAACCTGCGGCGGTCCGCCTCGGGCGCCCTGATGAGCGGCCTGGGTGGTGGCGGCGGCAGTGGCACTGAGCCCCGCAGCCGCAGCCGGCGCCGGCGACACCGCACCTGGAAGAAGCTGCTCTGGGTCAAGCAGTCCTACCCGGACAACTACACCGACCAGGCCACGTTCCTCGAAAACCTCCAGCGCAACCCCCGCCTGCAACCGTACGACTTTTGGCCGCTCGTCGCCGACTCCACGGTCATAGTGCAACACGTGTGCTCGGTGATCGTCTTTGTCATCTGCTTCGTCGGCATCGCCCAGGACCGCGTCAGTCCCGTGTCCGTCGTCGGCTGGGGCAGCATCGCCACGTGCATGGGCTGGGTGCTGTGGGAGTGGTGGGCGGGCCAGGAGCAGCAGGAGCGACGGTCCGAGGGCTTTGACGACGACGACTTTGGTGGTATTGGTAGAGCCCCCAGCCGCAACGACATGGACTTTTTTCCCAGTCCCAACGGGCAGCGTGTCGGCCGGCGGTACCGCGAGCCCACCAGCCATGGAAGCGGCGGCGCCACCAGCACCGACCAGTCTCCACCGACGTCGTCTCTCGCACATCACTCGGCCCCCTCGAGCCAGTCCGTCAGCCGGCTGTCCAAGCACTCGGCGGCCTCGACGGTGGACACGATGCCCAGTCTGGCGGCGTCCACGAACAGCTCGACGACGAGCCTCCTCAACATGTCGAACCGCCACGGTCGGGCCGGCAGTGGCAAAGCCCATGCGTATGCCAACGGCAGCATCGGTGCCGGTAGAAGCACCAGTGCGAGCACAGGCACGAGCACGAGCAATTCGTGGCAGCCGGTCAGCCTCCACTCGAGTCTGTCCCAAGTCAGCACCGGCAGTATCTCAAACGGGCCTGCTACTGCTTCTGCAACCTCATCCGCCGCCGCCCATCGACCAACTTCTTCACATGGCCGTTCAGCAGCAGCCGACAGCCAACTGCCTACGACACCAGCTACACCCCGCTACCCACCACCACGCCGCTCTCTGACCCCCCTGCGCGGCGGCCGGACGCACCACCGCATTGCCACGATCAAGTCCGCCGTGCTCATCTACTTCACCCTCCTCGGCCTGTCGCCCATTCTAAAGTCCCTCACGCGCTCGACGTCGTCCGACAGCATCTGGGCCATGTCCTTTTGGCTGCTCGCCATCAACATCTTCTTCTTCGACTACTCGGGCGTCTGGGTCGGCGCCCACAAGTTCCCTGTCGCCTCCCTCTCCACCAACGCCGCCCTCATGGCCTCCACCGTGCTCGCCAGCCGCCTCCCCTCAACGGGTCAGGTGTTCGGTCTGACCCTGTTCAGCATCGAGGTCTTTGGCCTGTTTCCAGTCTTTCGGCGTTATGCACGCCACCGCAGCTGGCAGTACCACGTCGGCCTCACCGTCCTGCTCGTCCTCGGCGCCGGCGCCGGTGTCGGCATCATTCTGACGGAGCCCGGCGAGGGCCTGCCCTGGCGCGGCGCCACCGCCGGCATGGTCGTGGCCTGCCTGCTGTCGGCCGTCGCCATGGGCGGCTGCAGCTGGTGGCTGATTGGGCTGCAAAAGTACAAGAACGAGATCTACGGGCCATGGGACCCGGCACGGCCAGTCATCATCAGCCGGCGACACTGGAATGATGTGTGAAGCGACGGCGACGATGGGCGGCTTCTTTTCCCTTTTCTCTTTATATATAATTGTTGATCACTTGGGAAGACAACGCGTACCAAAAAAAAAAAAAACATAGCATAGACATGATTGGGATGACGATAAGCGATATTTAATACCAGGATAGCAATTGAAGTGCCTTTACCAGAATCGGTCGTATTTTGTGGTCTGGACGGCAGTTGGAATTGAGAGACAATATACCGAGAATAGCGATGTTCGCTGGGTGATATGTTGACAAACAAGTAGAAGTGGCTCCGTAATTAATCCTGCATATCGATGCCCAGCCATTTGGGGAAAAGTACAAGGCATGCTAGAAAAGCGATGCCCGGTCCTAAATTGGAAACCGCGTTGGAGCGCCCGCGCGCGCTTGCGAAACAAGAAGGAACGATCGTTGCTGGGGCAACTGTGGGTTTGTGTATAGTGGGGCAATTGCCCGCCAAACCGAACAGATCCTCCTCTCCCCTCCAGCATCTGCACTTATCCGATTATGCAGGGGAGCCCAATCGTACCTTCCCAATGTTTTTTCCCATTTATTTTTTCTGGGTCCCCCTCCATCCCTTCCCTGCCCTGTGCTCCATAGCGACGCGAGCCTGCATAAAGAATTGAGGAACCAGACGACCGAGAAACCGACCAAGACGAAGAACAATACACAGACAGGACCAGGACGACGAACGACCGTACTGTCCACTTCATCGACATTCTTTCCCTCTCTCCTCTTGCTCGGGACAACCGCGCATTCTTTGGCGAAGCTCTCCTCATTCGAGTGGGTGCCTAAAGAAAAGAAGCAACCGGAGCCGACTTGTCCCTTCGTGTTTTCTTTCGTTTCTTTTTCTCTCTCCTCCTTCGCCATCCTCATCTTCTTCTTCCCTCTTTGTTTCCTTCGCATCTGTCTCTCTCTATCCCGACCCTCTCTTACTTGACAGTCTCTCTTACCTCCTCTCTCAACAAGTCACCTCTCCTCCTCGACACATCTACGATCCACATCCACCCACATCGACACAATGGCCAGCTTCATGGCCAGCCTGCTCGACCGGGCCAGCACGGCCGTCTCGCGTCCCGAGACCCCGACTAAGAACAACTTCCTCACACCCACAAGTACGCCCCAGGGCAGCCCCAGCAAGAAGACGCTGCCACCGGGCGCGTACGAAGTCGGAACGGCACAGGACAACAGCGGCATCGCCAGCGGACCGAAACAGAGCAACATCATCGTGCCCATCCCGAGCTTGTTCGACAACGCAGTTCGCCTCGGCCGGCCGCAGACCTCGGGTGGCGGCAGCACCGCCAACAACACAAACACAAACGCCAACGGCGGTCAGCCCCTCGCGCCCTCCAAGGGCAACAGCCTGCAGCCGCAGCAGCAGCTTCTCGAAGACCCATTTGCCGTCGATGATAGCGTCGTCCACAAGAAGACGGCCGTCTCGCCCGCCAACAAGGAGAACAAGGTCATTGGCAACAACGGCGAGACACATGTGGGCGTCACGTCCTCCGTATCGCCCGCGTCGTCCACGGGCGGTGCTGCGAATGCTGGTGCGGACACGTCGTCCGCGCTCCACAAGGGCAAAGAGAACCTGCAGCCACCGACGCGTCTGCCGGTGCCAACCGAGTCGGCCAGCCAGCAGCAACAGTTCCACCACGGCCACGCCGCCGCCTCACGGCACGAACTCTACCAGCAGCCCACCCGCGAACGGCCCAACACCCCCAACGTCAAAAAGTTCAACACCTCGCGCGGCCTGACGCCCGAGGAGCTCGAGATCCTCAAGCGGCCCAACGTGCGGCGCCTCGTCAACGTGACACAGCTCTACTTCCTCGACTACTACTTCGACCTCCTGACGTATGTGGGCGCCCGGCAAAGCCGGCTCAATGCGTTTCAGGCCGACATTCCCCCGCCGCCCACGACCGACGAGGCGACGTACAACCAGATGTGGCACAAGTACACGGGCCGCGAGCGGGCCAACCTGCGCAAGCGGCGCGTCCGCCTTCGCCACGGCGACTTCCAGATTTTGACGCAGGTCGGCCAGGGCGGCTACGGTCAGGTGTTCTTGGCGCAGAAGAAGGACACCCGCGAGGTGTGCGCCCTCAAAGTGATGAGCAAGAAGCTGTTGTTCAAGCTGGACGAGGTGCGCCACGTGCTGACGGAGCGCGACATCCTGACCACGGCCAAGAGCGAGTGGCTGGTGCGCCTGCTCTACTCGTTCCAGGACGACGCCAGCATCTACCTAGCCATGGAATACGTGCCCGGCGGCGACTTCCGAACGCTGCTTAACAACACGGGCGTTCTCTCCAACCGCCACGCCCGCTTCTACATTGCCGAGATGTTCTGTGCCGTGGACGCCCTGCACCAGCTGGGCTACATTCACCGCGATCTCAAGCCCGAGAACTTCTTGGTCGACTCGACTGGCCACGTCAAGCTGACCGATTTCGGTCTGGCTGCCGGTTTCCTAGCGCCTTCCAAGATCGAGTCCATGCGCGTGCGCCTTGAGCAGGCCTCGGAGACGTCGGTGCCGTTTGGCAAGCCGATGGAGCAGCGCACCATAGCTGAGCGTCGTGAGGGCTACCGGACGATGCGTGATAAGGACACCAACTACGCCAAGAGCATTGTCGGCTCGCCCGACTACATGGCGCCCGAGGTACTACGCGGCGAAGAGTACGACTTCACGGTCGACTACTGGAGCTTGGGCTGCATGCTGTTCGAGGCGCTGACGGGCTTCCCTCCGTTTGCGGGTGCGACGCCCGACGAGACGTGGCGCAATCTCAAGCATTGGCGCGATGTGCTCAAGCGGCCGGTGTGGGAGGACCCCAACTACTTCTTGAGCAACCGGACGTGGACCTTTATCACGACGTGCATCAACTCGCGGTCCAAGCGCTTCTCGCGCATTGACGACATTTACCAGCACCACTACTTTGCCGAGGTCGAGTGGGAGACGCTGCGGGCCAGCAAGGCGCCCTTCGTGCCGGAGCTCGACTCGGAGACCGATGCGGGCTACTTTGACGACTTCAGCAACGAGGCCGACATGGCCAAGTACAAGGAGGTGCACGACAAGCAGACGGCGCTGGAGTCCATGGCCGACCGGGACGAGTCCATGGGCAAGGGCCTCTTTGTCGGCTTCACGTTCCGGCACCGGAAAACGGGACCGGCCATTGGCGAAGACGGCGAGAAAGCCGGTGGTGGCGGTGGCAGCAGCAGCCCGCGCAAGCCGCTGACAAATGACACCTTTGGCGTGCCGCTGGATACGGGCGCCCCCGAGACCTATGGTACGATGTTGTAGGACCAGCATCAGCATCAGCATCGACAGCATCGACAGCAGCAGCAGCAGCAGCAACGGCTCCGTCGGCACCGCGGCCGCACCGCCCAAGACAGCTTCGGTGGACTCCCACAACCCTACGGCCACCACCAAAACTTGCTTACCCAGCATCGCGTCGTTCATCAGCAGCGCTACCTCCAGCGCCACAACCAACACCAAAGCCACCCTAGCCAGCATAGCCAGCATAGTCAACTTTCCCAGCACCACACCATGCCTCATCTTGCGCATCGCCTACCACAGCTGCAGCAACAAGTCTACCTTCAGAACTACCTGCGCTCCGGCGACACTTCATACACGTCGTCGCCCGGCCCCTTTCCGATCCATCTTGCCTTTCCCCATAATTACCTGCATCAGCATCAGCAGCAACATAAGGAGCAACAGGCATGGGCCAATGGTGCCATGTATGACCCGTGGGGTGTTGCAGACAACGACTGGTCGGCCATAGCGAAGGATGTTCCGAGTATCGTAGGCAAATCTGGTAGCCCAAAAAAGGGTCCATGAGAGCGTTGCATTTTTGTCGTTTCCCGCGTTGTTTTTTTATTTTCTTTTATCTCTTTAACCCTTTCCCATTTCTATTCCCCCATTTTCACCCCCCACATTGGTATGCCTATTTTTTCTTCATTTCTTTCGCTTTCGACTTCTACACGACTTGGTCTTTTTGTTTCTTTTTGAAGTTCTTGTAAGAAGGGATCTTCACTTTACCCTGTTTGATGGTTTCATATTTTTTGGCATCGAATGTTTACTGCTCTATTTCTTTTTTGCCTGCTTTTATCTGAGCGAGTGGTAATAATATAAGGAGGGGGGACAATGAAGGAGTTGGGGGCGGATGAGGATGATGAAGTTATACATAAGAAGGGGGGAGGGGAAGGGACAAAATGGCATTTATCTTTTTTGTTACGTTCTTTTCGTCTTGGCCTTTGTTTTTCATTGCTGTTTTTTTCACCTGTCAGAGCAGTGTTGATCGCTGCTCTGTCTCCCACCCCATTGTACCGTCCCCCTTCTGCCCACGAGCAGCGCGTTTGCGGATGAAAAAGAAAGTGTAGAGAAAATTGAATGTCTTTATGTCAGTTCTTCTTTTGTTTGCCACTGGAATTCCATTTTATTCACTCTGTTCTTGTCTCCTTCTTTACCTTCAAATTCAGCCACGCCAGAAATCAGGACCGATCGCGTTTGCGAGGTGGTCGGCGCTCACGTCTCCGCCTTTTCCGTCTTGGCCCATACGGCTGGCGATGCGACACAAGGAACGGCATGCACAGTTTAAAGGCAGAGAGACAGCAAAAAGTAGCTGTCTGTAAGCTCGACCAGATCTGGTCCTGCAGATTGTGAAACACGGCTGGGAAAGACTGGAAAGAATGCAAATCGCTCGAATGAAGGGTCGGGCGGACGTCGGTCAACGGCACAGCTCGACCAAATTACTTCCATTGTTGTCAACTCTCTTGCCGTATGTTGCTCAAAATACAAACGACGAAGAAGTTGTAGGTGGTCTGTGGAATTTTTATTCGGTTTGTAAAGACAGGGCTAGGAAGAAAAGAAAAAGAAACATTGAATAGATGAGGCGTCTCATTAACGTGAGTCGTCCACTTAGGGATACAAGATGAAGACGCTGGCAAATAGTTCATTTGTTTTCTATAAAATAAAAAAAAAGACGAAATGGAGCTCATTCTCTTGATCAGCTTCTATGATTCACTTTCGTCTTGACAAGGCCTTCAAAAAAGCTTTTGTGGGTAAGGGACAATATTGATTGACGACCAATTTGTTCATTCGTCACATCTCCTTGTCATAATTCCTAAACTCATCCAGTTGTGAATAGCCTCATCTAATTCACTTCTCAAATGTATAAATATCGCCATCTCGTAACGAAATCTTAAGTCTTCACTTGGCTGTCTTTTTGGCATCTCAAGCAAATATTATCTACAGTGTCTGGAAAAACCGTGCTTTCTTAACTTTTTCACTTTTCTTCGCTCAATTTTCAAATTTTCTCAACCGAACCGCCACAATGTCTGCCAGATCGCCCTCTGCAGCCAAGAAGAGACGGGTAGGTCACCAAACAATGCGATCGTTTCCTTCCATTATAAATTACTAAAGCAAGGCAATACAGATCAGCTTCAGCGTCCAAGACACTCCAAGCGGCAAACTGTCCAGTGTCTTAAGCGTCCCCGGCGTCCCCGGCTCTTCCAGGCGGCTGCCATCTATTGAGGGCGCCGAGATGACCGTCCACACGCCGCCGTCATCGAAGGGCGGCTCGCCCTCCAGCTCCCCCAGCAAGACACCCAAGGCGACCCAAATCGGGAGCACCTGGCCTGTCAAGGGGAGTGGTAAGAAAGGGCCCATTCCGTTGACCTTGGAGGCCCCCAGAGTGGCACCCAGGGAAACACCCAAGGAAACACCCAAGAAGACGCCCACGCAGCCGATTGCGGTTCCAGAGCGGTCTACAAAATACAAGTCGCCGCCCAAGTCCATGCCCCCGCTCGAGCGGTAGATCGTGGGCATCGATTCGTAAGAGCACACGCTGTTGAGCCACATCTAGTGTGCATTGCCCAGGATGGCCTAAAGAGAAGGAACCAGCGATGAAGTGCACAGCAAAGGATGGGCTAGGACAGGTTTGGGGCACTAAATAGGAGATTGGAAGTGCAAAGAACGGTTCGCACCCATGTGATGGCATTTTGTGGATGCGTGCATAGTCCATACGAATCGGGTTCACTGGGAAGGTATGGGGAAGTGGGAAATATGTGGTCGACCTTTGATGTGCAGTTTTTTTTCTTTTTCTAATTATACTTGTATTCTTTTTCATTGATAATTATTGTTTGGTTTCACGTTGATTTTATATTAATGGTAATTTTCTTTCGTTGGGTTTATTAGTGTTGCTTTTACGAATAAAAATAATAACAAAAACACTCCGATTATTCAATTTCTCTTTTATTTTATTTTAAAAAACAACAGATAAAAACAAAACCGTTTTTAGAAGCACTCACAGGAAAAAAAACCTCCCAAAAAACTCTTCTTGCCAGTTATTTCTTTCTTGACAGGCCTGCTCACTAGCCACAATTTATCGAGTCATGCAAAATAGTCAAACCAGAAAGCAGAGAAGCTGTTGGCGTTCACACCCATCACAATAAGCCACCCTGAGTGGTAAAATTTTCCGAAAACAACAAAAAATATCATGTGGCTGGATCTGCATGTCGACGCCGTATATTTTGGGAAGCTTGCGTGTCGTAGTCGTTTGCTGTCTCTGCTGTCTGTTCGTTGCCGCCTCCTTGTCCAATGGTCGAGCTGTCGTGCAAGCTGACGATGACCAGTTAAGATTCGCCGTTTATCACGGACATTCCCCAGACAACTACCGGAGAAGGAGCGACTGGGAGGTGTGAAAGACGCGGCCATAAACACCTGCCATCATAGACAAAAAAAGTAAAAGTTCGTCCGCTGGCCAGCCATCGTCCATCTCCGTGTCAATTGCCAGCCCTACGACTCCTAGTTCTAGCCTTTTATTTTCGCAAGTTTATGTTTGTCCGTGGCATATGTCTTACGTCTCCCCTCTTCACACCGTCACACAAAAGACCAGGTCCATCCTCGTACACACGCCTCCTTCGTTCTTCTTTTCTGTTGAAGAGGGCAGGTCGATTCGTCGTTACGTAGTCTCGGTCCCGAGTGGCTTGGTCATTTTTATGTCTCTTCATCGATTCGTGTCTGAATCTGTCTCTGCATCGATTGTCAACATGTCCATTACCGCCATGCCTCGCCATTTCCCCTTCTGCCTTCCTTCGATCTCACGTTGCATGATGCAGGGACGCGCGGCAGCATTGTCTTGATTTTCTTTTGACCTTTTCTGTTTCTTTCGTCTTCTGTGTTCTACTTGCGGCATCCCTATTACCTGTTCTGCTCCTTGGGACAGCGCATGCAGAGACTCCGCGGCAGACGCACGGCCGAAATATGCTGCCATTGGCCAGCATCTACAGCGATGTGCTGAAAACAGAAGGGACTCGAGAGCAGCGCCTGCTATAGCACAGCATAAGGTTATAACATGCAGGATACGGCATTTCGAGAATTCTTGGCTCTGTAGCGGAAGCACACTCCCAGGTTCTGTTTTGGAGGCTGGAGGATCACTGGTTCTGGTGGCGGAACGGACAACTGGCTGGCCCTTTCGGTCCCGGGCAAAGGGGGCACCCGTTGAAGACTGCCTGCCATCCTTTCGTCGTAGGATCTCAGTAAGCTCCCGTCCCTACCCCCCTCCCGCCGTTCTGTCTCTCGCTTTATGCATACAACACGCAACCACTCAAAAAACCCAGCCAGTCGGTTCCTTCGGCGGAGACTAAAAGACGGATGCGAGCGGTGCACACTGGAAAGAGGCTGGGTTCGGGATGTCAGTTTTTGTCGCCTTTTTCTTCTGGTCCTTCTGCTTATTCTTTTCCTCTTTGTCGCTTTTCCACTTTGTTTCACAGCCCTTGGCTTCACCCATGACGTTTGCTGCGGTCCGTTCGGGCGCCCTGTACCGAGAGCAGCTAGGTAAAAGTAAGAAAAAAGGGCGGCGGGCGTTTTGTTGGACGAACACGTAGGAGGACAAAAACCCAAAATCATAAAAAAATACAAGGCATATACTGCACCAAGATTATTTAATAAGTGGCACAGGAAAACAAAGCCAAAAAATCAACAACAGCCACTCCCAGTACCTGGCCGTGTAATAGCTTTTGCATTCGCATACTGGGCGTTTTGCTTGAAAAGGTAAAAGAACAACACCGTGAGAGAGAACGGAACGTCGCCAAAGTGACGTGAGACGAGCCGACGCAATACAGCGTATTAACAAAAAGAAACAAAAGAGGACAGCAAAAATGGCTTGGCCAAATATATTACAGTCCCCGGAACCCGGCCTTCCAGTCTGTTCGCAACCTCCTCGTTTCTTCCATTTATTTTATTCCCCTTGGCCTCCCCTCGCATTCCCTTGATGATCCTGCTTTTGCAATATATTTAAAGACCTCCCCGTCCTCTTCCGTGTCTGATTTATTGCACCCCGACAGGACAAACAAAACATAGCTCCTTCTTTCACGTCCTCTCTCGATATAAGATTGACACCTTCTCAGAGCTTCATATCTTTACACACTTTCACATCCACGACACAATGAAAAGCCTCTCGTCCTCGGCCGCCATGGCTGCCGTCGCCCTTCCGGTTCTCGCGGCCGCCCAGCCGTTCTGGCTCGGCGCACCTGCCTGTGTGGTATGTATGCCCTGCTCCTCAGGTACATCGTGACGACGCCCTAACACCCCCTCCTAGCAATCCTGCATCTCCTCCGCCTACTCGTCGTCCGCCTTTCCCTCGCCCACCGCCTTCTGTGCCGCCACCGGTGCGCCCCCCGTGGCCAGCTGCCTGAGCGCCAACTGCGGCGCCTCCACGTCGGCGGCTGCGTCCACGTTCTCGTCCCTGTCGTCATCTCTCTGCAGCATTTACTCCACGTGCGAGGCCGCTGGCAGCACGGGTGTTGTGACGGTTACCGCTACGGCCGGCCACGACGGGTTTACGGGGCCCTTTGGAGGCGGACCCTTTGCCTCGGGCACGCACTCCCATTTCCCGTTCAGCGGCGCCACCACGACGTTTACCGTCACCGGCTGTCCGTGGGCGACGGACGGCTGGTTTGGGGGCAACGGAGGTGGTGGTGGTGGCCCCGGTGGAAATGGAGGAGGCAACTGGGGCGGCAGCGGCTGGGGCGGTGGCGGCGTCTGGGGCGGCGGCGGGTTCTGGGGCAGCTCGCAGAGCGGCTGGGCGTACCGCACGGCGGCGACGACGGTGACGACGACATTTACGAGCGGCGGCGGGGTGGTGACGGCAACGGGGGTGGCAACGGTCGAAGAGGCAGCGTCGGGCGGGCTGACGAGCACGACGACCTTTTTCAATGCCGAGGTGACGGGCAACAGCGGGAGTGGCAGCGGCACTACGTCGAGCGGCGCTGGCCCTGCACGGGCTCTGGCGCTGGCCGGTCCCGGCGGTGGCAATAGCGAAGGCTGGGCCACGGTAAGGATCGCGGGTTTGGCGCTGGGGACAATGCTGGCCGTGGTCGGGATGTTGTAGGGGGTGAATGGTGACCTGTTGTCGTCTGCTCCGTTTAGGTTGTCTTTCTTTGCTTCTTCTTCACTCGGGCGTTCTCTTTTCATGTTTTTTTCTCATTCACGTATCGTCTCTTGGAATATATGATGCAAACGGCCGTTTCTTGCCATTGAATTTCATATGCCTTGATTTTCTTTTTAGCCTGCCTGTCCGACGCCACCCAAGTTTAGAAAAAATAAAACCAAACATCGCAAACGCTATATCGCCTTTCTCCTATCCCATATTCACTGCCCGTTTTCCTTTCAGAGGCCTTGTTCACCTTGATCTTGTGTCGACCGTGGGCTTCAAATTGCCGCTCACACAACCCACAACAATCGACTCCAGATCGTCCGAAGTACCAGCTGCCTCTGCTTCCAGAATCGCGGCGCTCCATACCCATTTGCGGTACACCGCCGACTCCGACTCGGCCATTGGCCACGATGCGTACATGCGCAGCTCGGGCGGGCTTGGACGCGCCAGAGGGCTGTCCACATTACGGGCATTCTCTGTGTCTTGGGCAGCGTCGTCGACGACGTTGTCCTTATCTTTGCCGTCAATGTTCGCAGCGGCAACAGCAACCGCGACCTGCCCACTCTCGTCGACATAGTCGTCCTCGTCGTTCTCAATGGTAAACGGCACGTCTTCCTCCTTGACGGGGGCACCACCGCCGGCCTCTGTCAGCGCCACCAGCTTGTCCAGCGCTGTGACGGCCGACTGCGGCACCAGGTTGAACCGCACCTTCCAGAACGCATTGTTCAGCTGCCGGATCTCCATGCCGTCCACCGACGTCGACCACGCCGCGCCCGTGCCCGACCGGTCCTCCCACTGCCGCGCCAGCTTGCGCGCGTGCAATGCCAGCACGTGCGCCGTAGCCCGCCCCAAGTAGTCGAGCACGTCGCGCAGCGTGCCGTAGTTGTCGGCAGGCGGAAACGTGTCGAGGAGCGGGTTGCGGGGCGGCGGCGGGGCCGGTGGTGCGAGAGGGCCGCCAGCGGTTGCTGGCGACGACGAGGCGGGCGGCGGCAGCAGCTGAATCAGGTACTGTGCTTTGAGCGGCACGACGGTCGTGCGGCAGCGGACGAGGATGCGGACCTCGGGGTTGATGGTGTATTCAAACGAGAATTCGCGCGGGGCCAAGAATGCATTACACAGGCCCTCGGACGCGGACGGCACGGTCTGCGGCGGCTGTCCACCTTGGCCGCCGCGTTGTGAGGCTGCCCCTGGTGGGGGAATGCTCATGGACAGTGGCCGCTCATAGAGCGTGAAGCGCGAGCCGTCGAGGCCCAGGCCGTGCAGGATGCCGCACACGTCGGCGAGGTAGCCTGAGATGTGCTGGATGGCCTTTTCGTACTTGAGGTTGGCCACAATGGGCCGCAGCATATAGTAGATGGGCGGGAGGGGCACAGCGTCGGTGAGAGGTTGTGGGGAGGAGCGTTGCCGGTAGTGGTCGCGGTGGCCGTGCGCAAGGAATAGCTGTAGCGATGTGCAAATACCCGCCGCGATGCCGTTCAGCTCGGGGTCATACGTTGCTTCGGCTTCCCGCTTCTTCTTCTCGGCAGCCGACGTGTTCGCCGACGGCCGGTGGTATAGTGGCTCAATCGTGATGATGCCCTCGGTATCGGCGCCGGCTGGGAACACAATCTCCGCGTCCCGGAACACGACGCCGAACGAGATCATCAAGCGCGCCTCGCGGTTGAGCTCGCGCCACAGCTCCTTGGCGTTGACCGTGTTGCGCGCCTCGAGAATGCGGTCCTCGAGCGATGCCGAGTCTGCCAGTCGCGTGGCCAGCGGAGACCTGCCTACCGAGACCTGTTCACCCTTCTTCCGCAGCGTCACGACGATTGCCGACGGCGCGCCCAGGGCGCTCAGGTCCAGCGCCACCTGCCCGTTCTTGACCCGCCGCAGGGGCGCAAAACTGAGGGCGCGCAGGTCGGGCGCCGACTCAGAAAACCCAAATTTGACGCGTAACACGCGCCGCTGGCCCGGCATGCGCGACAGGGTCCAGCCTTTGTCCCGCACCGCCAGCACCTCGGACCAGTACTTTTCTTCGCGCCGCATCTCTGCCCGCAGCCGCTTGCGGCCCACTTTGAGCACCTCGCTCGCCCGGTCCATCGCCAGCAGCTGCCAGCCGACGCACTCCGTCTTGTGCTCGATCAACCGCTGCGCGTTGAACCGCGTCGTCTCGTCGAGCGCCTGCACCTCGGCCGCCGACAACCCCGAAGAACCCCCGCCTCCTCCTCCACCAGTCTGGCTCTGCAGGGCGCGCGCGGCCTGGGCAGCATTAGCGATGCGGCCGGCGCTGAGAGTACCAATGCCGGCCTTGTCGCGGACAATTGGGGACAGCGTCTGCAGGGCCGGGGTCGGGCGGTCTTTGGAGAGAAGGAGGGAAACAAAGTCGACAGCGATCAATCCGCTCTGCAAGGCGGCTCTAAGACAGGGTGAAAGAAACGTTAGAGACTGGGGCATTATAGTCAACTCTGACGGGGGGACTCACTCTAATGACATCAAAATCTCGTCGCGCTTGGCGAGCATCTCCTGGATGCCTCGTGGCCGGTCGTGCGACGTGTCGCGTTTGGCGCCGCTCTTCTCGGCGGCCTTAATTTTTGTTGCTGTTGCGGTGGTGCTCTCCTCTTTCTTGTCCTCCTCCTCGTCCGCCTTGTCCTTTTCAATCTGCTTCCGCAGCTTCTCCTCGGACAGGTCGCGGAAGTCGATGCCCTGGAACTTGAGCCGCTGCACAAACTCGCCAATGTTGGCCGGCTGCTTCGAGGGCAGAGGCCATGGCCGGAAGACGGGGTCGCGTGTGCCAAACAGGGGCCGGGAGACAGGAGGCAGCGGAGGCGGTGGTGGCGGCGGCGGTGGTGCCAGGGGTCCAGATGCCGATGCCGCGCCTGCTCCTGCGCCGGGGCGAGCTACCGGTCGAGGCCTGTTATCGGCCATGGTGGGCGGCAATATGTGTGCACGCGCTCACGGTCGGTAATTAGGTCGTGGCGGCGTGGCGGGTTCGGGCCATGGAGCGGCGCATACAAGGGGTGCAACTTGAGAGCAGCGTGATGCAATTCGGGCAATTGGTGTTGAAGATCGATAGACGCGAGCTACGGAGGCACAATTGAGTGAGGCTGGTTGTGGCGCACAGTGTACATAGTGCGCATATGACAATTAAAACACTGTATCAAAGCGTCACTTACAGCTCACTAGCCAATGACAGGCCCCACAGTGAAAAGATGCACACATGTAAAAATAGAGGGGAGCTGCAGGATGAGCTCTCACAACTCACAACAGCAAGGAAGTAAACAAAATAGGAAGAAAAAAAAAGTACGGTTATCTGCAGGACCGGCTTCGCCAAGACTGTCCAGACGTAGTGTCTGGCCGAACACGGATTGTGAAATGCAGGCTGCCGTTTCACAGAGCGCCAGCACACTGCCCGATGTGCTACTGAGAGGCGGGCATGTGGCCTGTCTGGGCAATATAGCAGCGAGAAGAAGAGGAGGACGGGCATTCAGAATTCAAAAGTCAAGGAAAGCAGAGGGAGACGCAAACGGGGGGACAAAGGCGGACAAGAAGAGGTGCTCAGAAATGGACTGAAAACAACGCAACGCAAACGAAGAGGTGCGGGCTTTTGGTCCTTTTGAAGTACAGTAGTTTGGTTTGGCATATCTCTTATCAACATATATCATTGAACGTGCTTTTCCTATTTGCCGTTTCTTATTTGCTGTTTCTTCTTTGCTACTTGCTATTAGTTTTCACCTCTCACTTACAGCTTTTTCCCCATCTTTGAATTTTTATTTTCCCTCACCTTCACGACTTATTTCACTCTCACAAACGGCCCGTTTATACTCCACCCAACGTGCAGGCTAGACACTGCAATTGCAGGCCTCTATATCCAGTGACAACGTCTTCCTTCGTCGACATCTCTACTGCTTCGTCGTTCACCTCCTGCATTTCGGCTCTTTCCCCGGTGCCAATATTCGTAGACAGCTTCCCCATCTGCCCTTACTCAGACTCTGCCCCAGCGCCCGCCAAAACGGGAAACAACCACCGCTGTGATTCGCCGCTTACGGAGGCAGTACGCTTTGGGGATGGGGATCTTCTCCATTCCAGTCGTGCCTGCCCTTTGAACGAAAAGCCCCCTCCCAAGAAATTCCCAAAAAGTGTCAAGCTCCAGATCCCGCGCATTCCAGGGAAGCCGCGTCCGATTTCAGCGACACTTTCCCCTCGTGGACGGCGCGCTGGTCGCGGTTTCCTCTTTGCTCCCCTGCGTGATTTTCGGTATTACCCCACTGTAGCCCATCCCCCACCTTCTCTACCCCCCTACGGAGTACGGTGCACCAAAAAGAAAGCACCAAACGACCTACACGCCGCCATTCCCGTACGCTTTTGGCTGCAGCTGATAAGATAAGAGCTCCAGCAGCCCAGTGAACCAACCCAGGCCTCTTTCTTTTTCCTCACTCCCCTGCACTTTTTTTTTTGTCCATGCACGTTCGCTGGTTCGCCCACCTCGACGTCACTTTCATTTTACACCGTCCGACGCCCCTTCCTCGTTGCGCCGTGCGTCTCTCCATCGTACCTTCCCAATTTATTTTTCTCTCCTTCCCTCCTTCGATTATATCGCCCCATTCACAACGCAACTTTCAGTTGTTTTCCTTCTCTCTGGCTCCTTCCTTTCTTATCAACTCCCTTTTTGTTTTTGTTGTTGCCGTTGTTTTGACAGTTCTGTGCTGTTGGCGTCCACTCCTTCAATCCGAGTTGGCTCCTTCCACGCGACGCACCTTCCGTCATTTCTTTTATCGCCAGCGTATCTTTAATTCAACTCTCTCCCTCTTTTTGACTCTCCCTCTTCCAGCAACTTCCTATACACAATGGCGAGCCCGCCCCCGTCGATGGCCCCGTCGATGAATGGCTCCAGCCAAAATGGCTCTACACCTGCCACTGCTCCCGCTGACGCTCCAGTTGGTCTTGACGGGGTGGCCCGCAAGAAGAAGATTGCCATCATGACATCCGGTGGTGACTCGCCCGGCATGAACGGCGTCGTCCGTGCCTGCGTCCGCATGGCCATCCACCTGGGTTGCGATGCCTTTTGCGTCTACGAGGGCTACGAGGGCCTGGTGCGCGGCGGTGACTACATCCGCCAGATGGAGTGGCACGACGTGCGTGGCTGGCTGTCCGAGGGCGGCACGCTGATTGGCACGGCCCGCTGTATGGAGTTTTACGAGCGTGCCGGCCGCATGAAGGCCGCCAAGAACATGATCCTGCACGGCATCGACGCCCTCATTATCTGTGGCGGTGACGGTTCGCTCACGGGTGCCGACAGGTTCCGTGCCGAGTGGCCCTCGCTGCTGCAGGAGCTCGTCGACACGAACCAGCTGACGGCCGACCAGATCGCTCCCTACAAACACCTCAATATTGTGGGCCTCGTGGGCTCCATCGACAATGACCTCTCCGGCACCGACGCCACCATCGGTTGCTACTCCGCGCTCGCCCGCATCTGCGAGATGGTCGACTACATTGAGGCCACGGCCTCGTCGCATTCGCGTGCCTTCGTTATCGAGGTCATGGGACGCCACTGCGGCTGGTTGGCCCTCATGGCCGGTGTGGCGACGGGTGCAGACTTCATCTTCATCCCGGAGAAACCCCGCGAGGACAACTGGAGGGAGGAGATGTGCGAAATTGTTAAGAAGGTAAGCCCACACAGGCCCGTAACAGACACCCCAAAACCCTTGCTTTGTAGCCTCTGCTAACCCACGACTAGCACCGTAAACTCGGAAAGAGAAAGACGATCGTCATCGTTGCCGAAGGCGCCCACGACCGTTATGGTAACCACATCTCGCCCGAGATGATCCACGAGCTGCTTGCAGACAAGGACGGTCTCGCCCTCGACACACGTATCACGACCCTCGGCCACGTCCAGCGCGGTGGCACTGCTGTTGCTTACGACCGGATGCTGTCAACCCTGCAGGGTGTCGAGGCCGTGCGGGCCGTCATCGAGGCCACCCCCGAGTCGGAGACCTGCTTCATTGCGATCACCGAAAACAAGATTGTGCGGAAGCCTCTGATGGAAGCCGTGCTGGCCACCAAGTCCGTTGCGAGCGCCATCGAGGCCCACGACTTTGACAAGGCCATGAGCCTGCGGGACACGGAGTTTTCAGACCAGTACAAATCGTACATGATGACGACGACGGTCACGCTCGACAAGCAGCTCCTCTCAAACGAGAAGCGCATGAAGATTGGATTCATTAATGTCGGCGCCCCTGCAGGTGCTATGAACGCCGCCATCCGTGCTGGCGTCGCGTATTGCATTTCTCGTGGCCACGAACCCATGGCAATTCATAACGGATTTGCAGGCTTCTCCCGCCACCACGGTGACAGCCCCATGGGTGCTGTGCGTCCCTTTGACTGGCTCGAGGTCGACGGCTGGGCCAGCAAGGGTGGCTCGGAGATTGGCACCAACCGCGAGCTGCCGAGCGAGTCGGGCATGGAGCTGATTGCTAACCTCGTCGAGCAATACCGCTTCGACGGCCTGTTCCTGATTGGTGGCTTTGAGGCCTTCCACGCTGTGTCGCAGCTGCGCAAGGCCCGTGACCAGTACCCGTCACTGTGCATCCCCATGGCCCTGCTCCCCGCCACGATCTCCAACAATGTGCCCGGCACCGAGTACTCGCTCGGCTCGGACACCTGTCTCAACGAGCTGGTCAGCTACTGTGACAAGATCAAGCAGTCGGCCTCGGCCACCCGCCGCCGCGTGTTTGTGATCGAGACCCAGGGCGGCAAGTGCGGCTACATTGCCACCGTGGCCGGCCTCGGTGTCGGTGCCAGTGCGGTGTACACGCCCGAGGAGGGCGTCAGCCTGGAGATGCTCGCGGCCGACGTGCGGCACCTTAAGGAGGTGTTCGCCAACGACAAGGGCCAGTCACGCGCCGGCCGCCTGATCCTTATCAACGAAAAATCCAGCCGCGTGTACAGCGCCAAGCTAATTGCCGACATCATCCGCGAGGAGGCCCACAACCGCTTCGAATCCCGCGACAGCATCCCCGGTCACGTCCAGCAGGGCGGTGTCCCCTCGCCCATGGACCGGTGCCGCGCCGCCCGCCTGGCCATCAAGTGCATCGAGCACCTCGAGACGTTTGGCTGCAACGCGCACAACCGCGTCAAGAAGGACCCGCTGTCCGCTGCTGTTATCGGCATCAAGGGCGCCAGCGTGGTCTTTTCGCCCATGGAGACGCTCGAGGCGAAGGAGACGGACTGGCCGAACCGGCGCCAGCGCGCGTCGTACTGGCACGGCATGAAGGAGGTGGTCGACGTGCTCGGCGGACGGCCCCCGCACATGACCCCGGAGTCGGGCCTGTCGGGCCTGGCAGCCAAGGACGCCAAGCGCGGTATCTTTAGCGAGTGATACAGGGTACGAGAAACGCCCCCACAGCATGGAATGGAAGGGAATACCTGGGACGGATCACGGAGAATGGGAGTTTTTTGTTGTTCTGCAATGTGGATGGATATATATGGTTATTATGTATTGTGCTGTGCAGGTTTATGCACATGTGCACGGGAATTTGCATGTTTGCATGTTTGCATTTGTTGTTTTTTATATTCTTTTCTGTTCATATCTGCTGCTGTATATTGATTTCCCCTCTTGCTTTCTTTTCATTTCGTCGTTTGCTAGCTATCTGAACGTTTGCGTGTTCCATATGTACTTGTTGGCATTTTCTGTCATCTACTGTTGATAGGGGTTTCCCCCGATCCTTTTCCAGTCGTGGGGTTTGTTTGTGTCGTTTTCTCATGTCGCCAGGCAACATTCTTAGAAGACAAGGGCTGTATCGAGATGACGTTCAGCCACTGGCTGTCTTGTAATTAAAATACTTCACACAACTGTGGTCCATAATCTAAGAAT
Source organism: Sporothrix inflata (assembly GCA_021396225.1). Classification (NCBI taxonomy): domain Eukaryota; kingdom Fungi; phylum Ascomycota; class Sordariomycetes; order Ophiostomatales; family Ophiostomataceae; genus Sporothrix; species Sporothrix inflata. The sequence goes on along the minus strand of WNYF01000010.1, from coordinate 500,847 downwards.
AGGTGCAAAGCAAAAAGAAATATACATATAAAAAAAAGAAACATAATAGACACAGCTAAAGGGGAGGTTCTATCGAAACGGCAAGTTGCCTAGCCGGGGTCGCACCATAACGCCTATTGTGTACGGAGACTTCTCGCAAACGGAACAGACACGGGACTTCTTTCAAACTCGAATGTGCCCGGTTCACCGTGTGTGTTGGATATACTGTTGCCCGAAATGAGTATGGTGGAATACGTTCTCGACCACGGTCCGTCTCTTCTGCTTCCCGTTTCCCGTCCGTCCTCCCTCAAGCCCGACTACGACTACGAGTACGAAAAGAAGGGTTCACTCGACGGTGTCATTGTTTGTTGTTGCCCCTAGTTCAAGACGAACTCCGTACTCCGTTCTGTGTTCCTTTTTTCATGATCGGCCAAGACGAAGTCCGTTTGGTCAAGGGGGGCGCATTTGCCTTACGTATGCCCCGGGTCCGTTGTGCGTCTTTGTATACTCTGCCTTTCCCCTTTTAGAATACTCCGTACAATTGACGAGAGAATGCAGAAATGCTGCTGCCTCGCGCGCGCCCGTTTGATTCTATCAATACGCAATACGTCGTATCAAGTTTGGTTTTGCGCGCGGCGCGGCGCGTCGTTGTTCTCGTTTGCTGGCGTCCGTTTTTTGCTGCCCCTTCCCGGGAACGGGAAACTCTACGAACCCGAGAGGCTGGGTCAGGGGGCAAGTGGACGAGGGGGAAAGAGGGGCGTGTAAAAAAGGAAGGAGACGAAAAAAAGAAAACGGTGACATTCTGGTCTGAGCGAACAAGAACCTAGCTTCTGGGCATGCGCGTGTTTGTCTCTTTTTGTAAATACCAAGATGAAAAGGTCGGAGATGTTAAGAAGAGTTGTGTCTGGTTCGAGGCATGAGATTTAACATAGTCGAGGAGAACGGGCAAAACTCGCCGATGCCTTGAGAGCTTGGAGCTTGCACAGGCACTTGGGTTCAGCTGCTGAAATCCTTTGTCCAGTTTCCTGCTGTAGATTCCAGCACGGCCACTTGCAGAAAACGGAGCTACTCACACACAACAGACGGAATTCGCACCCGGAGACTTTTACAAAGTCCTCGCTCTCGCTTCCGCTCTTTCTTTATTTTGTGCCTTGCCAAATACAGGGCCAAGGACCTTACTTTTGAATACCACCGCACCCTTGGTCGTCTGATGTCTCCTTTTCGATGTCTCCAGCTGGAAAAGGATTTCGAAAGATACCCTTTCCCGTTATTTCGATTTGTCTCCGGGGTTGGCCCCTATCGTTTTGTGGCGCCCAGACCCCGTTCATGCAAAATATCTACGGTCTCTTTCCCTTGTTGACAAAGCAAGAAAAAGAACGACGAAGAAATGAGAGAGATCAAAAGGCGGGACGAAACGGCAGCGATTTAGCCCGTTTCCGGCGGGCCAACGCCGGCGGACAGAATTTCATGGTGAAAGATCACAAAAAGGGTCATTTGTTGGGCCGTGTGCCAGAGGATCGAGGCCAGTGGTGTCGGCGCCCAGGCCCAACAAGGCCAAGCCTGGAAATGCAAGAGGATCCTCACATATATACGGCGGGTGCATTGAATTTTTGGTGGGGAAGGAAAAGGAACTTTTGGAACCTTTTTATTTCTTTTGACAGGTGAAACAAGACGGCACCAGGAGCGTCCAGCAGGAAGGAAACAAAAGGAAACTGCCCGTGTCCGTACGCCGTACGCCGTACGGGGAAGGATTTCACGATGGGAGGGCAGACAAAACGGTCGACATTGTTCTCATGTCTTCCGTTTTGAACAGTGCCCGAGGGGAATGGAAAGCAAGAAGGCGAGCCGGGCGCCCAAAAAAAAAAAAAAAAAAAAAAGGCAAAGCGGTCTGGCCAAAAGGCCAAGAGCCGCAAGCGAGAGTCGTCTGAACCCAGAGAAAGCTGACGACAAGGGCCACAACGGCGATCGGGGACCGTCCCGTACGAATCGACCGAAACGGTAGCTTTATGCGAGTTGGCGCGCGCGAGGCCAAAGGAGAACGTGCTAACAGAAAATGGGTTTTTGGGGGGGGGGGGGGGGGGGGGGCACAGCAGGGGTGGCCCGCCCACTTTTCCCTTTTCTTTTTTGAAGTTTTGCGGAGTAACAAATAAGTCATCAACCATCAGAATGCGAGGACAAATGCGACAAATGCGAGAGCGAGCCGGGCAAGAAAAATGCGAGCCAGCCTCTGAGAGATGAGGGACGAAGAGTGCATCGAGATACGCCCGACTGTGAATGACACGCGGCCAGGGGTCGAACGTTTGCCCAACGGTCAACCGCTCAACGTGGCAGCTCACTGTTGTACATAGGTGAACGAAAGGATCGCCGCCAACAACAAAAAAGGCGGAGGGAGCATGCGCTGGCTCTGCTCACCGCATGGGGATAGGATCCATTCACACGCACGCTGGTCCTCCGTCTGTGCTTGAAGCTACGGGCACTTCAACGGCGTGAATCGTGAGATACGGTATGTTCCGCCAGGACTGTCCAATATTCAGATGCAGGTAGGTGCATGTGGCATGTATCCAGGCCTGCCTCGTCAATGCAGTCCACAGAATGCAGTTAGGTGATTACGGAGGAAGGATCATCGGCAGGGCTGGCTGACTGTAAAGAGGGAAAGAGACATGCATCATAACGAGCTGGGGGGTATGTGGTATGGCAAGGCATGGGCAAGGCCATGGCGTATCGTGTACGGTGCACGGCAGGCATTTCGGTGGAAAAAAAGAAGATGGGAGAGATGGAGTCGGCGCAATATTCGAGCGGTGATGACAGGTGCACAAATCAAAAAGGGAAAATTGTCGTAAGGCAAAAGGAGTAAGATCATATCGAAAATAGCACACACTCGTCCCCTCCAAGGCCAGCCAACCAAAAGCAAGAGAGTGCGAGCAAAGGACGAGGCCCAGACAGCTCCAGGGGACAAGGACAAAACAGGGTCCATGCCGTGCACGCGCACGGCACGCGGAGTATGGAATTAAGATTCTTGTCCTGTTTGGGGGGACCTTGATCAAGCGAGAATCGCTGATGGATTTGGGACATCCAAAAAACATGCAAAGCCGGCGACGGGCGGGCTTAACTCCGTGCCCGGACGGACGAACAAGACCATTTCGAGGTCTATTCCTCCGTGACAGAGGAGGGAGTTTAGAGAAAGAGGGCATCAGCGAGAAAAGGAAATAGGAGGAAAGGAGAAAAGAGAGGCAGGAGACGACGAAAGACGATCTTGGAGAAAAGGGACATAACGGGCGAGAGCGAGGGGTTCCTCACAATCATCTCGTCTTCTTTTGCCCTGTAATTTGACAGCCTGTTGTTGACGCCCTGCATAGCCCTGTGAACTATCTCCAAAATTTCAAAGACGGTGACCGTTTATAAACGGGAAAGGGGTGTACAACGGAGGACTACACGATCTGATCGTTTCTATTTTTTACTTTACTATCGTTGCCCTGATTCCGCTTTCCATCCCATGTTTTTAGCGAATCCATTAAAACTCCTTTTTTTGTCTATCCTGGAGGAAGGAAAAGCTTCGATGGCCTTCTGCTTCTGGACCTTCCAAATAGTTGTGCTCGGATTCCAAAGCAAGACAAAAGTTGACCAGTGTACCAACAGAGTCGGGTTTTGCTGATTTCAAATGCGGGACCGCGTTCTTCCTCTCCTAACCCTCCCAAAAAGGCCCCAAAACCCCACAGTGCCAGGCCGAGAACCAAGCCCAGGCCCACGAGAGCATAACGCTCACTCTCTCCCAGCCTTACTTTCGCTGTCGTCCGCCGGCGGACGGGCGTTTTGAGAAAAACCCCGGGGGGTGACTATTTTCACGCTCACAAACTCACACGCTCAAACGCCCTTGTAAGACGCTGTAAGATCGATCGTTTGGCACGTCAGACGGTAGTGACTCGAAGGGGCTTTGTTTCAGAAGAAAGAAAATGAAAACGGAGGATCCCCCTGACTGGGAAAACGGTCCTGCCATTGGTTTCTTGCTGACGGCTGAGATAGGTAAGAGCCATCAATGCATTTATTTTCATTGCCTCTTCATTTTCACCAATTTACAGCTGTTCGCCCGCTGATGGGATCGCCGTATGTGTCTTCTTATTTTCTCCTCTCCTCTTTTTCATTGGCATATATTTTCCATTTTCTTTATCTGCAATTCACAATGGTTGCCCACAGGGGGGATAAGACGAGATACGCCAGTCAGCCATTTAGTGCCAATGAATGAGGTCATGGTGGCTTGCTCTCCAACCGTAAGGCGAGAGACAAAAAGAGAAAAGAAAGACGAAATAGCACAAAGCTCTAGGTAAAAAGGCAAAGACAAAGGTAGGCAATGGGTAATCAACAGGTGTGTCTGTATTTCTACTTTTCGAAAACCGTTCTTTTTACTCGTTCTCTCCTCTATCTCTCCATCTCGATTGGTATAGGGCGGTCCGTCTTCCTGGGAAACAAAATGCGAATCCTCGTCCGATGCACAGAAGAAAAGCAAAATGTATAAATTGGTCTTCTCTTTTTGTTGCCTTTGTGGCATACGACTCCGCCGTAAAGCCCACCTCCCAAGACGCCAGGCTCTATTGCCAAGGAGAAAAGAAGGCGCAAAGAAGAAAAAGACGGGGGCGATCGTTGAGAGGGAAAAGGACTGGGCAAAGAAAAAAAAAGAGAACACTGCCCAGACCAATGCCAATGGCCGTAATACGCGTGTAACTCGTAGCAGCTGCAGAACGTGTTCTCCAATGCTCATAATCGTCTGCCTAGAAGGCCAAGCGTCCCTTGTCCTTTCTTCTCTCGGTCTCGGTTTCTCGTTTGACACGCGTATTTCGTGTTCTCCTCTTTCTCTTAGGCTCTCTTGGAGGGAAGGCTGCTGAGCCTTGGGGGGTTCACCCTGTTTGTTCTTTTGTTCTTGGGTTTTCTTTTCTTGGCCATCCCTTGGCCTGCATAACGGAGTAATCCAATAACCCCTTCACCCCTCCAGCATGTCAGATAGTCATCACCCCGCCCATTTTACATGGTGCAGCGGCGTATGTCGTATTACCCTGCAGGATGCGTTGTGTGTGAAATCATCGGTTTCCTGTCTTGGCCAAATGCTGCGACTCTTAACAGAAAGGAAGACAAGAAAAGAGCATAGCCTCGCTTACTAGTCTCGGGGCCATTGCAGATAGGACTTGGGAATGGGCGGTAGGAGTTTTGCTTTGGCGCCCGAAAAAAAGAGGGCAGGTCCTTCATTTGCAATGTGGTTTTGCTATGTGCAGTTTTGTTGTACATTTGTGCTGAAAAGAGAAAGAAACGAAGACGCTCGGATGCAACACCATCGGTCAATTAAACACCCCGAGCTCCTATTCCTTGTCTTCGTCATTCTCTTCTCGATCTCCCCTTTGCTCGCTCGTTTTTGTCCCATAAAAATAAAAATAAAATCCCTCTATTCGATTACACAGCCGCCCCCAACACCAATTCAAAATGTGACACCTCAATCCAATGCAATGTAGACATGAAAAACGCCTCTAGGAAAGAATGACAGAAAAAACAGAAACAAGAAAAACAACGCAATGCCGTCCGTTTATACTGTATCGTTGTAGAGGAAAACGCCGAGCGAGAAACAAAAACGTAAAGGGGGAGAGAGAAGAGAGAAAGCGTCGAGTGCTTGTTGTAGCCAACCTCGTGCCGGCGTTCAATCCGCCAATTGGCGAAGAAGCAAAGGGTCCGCGACTACCTATAGTCTTAAGCCGACTAGAGCAGGTTGTCGTCGTAATCGCCCGCGTAGATCATGGGGTCGCCCATGCCAAGCATCATCTCAGGCGTGTCAATAACGTGCGGCTTCATTGCGCCAAAGTTGGACTCGAGCAGGCCCTGTCGTAGCAGCTCCGAGGCGTAAAAGGGCGTGTTGGCGCCCATCATGGGCATCGAGGACGTGGCCATAGTCGTCGGGATGGACAGCGCGAGGGGCACCTGCTTAAAGCTTTGCTGCTGCTGTTGCTGTTGTTGCTGTTGTTGTTGCTGCTGCTGCAATTGTCTCTGTTGTTGCTGTTGTTTCAGAAGCTGCTGGTGTTTCTGCAGTTGCCGCTGGTGTTGCTGCTGCTGCTGCAGCTGCTGCAACTGGAGCATCTGCTGGGACTGCTGGGCCTGCTGGGACGGCATGTCGATGGGCGCCGTCTGCGTCATCCAGTTGGTGTACTGGGTTGTTGGCATCGTGGGCGAGGGAGCCGCGAAGCCGTCGGACTGGTTCGAGACCACGTCAAAGTCGTTGTAGCTGAGGCTCTGCGGAGACATGGTCGTGCTCGCGCTGTTCACGCTGCTGCCGTTGCCGTTGCCATTGCCATTGCCAAACACGTTCTTGCGGTAGTCGTCCATATCCGAGAAACCGTCAAAGTCCTCCGAAGAGCTCGCCCGGTCGAAGCGGCCGCTCACGCTGAAATCGAGGGCGCCGTTGGTGTTGCTGGTCAGCATGGCAGAGGTTGTCGGCATCGAGGTCGACATGGTAATCGGGATCGCGGGCGTCGCAGTCGTCGTCGTTGCGATCGTGGTCTGGGTGTCGTCTTGTTGGCTCTCGGCCTGGACGGCGGCGGCAGCAGCAGCTGTCACAGCCTGCCCAGCCTCGCGTTTCTTCTGGTGGTCCTCGAGCTGCGAGGCAAGCTCGGCGAGGTCCTGCTCGTTCTCGGGGAAGACGGACGAGCCCATGGGCAGGTCGGGGTCGTTGTTCGGGCGGATGCAGCCCAGCTTCGAGGCGATGCTGTGGATGACGGGCTGGCCGCGTTCGTTGAGCTCGGGCTCGCCCAGATCCCATGCGTTGGCTGAGCGGACCATGGCGTACAACTTGTGCACTGTCGCGACTAGAGCGAATTGCGTGTTCTCCAAGACCTCCGCGTATCTGTACAGTTTCGTGAATCGTTAGTCACCACGAAGATGATATCGCTAAAAAGGCCAGAATTGGAAATCGAACTCTTCGACCGAAGATCGGACAAATCATCACAAGCGAAAGATAGAGCAAAAGATGACAACAATGCATAAAAGTAAGAGGGATGAGAGATGAGCTTACCCTTTCGGCAATTGCTTGTATTCGGTCTTTTTGCGCGTGCCTGCTGTGCAGACAAGGCCGTCATCTTTGCACCGCTTACACGGGAACTCGCCGTCGCACTGTACGGTTGTGTTAGTCGGATGCGGGGGATGGTGATTAGTCTAGTCTGCCGACTCATATCGCCTTACCTTGGTCTTCTTCATGCGACACCGCTCACACGCCTTCCACACTCGCTTGTGGCGGCCATCGCCGTCGTGATGCGGCGAGCCATGCGAGTGGGCGGCGGCAGCAGCAGCTGCTGCTGCTGAGGCGCTGCTGCTGGACTGGTGAGATGTGGTAGAGGCGGCGTGGTGCGAGTGCGAATGGGACGACGTCGGGGTCGTGCCCGACCGTTTGGAAGCGCGGTGGCTGTTGTGGTGGTGCTGGTGCGTGGCCGAGCCGTGAGCATGGCTGACCGTGGCATTGCTGCCGCTGCCGTTGCCGCTCTTAGCTGTCCGTGATGAGGGGACTGTAGACGGGGGCGATGCGGAATTTGAGCTCTTGCGCGAGACAGGGCGCGGCTGCTGCTGTTGCTGCTGCTGGAGCAGCTTTTGACTCTGCTCGTCATATGGCGGCGTTGGTATTCCGTTCTGCATGGTGTCGGTTTGTGTGCGGAGAGTTGTTGTATTTCAACAACAGCTCATGAAATAAATGGTTGTGGGAGAGATATATGTAAATATAAAATATAGCAATGAGGTCAACGTAGACTACAGGGTCGAGACAGACGACAGGGTTGGCAGAGAGCGTCGACGATGAACCACATGGGAAGATGGGATGAGGGGGGGAGAGAGGGCGAGGCGAGTATGTAATGAGGGATGTATATAACAAATATGGTGTGGTGTTGCAAGACAAGATGCAAACCGTTAAAAGAGAGAAACGGGAAACGTGAGATTTGAAAAAAGAAAAGAGTAAAAAGAAGAAAGAGAGAAAAAGAGAGGAGGGGGCGAGAGAAGTGAGGGAGGGAAGGAACGAAGGGAGTGGGAAAAGGAAGCAATATAAAGAAAACAGTAAGAGCAAGAGCAACAAGCAAACAAAGACCAGGAAAGTGCGAACGACACGCACCTCGCAGATTCGCGAGCACCAGTACCAAAAGCTCAAGCATTAAAAAAAGGTACGACACGGAGGTAAGAGCGAGTTTACAGGCACCCCTCCTTCCCCCAAGGGCTTTCAACAGGCAGGAACCCATAAAACGGACGGCGAAAGGAAATACGGAGTACGGGACACAACAGGGCCACCCCTTCAAAAAGGGCGTAAAGGGCGATCCAGCACGAACGCCCTGTCGCAACTTACACGCCCCCCCTTTTCCCTCAGGAGCCCCACTCGACGGGGGCTTCTACCGTTATGGAGTACATAAGACAGGCCAAAACGGCGACTAATAAAGGAAAGCGCGAAAGCGCGAACGAAAAAGAATAAAAGAAAAGAAAAAAAGAAACAGAAAAAAGGGAGAGAGGAAAAAAAGAGAATAATACACTGAACAGGCCCTACATTCACTAAACAGCCCGTATGGCGGCCCCGTTGCGCATTATTAATTCACGACCCAGCGCGGGTTAGTCCCTACCGTATAGGCAAGATGCTCTCTCAGGACCCTTTTTCTTTTCGTTTGATTGTTCTTCTTTTCTTTCTCTTGTCGGCCTGGGCGAACATGGCCCCCCAGTTATGTTACGCTACTGGCGTATGGATGGGAACTTTGTGCGAGACGGCTCCCCATGTCCAACAATTTTTGTTTTGTCGCTTGCGCTGTTTTATCGTTCACGGGTAAAGACCGTGATGCTAGACGACAAGTATGACTTTACCGCTGTGGACGAGTAAGGGCCTTGCAGCTCGTGTTGACATTGGTTGTGGATTTGCTTTTTGGCGTTTGGCGTCTGGAAAGCCGTTCCCGTGCCAGACAAGTCGTAATATTGTGGAATTCATGCAGATAAGGACGGTCTTGTTTCTCGACAGGGTCGATTATGTGATACGGTTGCGGTTCCCTCGGTGTGTCTTGCTGGAGACAAAAACGACAAACTGTAAGCTCTGCATCTTTCGTGATACAAACATGCTTTTCTGTCCGCTCCGTTCTCTACGGCTGACCGCTATTCTTTGTTCCCCTTTCGAGGCATGTAAACATGTGTTTGAGCTGTGCGCCGCCGGGGGACTACACGCATACGGCGGCATGCATCACGAGAAAAGGGCGATCCTTTTCGTCGTCGCTGAACATATCGCTACAACCCTGATCATGAATTTGAGCTTCGTCCGTTTTCTTCACCACGGGAAAGGGGTGTGGGCCTATTGAATCATCGTTGGGGGGGGGCATGATCGACTTCCAGGGCAGGCAAAAACGTCAAGAAGATCTAGCCAGGTCCTGTCCTCTTGTCCTGTCCAGCTGGACGTTCCATTGTTCAAAGAAGGGAAAGTCGTATTGACGAACAAGCAGGGACATCATTAAAAAAAACCAAGCAAAAAGGGCGCATAGGAAGGAAGAGACCTCCGTACGCCGTCCTCACAAGACAGCAAAAGGGAGCAGACATGGCCCGCAGGAACGGGATTTTCAGTCCAGCCCGGGCGACGGAGCAGCTTTCGGTCGGCGTGAGTTTTATGTCCGAAGCGCGAATGGGGGGAAAAGAGTGTGAAGAAAGAGGCACGAGCGTGGCACCGTTTGTTTGGTTCCAGCACGGGAGTCACTCCCAGAGCACATTTCTTATTCAAGAAACGTCCCGATCGTGGGGGAACTGTATCTCTGGGTAAATGGGTCAAAGGATCAAAAGAAAGCAGTCGAAATGATCGACTATGAGTTCGTTGAGGTGCGTGAAAGAAAAGAGACCGTCGGAGGCCATGAGCGCCGTCTCGAGTCGATGGGCGGGAACAAGCCGCCCGTTTTTTTATTTTATTTTGACGGTTACAAAAACTTAAAAATCAATGATCCCCAAACAGGATGACTGATTCCATGTTCCTTCGTCTCTCTCCCCTTTCTTAGCCAGGCTCGAGCCAGGATCATCTTTTCTCACTTCTTTTCTGCCTCAGCATCTTGCAACCGTGATACGCAAACGCAAATTGGTAGTATTCCAGGTGTATCATCATTCTTGCTATTGAATCCAGGCCAGAACCAAGTTCTGTTGTAGGCACCTCTTTGGCGCTACAGTCAGATGCATGCATGCTGTAAAGAAAATATACGGCAATGGCATCCGTGCCATATCGCACCCGTCTGTGCTGTAGATGTGTAACGGAACGGTGAGTGCAACTCTACTGGTACAGATAAAAAAGATGGAGAAGAATATGATTATGATCTTGAACTACGGGTCATGTCTCAGAGGAGCGTGTAAAATCGTGTTTTCCTTTGTGGCTCATGTTAGTGCTCCTATATTTTTTTGGCTTCCGTTGTTTTTCGATTTCAAATCGCCTTGTCAGATATGTATGACGGTGCACAAAGATTATCTCTTTGACGAAATTAACGGGGACACATTATTCAGGCAGGACGTGCACCGAGGTAGATTTTAGTAGCAGGCTGTTTCTTGTTTTCCATGTTGCCTCTATAGACTCATAGAACCAACGCCATAAACACACGAATTCACATGAACACGGAGCATTCAGAAGCTCAAAATGAGACGGTTCCAGGCCCACGGTCGTGTGGTGGGTGTGAAAATGTAAAAAACTGGTAGCCATTGTCAAGCGTTGTCGTTGTCTCTTCTCATTCTGAGTAAGCGGCCATCATCTTGTATCATCCTTTCTCCCCTCCGTTTGGGCGATTTAGGTTAGGTGCTCCGTAACGGTGGGATTTACTAGATGTCAAGGGGGGCAAAATGGCCGAGCTAGATAATCGAAGGGAAAAAAAGCCCGGCCGCTCGTCTCGTCAGCAGTTTCTAAGCAAGACGGTCAGGATGAAAGAAACAGCGTCGACCCAAGAAAAAATGCGTGCCTTGAGGGTCCATTAAAGCCATCTTTCACCAGGTGAGCAAAAAAAGTCTCCGGGTGCCGTTTTTTTTTTCCTTTTCTTTTCTTTTTCGAGTGGACTTCGGCGTGTGGCACGCCAAATTCAGGGCACAAAAAAGCTGAAGATCGCGCCCTGGAAACGATTGCCCTCCCTGTGGATGGACCTGCCCTAACAAAGGACAAAAGCTCGATATACCTGCCAATTCCCACCTCCTTTTTATTTATATTATTTTCCACAGCGGTCGAGGCATTCGAGGCTCGAGGCTCCAGACTCGGACGGTATTTGCATCCGCTCCGTGCATATGACTTCACGGCAGAACAGTTGAATGGAAACTGCTTTCTATATCTTTGTCCTTTTCTTCACAATTCACCATTCTTATCTTCTCTTTGTCGCCACTGTCAAGTTTAAGGTTGGAGGCTGCATCTTGATTGTTTGCTATCTTTCAACGGTCTGGTCTCCTTTTCCATGCCAGACGATATACGAAGGCTGCTTCCGTAGAAATCGCCCGGAGGCGATGCAACACTCCCAGTAATATCCAGCACGCCAGACTACTAAATAGCTCGCCCCCGCGCGCCCTGGCGAGCACATCGTACCAGGATCGGTGATCGGCACAGGCGAAGTTGCATTAGCCATAAGGCGAGCGTGAAGGGTGACTGTAAGATACAACAGGCATTGTCGTGAACAGAGCTCCAGACAAAGGACAAATAAACGATGGTTACCCTTCTTCCCTCCGTTTCGCACATAAGCTTCTTTCCTTCTGCTCTTCGCTTCGCACTTGACCTTGTCCTGTTTCACGCATTCCTCCTTATTCAATTTCTCATCCTCCCTGGCTTTGCTTTAATTCCTGCGAGTAAGATACTTTATTTTGTTAACTCCTGCTATCTCACCTGCTGGCGCCAGCAACAAAGCTGCCAACGGAGCACAGCTTTTTTCCAGAACAATGATGATTTGTGCCAAACTACCTCTGGTAGTATGATTTCTGATCGCAACGGAGCACACACTCTCTTTAACACCGTTCGTCCCTTCGCACGCTCTGCCGTAAAGGTGGTCTGACATCTACACACCCTCCTTCTTTCAACTGCCATGATCCAATCCCGGGGAGAACAAAAGAAGTTCAAAAGCCGTGCTAAAAAGCGTAATATCTCACTCACACGAAAAAGACGAGGAAGGAAAAGTATGGCGCGCTGTCCACGAGGACATGAATCCTGGGCGAGGTTGTGTCCATCCTACCCCAAATCTGTCAATGGTCGAAAACGAACAGGAACCAAAGTTGGAGGTTGGAGAAGACAAGAAGTTGCACCGCCGAGAAAACGGTCGATGACACTAAAAGCCAAGCCCTTGGCGACGTTGACCGTTTTTGACCGCCTGTAAGTCCAGGGAAAACGTATTCAGGTACAACGTACGACTGCACTGAATTCGGCCGGCCTCGCGCATGGACCCTTTTTTCACAGGACACTCAATGGACGGAGTCGTAAATTGCTCCTTTCCTCCTGGTGGTGCCTCGCGCAGTTTTCGGTTTCTTCTCGCATTCCATTCCTTCCCAAACCCTAGAAGCAACCAACAGACCGGGAGAATAAAAGTAAGAAAAAGTAAGAAAATAAGAAAGGACGACTGCCCATCTGACAGGCCGTCCCCCTACCCAGCCAGCCAGCCTACCTGTGCATATCCTGTCTCGCATACTCCGTAGTCTCGCATGGCCATGTAAGTTCCTCCGTACGAGCTTCCGTCTTAGGGGGTGAATTGAAAGATGCTGCATGCGTTGGGCGTGGGCTGGGAGAGTAAGATACGTCACTGAGCCAAGCCACCACAGGTGAAGTGGAACAGAGAGTGGGATACGGAATACGGAGTGTTGCCCTGGCCCTTGAATATTCCGGAAGCCCGTTCCCCAGTCCATTCGACGTCTGCTAGGTCAAAGTGCCCAAAGTATGGAGTAAGCCCCGAAGCGTTAAAAGAAAGGCTGCTTCCCACCCCCTGACAAAAATACGCGTGCTCTGGCAGTTGGCAGAGAAAGAAGGCTGAAATCAACAAAGTCAACACACACAAAATAAAAATACACGGCCAAGCCTCAAAAGGTTCTCTTCCAAGAAGCTAGGGAATATCATGAACCGAAATACGTCGTGTTCGTTTTCGGCAGCCTGCATCTGTATTACTCTTTTCTTATGTACTCGCCTTCGCTTCTCCTCTCTTCCTTTCTTCCATTTCCCCTCATTTCTTCGAGGACTTTTTCGTAACAGTTTTGGGAGATAGATTGCCATCCAGGAACGTGTCGCCCCCCAGGGCTCGGGGTATGCTGAATCCCCGGGAGGCGTTGTGTTGGGCCGTCCTTGTGCCTGTTGGTGGCACCGCACCGTACTCTTTTTGGGGACCGTCTCGGTCTTGTTTTTTTTTTTTTCCCCTCGAGGCCGTTACTTACTTTACGAATACGCTTCACGCGTTAAGGGCATATTTGCGGCGTCGTATTTCCTCATTCTTCGTTTTTGTTTTCTTCTGTTCTCCTAGCTGTAGGAGATCTCATCAAATTACCGCTTTGCAGTAGTAGTTGTCGGCCGAGAGAGCTGAAAATAAGAAACAACAGGAGAAACGAACGCGTGAACGAACAAAAAACGGTTTCGGACCCTTGGTGTCTCCATGGAGATAGCACGAGACGGGCGAGACACGGTCGGGGTATTGGGCAAACCCGGCGTCGGGGTTTTCAATACTGCAAAAGGCACGCGCGCACATACTCAACGTGCACTGATAACTAACAGCTAACAGAAGACCACAGCCAAGAACACACAAAAAGGATCGCCCAATCCCGTGCCCCTACTCATTTCGATATTGAGTCAGGTAATGGTCACTCCAAAGAGAAATCCAGTCGTACGAGCAGGTTCGTAGAGTTGTGGAAAGTCGGGCTCGACACAAACCCGGAATTCGGGCTTTTCCTGTCCCTTATGAAAAACGGGATGGAGCCGTTCTACAAGTACCTGGTCCGACATTCAGGAGGCGGAAGGCTTGCGTGCCGGGAACGGTGTGCACAAAAATAATGGGCCAGTGCATCGACATCGAGATGCAACGCTGGATAACAATTCTTCTTCGAGACTGAAAAAAGTACGCGCCCATCAAAAGGCCACGACAGTACTTTGTATGAGCTTAATTCCATGCGCCGTCGATGATTTGTTGTGACCATGGCTGGCCTCGGCATGTGGAGCACCCGTCTGCATTGTGCAGAAGCCATGTCGTGCACGGCTGCCGTTCTAAGCGGGACACTATTTTTGTGCAATTTTATGTGAAGTATGCATTATGCAAGGACAACAACGGACAGGGCCTGGACACATGTACGAACCCGAGACCGAGAAGCTATTTGTAGTGACGACTCGAGCGACGACCCGAGAGAAAAGAAATGGAACGAAAAGAAATGGGGAGTTAAAGAGAGCCAAGGAGGACAACACTGTCATTCGTTCTTCTGCGTTTGTTACGTGCGTCGGACGGAGGACGGAAGACGGAAGACGGAAGACGGCAGTATGGTTTAGCCTTTGGTCTTGGCATCGATGCTAGTGTGGGCGTGTAAGAGAGAAAAGGCAGGAGAAAAAAAATTAAACAAAAGAAGCGCAGAGAGAGCTTGAAAATAAATGGAAACACAACGTAATTAACAACTCGGCTCATAATGTATATGCGGTCAGCACAAGAAACTATGTGCACGCTGCACACTACGACTACGTATTATTGTACGCTAAAAAGCCGTAGGTGTGAGAAAATAAGGTGGGCAACGCACAAAAATGCTTCCAGAAGAGTTCTTTCGTGGGTCAGAAACGGTGAGAAAGGTACAACGTACGAAAGGTAAGAAAAAAGAATGACGACAAAAACGATTGGGTGTGCCAAGCGCACGGAGACGGGTGCGGCCTTTTTGCACTTCTTGGCCCGTTTTTTGTTACGACCCTCTGTGTTTGTCTTCCTCCGTCTCCTTCTCGTTCTCGTTCCAAGAGAGCAGTGTGGTGAGAAGGACCAGGGCCTCGGTGAGGGCGCCACAGTGGACAACGATTATCTCGATAGACCTTGGCCCTCGGTGGCCACAGATCTCCAGTTTATAAATAAATAAATAAATAAAAAAGCAAGTCGATGAAGGCGAGCGGTGTACATGCCGAGATACAGCCGCCACGCTGTTAGACCATAGGCGTTGGAACAATTAACTCCCTCGACCCCCTTCAAAACTAGAAAGGATCCAACGACGACGGGAGATGGACTTTGACTACGTCGTACTATTCTTACGACGGCGTTTGCCGTCCTTCGTCTCCGTAGTTTGCAGTCTGGGTCCCCGTTCCTGCATCGACCACATCGACCTTGCACCTTATTTTCTTGTTCGCGCGCGCGGATCGAGACGAGAAACGAGCGTCTCCCCTTTCTCTTTATCCCTTGGGTCCTCTTTGGTTCCTCTTTGGGCCGAGAAACAAGGCTGTTCTGATTGCGCGCGCGGTCTCGTTTCCACAAAATCCTCTGCTCGTAGATTGTCCACTTCCCGTCGACTTACGAGCGCAACTACGAGTACGTATCTAACTACTCTGTACACGCTCTCTCCATTCGCTCTCGCCCTCGGTCTCGCCCTTATAAGTTAGCCAGGCTCGCCAGCGAGAAATACAAGATACAAAGGAACACCAAACATATAGCGACATTGAACTAAAAAAGGGGACATCCCGGGAAAGCTTCTAGCCTCGAATTCTCGCGCCCTGCTAGTCGTTCACGTTCTGCGCTCCCTTCCATGATGATGGGCCTTGTGATCTTACTTTTTTTTCGGTCTACGTCTTAGACGTCCAAAACATCGAATCTGCGCCCACCGCGGGCCGGTGTATCAAAGGCCAACCAAGAGACCGGGCGATGATGACACGCGGGGAGAGAGGCTACGTAGACGCTGGCATCGAGATATCCAATCCGCTGGTTCCCATTTCCTGTAATGGTTTGTTTGCTACATGTAGGAGCTACATCATCTCGGCAAATGGGACACCCTTTTGCGTTCTTTATCGACATGTTGATGAAAAGAGAGGGGACATGTTTATGCAGCCTTGGCACTCGGATCACGGAACGTGGATGAGCTTGTTCTTTCTTTTTGTGCCTCGCTTTCCCTAGTGATGCGATGCCGCCCTCGCTCTCTCGGCATCAGGCCTAGGCCCCGCTGGCGATGCCCGGGCGATGCGTGCCGATTTTCTGGGGCACCTCAAGGAGAGCTACCGGATAGGGGGACAGGAAGGAAACAAGGCGGCTGCGACAGTGAGGCTATTCTTGTTCCTTGCCTACCTCTTGCTGTTCCCAATGTTGTATGGTATGAGCGGCATCGCGTCTTCGCGCCTTCCTTCTTTCGTTGCTGTGTTCCTTCCTCAACGACAGGCATGTCTCGTTTCTGCAAGGAAGCTGCAGGAAAGAGCCCACCCCCGCAGTTTTTCTGATCGCAATCGGGGAGAAAAGGGAAAGAGCAAGCGTGTGTTTGCCACATGACAACAATGAGTGGTATCGCATCAAGGGGGGTGTTCTTCTTCTGGCATGTTCGTCCGTTTTGGTCCGTGTTGCGTCTTGCTTATGATGAAGTCTACAATGCGAGGCTGTACTCTACAGTCCGGATCAAAGGTTTTGGGAAAGTACAGTCAGACCATCCCATGTCGTGCCTGAGCAGTTGACGACGGCACCTGTTGTTTGGTCGTTTGCCCGTTGGTGATCATCGGTCTCCCCTCTGGCCTCGTCCATTGTTTCTACCGCCCTTTGACAAGTCGGCCGTACATCGTTGCCGTCAAAGGATATTGCAAGACAATAAAAGACGCACTACGGCGCATTACGGCGCAAAAAAGGGACCATGGGGCCGCTCGGGCACGGAAGAGGACACCTCGTGTGGGATGGGATAGGGGCTATCTATGTGCCCGAGATGTGCGTTCTTTGCCCGACAAAGAACGGAGCAGGGGCAGGAGCAGACGAAGTCAAAGGTGTGCAGCTCGTTTGGAGTACGGAATCGAGTATGGGGCTGGAGCATATCTCGAGAATAAACCGCGTTTGACAACGATGTGCTCCAATGTGCTCCACGAAAGCCCCCCTTTTACAGCCATCTTTATTTCCACGAGGTATTTGGAGACACGACCAAAGACAACGACGCGAGCGAGAAGTGCCTGCCGTCAAAGGCCAAATACCACGAGGAATGACGACGGGATTTCCATGGGGTGTCGTCCGCGGAGGTTTGCTTTATGCACAGGGTTCAAATGGGGTTTGGTCTCTGGTGCTGGAGGGAGGGGTGGGGACCTGAAGGCTGCGGGCGAATGCCGAAGCCGCGAGCAACCCTACAGTAGTGTGGCCGTTTTGCCGGGCTTCCTCTTCTGGGAGAGTGGCCCTGACGTAGTTTTTCTGTGTGTCGCCTGTGTCGTCCTCTGAAGAAAAAGAAGAAAAAACGGAGAACGGGAGCCACTGGGCTTAGGGCCTGGCCCAGCGAGCCCAGGTCCAGCGCGTCACAGCAGGACTGGGCGCGATGCTTTAGGTTCACCCCCTTGAACTGCCCTGTCGAGCACATTATTATTACAGGAAATCAAAACGGTGAGAAACGGTGGTGGTCCAGTCTAACCAGTTTAGGGGGCCAGCCTTAACACCGACCTTGCACGTACGGCGTCCGGAGCCTGTAGACTGCGAGCTCCAGGGGGGCTGGTTGTAGTTGGTGGTCTCTCTCCTCTCACGGCTCACACCCCCTAGGACCACCGAACGGCGGAGAAAAGAAAAGGGACCGAAACGCAAAGAAGAAGAGGAAAAACGAAGACAAAAAGCAGGGACAAGGACAACAGATCCATGATGTACGGCATTGCTATCCGTACAAGTAGATACGCCAACAAGGAGACGAAGAAAACCCAAAGATGGTTCGCCGAAACGGCCACTACGAAAGAACGGCCAGTCTCGCCGATGCCGTATCGAGAAACAAACACGTTCGCCCAAAATCGACACACTTCGGACGAAGTCGATCGAACGCGGACGACGGCCACGGGGCAAGAACGTGATTTCGGGTCAATTATCCGACGATTCTGACTAAACCCCTTATTCAGCTGAAGAGGGACAAAAGAGAACAAACAGGTCGCCAAACACAGCAGCAAAAACACAATAATCAATGACAGCGACGTACTGTATGCATCCTTCTCACTGGTCGACATGCGTCTCCAAGGGAGATGATAACACGGTCAGATCACGGAAACAATCCGCGTCTCAATATCGCCAAGTGTCGCGGGGACGCTGACAAGCGAAAGCTGGCTGTTGGGAGGGGTTGAGGGGAAGAGAAAGAAAGAACAAGTGGAAAAAATGCTAAGCCAGACATGGCCGCGAGGCTGAACGAACGGCCCAGGAGGTATGAATTCCGCAAGTGCTGTTACAACAACATCATCTTCAATTCTTGTCCTACGATGCACCACAGATGCGCTCTTTCTATTCGGAGGTTTCGGCCCCGTCAGGCCCCGGCTACGGTGAAAGACATCGAAAATAGTGACCCGGTATGCAATGCGATCGCCACGGGCCGCCGGACGGATATGGAAGTATGGAAGTACGGAAGCACGTCGGAAATAGAGCAGGGTGTGAGGTATGAATTACCAGCAACGCGGAGAACTTGAATCGACGATCCAAGAAAGAAAACGCGACGTATCATTGAAGAAGGAAAGCGAAACGGCTGTTGACGGCAGTATCCGCTCCGTTTTCGCCCGTCTACGAAAATTGGCAAGAGGCCTGTTTGTGCCAAATATCAGATGCCCCGTCTCAACTAACAATGTTCGTGATGCTAAACGGCGGTCCTGCAAATCCTTTGATGAGAGCATGCCCTACATGCAGCTGCCGTATATCAGTGTAGGGTTGTCAGCCGGAAACATTTGTCGTTATTGTATTATTGACTTACTGGCATACGACGTACATATCCACAGCTTCACCTGCTGTTTGTGCTGCAACAGTATGGCATGTCCCAAAGGGGACATGGGAGCCCCGATTCCCCCGAATCCCCGAACGCACAGAAAAGGGGGTAGGCCGCCCAGCCTTGGAACTTTCACCAAAACCGCGGGGGTTCGGCGCCGAGTTGCCTCTAAAGGAAAGGAAGACCGCATCAAAAGTACGGGAGGCTGTCGTTTTGAGGTTCAACCACTGAAATTGTGTGGCTAGGAAGAAAGACAAGAACCAGGAACAACGACAAGGTAGTCAGTCACATGCCCTTCGGGGCGGTGCCTGCCGCCCGAACCCGAAGATGTCCAAAGTACAGACAAATAACCAACCGCCTTGCAAGGCGAGCGCCATGTCGTACGAGTGTGATGAATGCACGGATAACAGACATTGGAAGTTGGCTACCTAGGCCGTCACTCAGAGAAGAGTGTTGAGGTTCATCTCATGTGAAAGTTTAATCTCATATCTTTTGAATGACTGCGCAAAACAAACCCAGAGAGGAATTGAATGTAAGACCTCATGAAGAGCAGCAGCTCTTTCATTGTAGGAAAGGGCAGGAATAATAGCATCCGTGTGCTTCTCCGCGTCCATCAAAGAAGAGACATCTCATCACCTACTCGTAGCTCATGCTAATCCAGTACAGCAAGTACACAACTCACAATCATAGGCTTCTTCAAGGGGATTAGTTATATTCAAAGGCACAGTTATGGCGTGCTCGTTTTTTTGGTCATAATGATACAAGGCATGTCGTTTAGGATGATACGTCGACATGCCCAAAATAGCGTTCTCTTCATACATCATCTCCAGGGTACGTGTAAACTACGTACATGGGACTTTGGACGTCGAATATCAGACATGACAGGGTGGCGCCGGTGAGAGGAGTAATGCGAGGCCATTTCTCTCATCATACGTAGCTCAGCCTCGTCTAACGTCTACAGAGATGTTTTACAGCCAGTGCTGGAAGCTCATTTATCATCAGGGGGCGCACTCAAGCTTTCCGCAGTTGTTTCATTTACTGTTTGTATACAACCAGCTACGAGAATGTGGTAGATCAGACAAAACGTAGACAACATATTCTAAACAGCAAAAGACACAAGCCATACAAAAGCACTCAAATATTCGTATGCATTGACTTTTCATCTCAAGAGTCCAACTGGGCTGCACGAATCAAGCACATCACAATCACGGTCAATCTCTCGATGATCTACAATCTGCCAGGAACAAAACAGAATCTCCAAGTCATTTCCTGTGGTCTTACTCATTATTAAGGTCGCGAGGGGAAATAGAGACAAGAAAAATAGTCATGTATGGGAAGGTCCAGCTGTTAAGCACATCGCATGGCTAACTTCAACTAGTTATTGCAACAAACAACATCTGCATCAATAAATCATCATGTCTGGCATTTACACGTTACCTCGGGCCTATTGCAAAACAGCCTTGTTATGTAGTATAGTATGTCTGCATAGCACAGTGCTAAAAGAAAAGGATCACATAATCATGGGGTTGGTTGTTGGTAAGACATGCCGTATGCGTCAGGAAGCATCATCCCGAATAGTCACCAATAAGCATGACATCTTCACCATTGCCACCATAGCTTCACTCAACAGGTTTTTTGTGAATCAACCTCGTAATATATACTCTACACGCAGTAGCACTAGCAAGTCACGAATAAGAACATATAAGACACAAGGCACATAACAACAATCAATGAACAGGATAAAATTAAATTTGCGTGGAGGGTGCAAAACAATTTGCACACAAACATAGCCGGCGCGACAGCCTTGATAAATGCAGTACCATGAAAACACGTGCCCAATTTTGATATTTTTTTGTCTACCTAGTCCTAGTATAAAAGACGAACGCAGCTGCACGGGCAGTAAAGCATCAAGACTGGCCGGACGTCCAGCCGGGGTAAACGGTCCATCCTCCTCTCAATTCGGCGAAGAAATTTACTTCTTGGCAGCCTTGGTGGCCGACTTGGTGACCTTGCCGGAGCCGGCAACAGCCTTGTCAACCGACTTGATGACACCGACAGCAACAGTCTGGCGCATGTCACGGACGGCGAAACGGCCCAGAGGGGGGTAGTCAGTGAAAGCCTCAACGCACATGGGCTTCGAGGGAGTCAGCTTGACAATGGCGGCGTCACCCGACTTGATGAACTTGGGGTTGTTCTCAACCGACTTGCCGGTACGGCGGTCGATCTTCTCAAGGATCTCGGTGAACTTGCAAGCAATGTGGGCGGTGTGGCAGTCCAGAACCGGGGCGTAGCCGTTGCCGACCTGGCCGGGGTGGTTCAGGACAATGACCTGGGCGTTGAAGGTGGCGGCGCCCAGAGGGGGGTCGTTCTTGGAGTCACCGGCAACGTTGCCACGACGGATCTCCTTGACGGAGACGTTCTTGACGTTGAAGCCGACGTTGTCGCCGGGAACACCCTCGGTCAGCTGCTCGTGGTGCATCTCGACGGACTTGACTTCAGTGGTGACGTTGGAGGGAGCGAAGGTGACAACCATGCCGGGCTTCAGGATACCAGTCTCGATACGGCCGACGGGAACAGTGCCGATACCGCCGATCTTGTAGACATCCTGGAGGGGCAGACGCAGGGGCTTGTCCGTAGGGCGCTTGGGGGGCTCGGTGGCGTCAATGGCGTCCAGCAGGGTCTTGCCGGTCACCTTGCCGTTCTTGCCCTCCTTCTCCCAGCCCTTGTACCAGGGGCAGTTGGTGGAGGCCTGGAGCATGTTGTCGCCGTTGAAGCCCGAGATGGGGACGAAGGCAACAGTCTTGGGGTTGTAGCCGACCTTCTTGATGAAGTTGGAGGTCTCCTTGATGATCTCCTGGTAACGGCTCTCAGCCCACTTGGCGGTGTCCATCTTGTTGATGGCGACGATCAGCTGCCGCACACCCAGGGTGTAGGCGAGCAGAGCGTGCTCACGAGTCTGGCCATCCTTGGAGATACCAGCCTCGAACTCACCAGTACCAGCGGCAATGATGAGAATGGCGCAGTCGGCCTGCGAGGTACCAGTGATCATGTTCTTGATGAAATCGCGATGACCGGGGGCGTCAATGACGGTGACGTAGTACTTGGGGGTCTCGAACTTCCACAGAGCAATATCGATGGTGATACCGCGCTCACGCTCGGCCTTGAGTTTGTCCAGAACCCAGGCATACTTGAAGGAGCCCTTGCCGAGCTCAGCAGCCTCCTGTTATGGTTGTTAGTGGCTGTTGCATTGCAGACATGGTGCATTTGGTAGGGAAGCAGTGGGACTCGAGTAATGCAAGGCAGGGGGTGTTGGGAGTGTGAGGTTGTTGACCGCCAAAGCTTGTATGGGGGATGGTCCGTGCGCAGTGATGACTTGCGTTGGGGGCATTGACCGCCAAAAAAAACTCGACGCGCCAACGTGGCAGAAAGGCGACGCAAAAGTGAGGATTTGCCCCTCCACCCCACTTTTTCGTGATTGGAGGGGAACAGAAGGAAGAAAAAAGTGAGATGGGAAAAGGCAAAAGAAGAGGGAGAGACAAGAGGATGCTTGCGCAGCCTGGTGGAAAAAGAAAAAAAGCGCTAAAAAACTTTTTTTCCTTGCCAGACAGACAATTGGGCAGAGATAGGCCAGGAAAATAGGGGAATGTGAAGGAAATGCTGAAATGCGAAGGAAGTGCCCAGGAGGCAGAAAACGAGTCTCAAAAGCTTCCCGTGGGTGTCAAAAACTAACCTTCTCGAACTTCTCGATGGTACGCTTGTCGATACCGCCGCACTGGTAGATCAGATGACCAGTGGTCGTCGACTTGCCAGAGTCGACGTGGCTGTTGCATGTTAGTATTGTCTGTTGTGTAGATCGTGGCTGCTGTACCGCACGGAGCGGTTGGCTCGAGAGAGGGGTAGCAATACGTACCCGATGACCACGACGTTGATGTGAGTCTTCTCCTCCTTACTGTAGAAAGGAAAGCGGTTAGCAAGGCGTTCCTGTTTGATGCAAGCTTGATGATTGAATGCCTCTCTCGTTGCCGCTGGACATCAACATCAAAAGCCATCAGAAGTTGAGAGCAGGTGATATTGATGGCAGCGATGGCATCGATGGCAACGAGTGAGGCAGACGACATGCTGATCAGGAGGAGGAGTAAAAACCTACCCCATGGTGACGGATTGAAGCTAGGTTGCTTGTTGTTTGTTTTTGTTTTTTTATGCGAGATTCGCGACTTGAAGAATCTGAGGAAAGGGATGAATGTCAGGACGATGTTCAGGGCGATGACAGAGCGGCTTCCGTGGATGGCGCTTCGATGTTGGAATGTCGATGCTGATGATGGAAATCAACACGATGCGGGAAAATGAAAACTTACAGCAGATCAGAATGCTTGATTCAAGGTGTGCCAGACGAGGAGAGAAAGGAAGGAAAAAGTTTGAAAAGAACAAAGTGCGTGGAGGGGTTTATATGGGAGGGGAGGGGAGAATATGGGCAAGAGCAGGCGGAGCAGATTTTTTAGGCTGGTTTGGAGCGAAAGAAAAAAAATAAAAGGCAGGAGCGGGGTGTGGTTGGTTGCCAGGGCTTTGTGCCCCACTGGCAGAAAAATAAAACGACACTAAGAGGGAAAAAATTTCGTGTCTCCCCTCCCGTTTTTTCGCCGCTTCAGTGGAGGGGGAGGGATGCCCCTCCTTCCTTGATTGGAAGCAAACCCAGCCCAAACAGAGGGGTTGCAGCAGGTCGCAGTTGCCGTCGCAAGAAAGCAAAAAAAAAACTTTTATCCCCCCGTTCTTTTCTCCCTTTCTTTGCGACCGCCCCCGCCCAATGGCCGCTTTCAGCAGCTTTTTGGTTTGGCCCTTGCCCATCATGCATGCCGTGCGTGGCCAGGCCAACCAGATCGCCACTTGCTCTAGAAAGAAAGGAACGCGGGCGGCAAGCTGAAGCGCCGGCGCACATGTCCCGTGACTGTGCTACATCCCGTTGGAGGCAAAAGAAGGTCAACACGGGAGTGAGTCGTATTGGTTATCAGACAGCTTTCTGTCAACGAGCTCTACGATCTACAATATTGTAACTTGAGCGGTATGCCCCATGTGCAAAAGCAGACATGCGTGATGTCTAGAGATGCTGTCGGCGACGTTTGCCTGGAAGATACGAAAACGGGAGCAAGAGCCTTCCTTCCCTATGGCATGCAGAGCTCGTTCATTCCTTCCAAAAATAACGAGAGCAAGAGAGGTGCAGGCAGGAGCTACCTTGTCTCACAGTCATCGGGCGCGAAATGGCGCTAAGCCGTTTTGCATCGACACCCAATTGTGGATTTGGGCCGAAAGGCGACAAAAAAGCTACAGCTGAGTGAAAGACGAGACAAGAACAACAGACAGACGAACAAGACAGACAGAAGAACACGAAAGGGAGAAAAGTGAATGCCCCGCGAACACGCCTGACGCAAAGATTCTGGCATTCACAACGGGTGCTGGTGCCGGCATGAGTCACTTTGCCGTCTCGTTTGTGCTCTTTTCCAGGGCATAAAGGCGAAACAGTCGCAGATGTGCCTGAGAAAGCTTGCATGAGGCCATCCATTTCTTATCTGGGTGGTTTGGATTAGCATTCACTCTCGCCGCCTTGTCGGCTTTCCTTATCAGTGTCTCGTGAGACAGAGCCGCGCCTGGCCACCTTGGCCACGTATGGGGAGCTGTCGCCTCTGTATCTGTTCTCGAAACTTCCCGTGGCGACGAGGCTGCGTGTGTGAGCTTTCGCCAAGAATTCTTATCGTATGTTTGGAGCTTCTTGATCTATTCTGTTCCAGATGCCACTGGGAGATGCTCGCTCTATGAGATTGTAATATGCCGCTTCGCCGTGCTCTATCTTGCCACATCATCGAATTTTATCGTACAAAAATGTGAACCTCCCCGCGCCATGCTATATTTACAGTGGTTGTAGTGATGACAGTGAACAAACAAACGTACACAGATTCGCCCCCCTTCATCTCCTCATATCGCCTCATACGACTTGCCGGTGACGCATCAGCCACTGCACGCGGCCTGCGTGCACCATGTGGCCAACCGCCTGTCGGAAGCTCTCCTTGCTGGCGTCAAATGACTGCTCACCGGCAGAAGGTGAAGCCGCGGCTGGCACCGCCTCCAGGCTGAGCTCAGTCCAGCGTCCGTCGCCACGTCCTGCCTCCACGCTCGTCAGCGCTGCCGTCCAGCCCTCAAAGGCCGTGGCTACCCGCCGCCGCACCTCCAGGCCGGCAAATACGTAGTTGATGGTCACCTGGCCGTCCTGCTGCGCTCCTGCGTCGGATTCAGCAGGAAGCAGCACATCTGCCGGTAGGCCGAGTCCAGGAAGGCGGAGAGGCGTGGCGAGGACAATTGCGCCTGGCTGGCCACCGTCGAGCTGCAGCTGGGACTGCTCGAGGAAGTGGAAGAGCGGCTCCAGGCCCGTGCTACCATCTGCATCCGCTGTGGTCAGCATGTCTGCGCCCGGCAGGGCAAAGAATTGCTTCTGGGTGATACGCGCATCGACGGGCTGCGTGGGGAACAGGGTATCGCTGGTGTTGGTGGCCATAACCACGTGTAGCCCAGCCAGGACCGGTCGTTGGCCTGGGACGGCGTCCAGGACCACTTCCAGAGGCGGCGCACGGTGGGCCAGAGCCGTCTTGGGGCCCGACAAGAAGCGTAGGACAATCGTCGTGGATGTGGTGGTCAAAGGCGGCGCGGTGGCCGCCTCTTCCTCTGTAGCCAGCGCCGGGCTGTCTGCCAGCGAGCCCAACCCAAGCAGCGGTGGCACATTCGGTGAGAGAATGCGCGTCAGATCAGGAAGCGGTGGTGCTGCATCAGATGTGCTACCTTCCAAGCTGAACAGTGGGCCCGTGGGCCGCATCGGCTGCGCGTGAAGCACACGGCCAAAGATGGCGACGGTCGAGGTCCGGCCGATCTGGTACCACTTCTGGCTTGGTTCGTTGTCTGCGGTTGAGGGTGTCGGCAGTGCCAGCTCCATGGGAAGAGCATCCTCGCTCGGTGTCGTTGTCGTCTCTGTGGCGCGCTGCCGAGCCGTAGACGCATCCTGCGGCGCCGGCTCGATCAAGCGCGCCCACTTGCCTCGGCGCTGCTCCCACGGCCACGTCTCGCGGCTGCTTTCATCGGTCTCGGTCAGGAACCGCGCTTTTGATTTCTTGAGCGGCACGTAGTCGAGCACGCTCGTTGCCTGCGCGGTGGATAGCCCCGCGGGCCCAAAGGCGCGCAGCAGCAGCCGGTACACCATGTCGCCCGTGTCTTCGAGGTCGGTGTTGCGGTTCGCCGCCGCCACCCAGCTGACAAGCACCTCGGACGCAATCTTGCCGCTGTCCTTTTCCTCCTCACTGCTCAGGCGCACCCAGCTGCCCGTGAGCGTCCCGACCGCTCGCAACACCGTGGGCGTGATGGCGGCATCGGGCCGTGCCACGTCGGCCAGCCTGAAGCGCTTGGTCGTGGCCTCGCGCAGCATGCCGTTGATCTCGGCGAGGATGGCGTCAGCCGTGGACGCGGGCGCAAAGACGCGCAGTTTCTGGCGGCCCGGCAGCAGCTCAATGTGCCGGTGGTGGCGCGTCTGGCTGCGGCTGTGGGAGCGGCTGCGGCTGCGGCTGGTCGTGGCCGTGGTGGTGGTGACGGTCGAGTAGGCCGTCGAGATGTCCCGCAGCCACGTCTGCGCGCCGGCCGTCAGCAGCGCAAACTCGAGCTCCTGGACGGTCACGTCGAGCTGGCCGGGGACCTCCATCAGTTCGCGCATCGACACGCCCCAGCACTCGCGCATCAGCTGCACGACCACGCGCTCCTTGTTGGTCATGGATGTCTGGATGTAGCCCTTGAGCAGGAGGCTCGACCCAGGGCCGACGGCCTTGATCTTGCTGTCGACTACCGCCTCGTCGCCATAGACGTCGGGCACCCATGGCCGCCGCCGGACTTCCCACGGGTATACGGTCGGCTGCGTGGTCGGTTTGCGGTACTTTCGGATGTAGGCATGTAGCTGGGCCACCGTAAAGCCCTCGGCGAGTTCTCTGGCGCTCTTGCTAAAGGCTGTCTCGGACAGGATTGTCTCGTCGGTCGGTCGCAGTTCATCGATGTAGCTGAACACTTCAGCCTCGGTCGGCTCGCCCTCTTCGCCGAGCAGCGAGTTCCAAATTTGCTCGGCGTCTGCCTCTGTGATGTTCTCGTCGGTCGGCTCGTCGGCAATGTCCACGTCGGTCAAGGGGACGCCGGCTTCGGAGGACTGTTGGTTGAGGCGCAATGCCCGCCCGCTGTGAAAGTAGGCAGGCGCATATCGTGGCAGGTGGTTTTTCGATGTCGAGGGACGCTGGGCCCAGCTTTGCGCCTGTCTCTGTCCCTGAGGAAGTACTGCCGGCGCGGCAAGGCGCGGAAGACGTCGTTGGGCAGTCGAGTGAAACAGACGGAACTCGCATTGGAGGCACACAATGCCGCTCAAACGCGGCCGTCTGGTCACCATGAGAGGATAGTCGTACAACCGCTCGAGGCCAGAATTGGCCTTTTCTGCTAGTTGTTGTGAGGTTGTGAAGCTGTAGAAAAAAAACAAGGAACTAAATACAAGGATTACACGACCTGAAGTCTCGCGACAACTTTCACGTCAAACTTTGCAGCTGTCCCGTTTAGGTCTAGCGTTCCTCGACCACTGTAAAACTTCCCCAGCGGTTATCTGCATACCTTTGGTAAATGTTTGAACAAGATGCTTGACAATGGCACATTGCCTTTGCAATTGAAGTATAAAACCACAATTTTGTACTTTCGTATTTATTTATATTTTTTCTGTCAGCTTTTCGCCAAAAAGTTTCAGCGTCTTTCGTTGCAAAGGGACATCACCCCATCAAGGCTTGTCCCAGTATGCTTAAACCGGGGCGTCGTTCTAGCACCCGATTTGCTTGAACCTCATCCAACTCAACGCCAGACAAATACGACCGTTTGACACGGCTACCGGCTCTCATTGCGACGAATTCAAACCCAGCTTCTCACACGATACATCACGCCGACGACTCCCTAGAGCTTAGACAGTGTATAGCCAAACCACGTCCCGGCCAACGGCACCATCCTCCCTCCGGAGTGTCCGGGCTCAAATCCTTGGCCCCTCCTCGTCTCTCATTCGCGCCCTCCCTCCCCCCTCTCCTTCGCATAACACAGCTCAGCATGCGCGCAACATTAATACGCCCGGCAAAGGGCTTCTGGGGTCGGAGCTACGATGAGCTCAAGCGGCTCTCTGGCATTGGTACGTTATAGCTGTGACGCTGAGAAACACATCTGAAGACGACCCAGGCTAACCCGTCGACAGCGGTCCGCCTCGAAGGCGTCAAGGGCCCGTCCGGCCCGTACGAGCTAATGTCGTTCAACGACCCTGCCTCCCTCAAAGACTGCAAACTCATGACCGACGACGAGATCGGCGGCTTCTCCACAGCAGACCTCGAATGGGTGCCATCATCACCATCACAAGCAACGACCTCCTCCTCTTCCCCCTCCTCCACACTCCCATCCGGCGGCTACCTCCGCTTCCGCGGCTCAATATCCACACGGCTGCCGTCCGGCCGCCCGGACATCCAGCGCACCGGCTACGCCGCCTGGCGCACCGCCGACCGCCAGGCCACCGTGTTCGGCCGCGCCCTCTGGGACGTCGACTCGTACGCCTACCTGGCCCTGCGCGTGCGCTCCGACGGCCGCAGCTATCTTGTCAATATCCAGACCGACTCCATGGTGGCGCCGACCGACCTACACCAGCACCGCCTGTTTGCACGGCGGCCGGGCCAGTGGGAGACGGTGGTGGTGCCGTGGTCCGACTTTGTGCGGACGAACCACGGGTTTGTGGTGGAGCCGCAAACGGAGCTGCTGCGGCAAAAGGTGCGGTCGGTGGGGCTGGGCCTGACGGACCGGGTCCCGGGCGCCTTTGAGCTGTGCGTGGCGCGGCTGTGGGCGACGAACAACCCCAACGAGGCCAACGAGAGCGAGTTGTCGGCGGAGACGCGGCACGCCGTGGAGGAGGCCGAGGAAAGTGTGGCGGTCAAGGCAGCGGCCGCCGTCACTACACAGAACGAGCAGCGGAGCGCCGAGAGCGAGGTGACGGTCAACATTCCATTTGCGCCGCCGACGTCGTCCGCCAAGACGCCCACATCACCAGCAACCGCGTCAGCATCGTCAGAACCACAACAGCCGCTGAAGAACAAAAAGGGACGGCCAGTGCGGTGGGATACGGACAAGGAGCCACCACAGCAAGAGCAGTCACAGCAATAGCTTCTACAAGAATAAAGGAAAATGAAATGGGCCTGTCTCAGGGTCGATACGCATTATGAACATACGGAAACCATTAAATTTTACGTGACCAGCCGTGGTACAACTCGTGTCTTTGCTTTTTTATTTGAACTTGGCTGACTCTTCCAGGCGTTGCCTTGCCACGACAGCATCAACCGGGTAATCCTTGCGTGGGGATATTGTATGAAGTATGTCCGTACGTGCAAACTGCAGACAATATTGCCTTGACTGCGTAGCCGTCTGACAGCAGTCAATTTGGTGTGCGTAAAAAGAAGTGTGCATATGCTGTATTCTCCTTTTTCGATAAATCTTATTTTATTTTATACAAAACAACAATGTCAAATTTCATGAAAATCGAATAAATACAAGCTTAAGTAAATTCATGTCTTATCCTTTATTCAAGATTGGATATTTGAAGACACAAGTAAGGATATTTATTTGTTTGGCAAAAGTGTTCATCATTTGAATTCATGAATAAAACAAACTTGTGATATAAAATGACCATGTACTTTGTATCCCAAAACTACTACTAAAGGAGTGTTCCCAAAAACCGTAATGTTGCACTGTCTTGTGCGTGTGATGAAGCCGTTATGTCATCCCTGAACAAATGCCGATGCCGATGGATTCCCTTTCTTTCCCTCCTCCTCGGGAATCAAACGCCTGAAAAAGCAGAATACAAACAGATGGCAATGCAAGAAAGGCAAATATTTCCCTTGAACCCTCCCACACCGTTCGTTTTGACGCCAAATGTAAGAAGCAATGGAAACCAAGGCCGTGAATAACCCAAAAAAAATGCAAAATGTAAACGAATAAAACAATAAGCAAAGCAACAATGACAAATCGGTCGCAACGTCTAGCAGATATGTACTCGAGCCTTTGTGGGCTCATCAGGTGTGTATGTCATGAGGGTCTCCCAGTGGATATGTACGTGAAGAGGACGGGTATTTTTGGGGTGTGGGGGTAGGAGTGGGAAGTAAGGAGGTGGAGGAGTGCGTGTGTCAACAATCATTGCTGAGGACGCAGCAGTTTCCGCTTGATGTAGTTCCGCTTCTTATTGCGGGTGGGCTGGAACGCGACAGCCGTGGCCTCGGCAGGGGTCTCGACGGGCGCTGCAGCATCCGCTCTCGCAGCGGATGAGAGCGGTGCGGCAATCGGGGGGTACTGGACGACAGTCGTCGGCCCCGGGTCCGATAGGCGGGCCTGCTGTGCGACGCCCAGCTCAGCACTACTCTCGCTGATGCCGGTGCTTTGGTGGCGGAAATGGGCGGGTGAAAAGAAGGAGTGGTGAGCCGGTGCTGCTGCTCCTGCTCCGGCTCCGGCCCCGTCATAGCCAGCGGCCTTTTCCAGATCCGCGGGACTAGCAAAGGGATTTTCCGAGGCCTCGCCCGAGAACTGGACACTGCGCTGACGCTCGGCAAAGAAGCCTTCCGGACCAACCATGACCGAGCCACTACTGCGGTCACTATCGCCGCGGTCGAGGACGCGGAAGGATTGCACGCGAGGTTGCTTGCCCTTTTCGGACATGAGACCGCCGAGTCCGTCGCCGTATTCGTCGCGGCCGACCGTTCGCTTGGCCAGGCGCTTGCCGTTCTTGCTGACGGCAGCGACAAAGCCCTCAAGCCGTTCCTTGGGCGTCTGCTCGACCGTCTCGTCGATGAACATGTAGATGACACCGGAAATCACGCCGGCCAAGACGAGCGCAGTCAGGATGCCCGCGCCCACACGGTCGCCAGTCGTGATGGGGCCCAGCGTCGATATCGGCTGTGTGCGGCCAATGTCGGAGCCGCCGGCGTTGGGGTTGCCCTGAGAGGTGCCGCCCGTGGAGTTGGTCACCGGCGCGGTCACGACCGTAATCATGTTGGCCAGGGTGACCTCCATGGCGGCCATCTGCTGGCCCACGCCCGTGGAGCCGTCCCATTTCCCGTTGTCGGTCCAGCGCAGGCCGCACATCTGGCCGTTGTCGCCGCCGGTGCACTGTTTCGCGGCTGCTATGGCGGAGGCATTGAGCAGAGGCATGATGGTTGTCGACGTCCAGGGCGCCCACTTGGTGGTGGCGGCCATCCAGCGGCTGAGGTAGGCCTTGAACGACTGCTGGTCGAGATCGCACAGGTTGACGGGCTCGCAGGCGACTTCGGTCATGATGTTCCGGTCATTGGTGGTGAAAAAGACGGCGGTGCCGTTGAGCAAGCCGTCGACGCGCTCCTTCCACATGGCAGCATCGTTCTGGTCGTTTTTGATGGCGGTGTAGTTGTACATGGCGGCGGCGCCGAGAAGGAAAGCGCCCGCATTGTAGGACCACTGGTAAGGCGTGATATCGGTGCAGCCGGACTCAATGTGGGCGCCGTCGTAGATGTAGTAGTCCGCATCTATGAACTTAACCTCGTTCATCCAGTCCCAGGTCTTGACGGCCCACTCGCCGTAGGTGGCGTTGCCGGTGTAAAGGTAAAGGCGGGCGGCAAGGTTGAAGAAACAAGCCTGCGAGATGGAGTTCTTGTAGTCGTAGCCGTTGTTCCAGTTGAAGATCTGCCAGCGCAGGCCGCCGTTGCAGTCGGCGGTCTCCCATCGAGCGGCCTGGGTGTTGAAGACGGCCTGAGCAAGCGCCAGCCAGCCGGGCTTGCCGGCTGGCGGGTCGGGGAACTTGTACTCGGCGGCGGACATGACGGAGAGGCCCCAGAAGCCCTGGTCATCGTTGCCCTCGGTCAGGGTCTGGTTGGGCGGCATGTAGTCGTTGTAGGGGCCGGTCTGGAAGAGCAGGCCCTGCGAGGTGACTTCATTGTACTGTGTGTCGCCGGTGTAGTACCAGTAGTCGACGAGCGAGCCCAACATGGAGCCAGCTTCCCACCAGTAGTATGGTAAAGGAAGCAAGCCTGGCGTGTTACCGAGCTTGTTGCCGGTGTAGAACGACATCATGTCTTTGGCCATTGAGCTGGCCACGCTCTTGATGGAGTCTGGCAGTGGACGAGGGTCAGCACATCAGCACAATGTTGTGCCACCGTAGCGCATAACCAGCGCGCGCAATTCACGGTACGTTTGCAGCCCAGACCTACCTGTAGATGATGTGTCAAGATCGTAGCCGGCTACGGTCGTGGAAAAGAGTAGCAGCGCTGAGGTGGCCAAGGCGCCGAGAGACCGGTGTGGCCGTCCATGGACTTGGCTTCCGGGTAGAGCCGCCATGATGAAGCGAGAGTCAAAAGAGGCGGTCTATGGATATGCGCAAGTTGGTTTGTTCCTGGCCGAAGTGAAACGGGCGTGGTAAATGTATAAAAGGGCGAGATCGAGAGAAAAACGAAAGAAGTGTCGTCGAGATGTTGGTGCTTGTTGAGCAACTTTAAGGCGCCATGAAGCCGTATAAGCCGGAGCTACTGGATCGGCCAACAGATGGTGCTGGAGACGAAAAAGGCCCTGGGGGAAAAGAAAAGAAACAATGGCGTAGTGTCGAAGGAAGAAGAAAGAAACTTGAGAGTCGGCTTCGGGAAGGGAAGAAAGAAGAAAGAACCAAATATCATGAGACAAAAGGACAAAAAGACAAAAAGGGAAGGAAAGGGAACAGGGTCATGAAAGTTGGTTTTGGCCTTAGTCAACGTCCATAGTTCGGGGTACTCTTGTGGCGGTCACGTCTGGCGACACTTGCGGCCTGCTCCTGCTTTCTGTTTCTCGTATAACACGCACACACAACGCACTACAGAGCGGTCTCGTACAAGTAGGCTCGGTAGGCAAGATACTTGCATCGACCGTCTTGTGCGGCCCACACAAAAGCTGTGGAATACGGGAAGCCGGTGAGATATTATGGGGAAGCCTGGTCGTGGTTGCCCGGGATGGGAACAAGGCCACGCCCGCCATACGAGAAAAGGTTACTGTGAGGGCAGGTACGCTCTCGTGTGCATACCTCGTAGTCACAAACGAGGCAAGAGCTGCCCGCCTACATCGGCTCTACCTGGACTCTGGACTACTGATGCAGGTGAGGTGTGCCATTGCATGGTGCGAGGGGAGCGGGGGGAAGGAGCGAAGGAGTGAGATGCTTAAGTGCATTGCAGCCAAAAAGGCATCATGGAGGAGAGGAGGGGAGGAGCGACGGCAATGGCAAGTCCGACCTGACAATAGCAGTGAACGTGGGCAGGAGCTGCAGGCCGTTCGTGCTGTGTATGACAGACAGGAACGGAAGTGACGGGATGAGGAGAAGGAGCTGGACAAGCACTTTTCGTCTGAATGCGGGAGGCGCAACCCATTGAGCAAAAGCAGAGGAAGC
Organism: Sporothrix inflata; assembly: GCA_021396225.1. Lineage (NCBI taxonomy): Eukaryota > Fungi > Ascomycota > Sordariomycetes > Ophiostomatales > Ophiostomataceae > Sporothrix > Sporothrix inflata. The sequence continues at coordinate 467,513 of WNYF01000010.1, read as the reverse complement.
TCAGGAAGTGGGAAGCAGCGAGCAGCGCCAAGACACGAGCGCTCGCTTTCCTCCTTCCCGCATTTGCAGAGAATACGACGTGCCGTATTTCCTCACTGTGGAAGCACAAAAGAAAAAAATTACTACCATTCCGGCGTGGTCACTAGCCGACTGCGAGGAACAAAAAAACACACTCGTTGCCCGTCGTGCCCGGGTTGGCCTGCTGGCCCATCTGCCCAATGTTTCAATACGAGAAAAAGACCAACAGAGGCAAGCAAACCCGCAACCACAACAGCTGGTGGAGCTGACGCCCCGGTGTCCTTGCTCCGCTGTTTGTCTTGGCATGTTGTCATTCGATGAATACGGCGAAGTGGCAGATGGCGCTGGCAGGCTGCAGGCAAAGAGAGAGGAGACAGGAGAAAAGAAAAGACAGAAGGGCCTGACTGCGTGCGCCAGGTGCGACAAAGGGCATGGGACGAGAGTGGAGACATTTTGTTTTCGGGATTTCTCTGTTCTCTTTTCTCGCCTCGTTCTTTCCTTTTTTTTTTCTTTTTGCGACTGCCCTTTGTTTCCTTCGTTTCTCAGCATTTCTCACGCCTGGCATGTTGCGGGTTTGCCGCATTTGTGGGGTGTTTTACCTGCTGGGCAAGAGGCCATTCCAGTGGGCAGGAACCGGGACCGGCTCCAAGCTCTTTTGCTTCTCTTTTGTCTCTCATTTTGTGCCCTTTTCTGTTCCTCTTGCTCTCTCTGCCGCGATGAAGAACGTCATCACATCGTCGGCCGTGCCCCCCAACCAGACGTTGTATTCCCCGGGTACCGGCGCAAAACGAAACACCAGTGCAGCAAATACAGCCAAACCTCGTCCACATCTGTGCTCTTCTGCAATAAATAACACACCCTGACACCGTTGAACATAGAACAGGCGCGGAGAAACGGCTGGATATCATCAACGCCTGGCTTCTGTGCCTTGCTGTTGCTATTACTGCTCTCTGTTGTCCTTTTAGAGTAGCCGCCGATCCTGACGTCGTCTCTCCATCTCGTCGGCCGTACTTTCCCTCTTTCCCTTCTGTTTGCATACAAATCGAGTGCCCATCGATGCCCCGCTTTTTCTTTACAGCGGAAGAATGGGCTCTGTCAGCCCCGCCGCCAACAAGCGACACCGAAACCCCAAAGGCGCCATTTTGTCGGAGTTTGCAATGGTCCGCCACCCTGGTCGCATAGCGTGCCTCGGTGCCCATAGGCTGCAACAGTCCCCAAAAATACCAAATCTAGCGTGGGATGGCGCCGAAAAATACTCAAAAAAGAAGCATACCGCCACCTAAAAAAAGCAAAGCATAAAACGGTTAAAACCCGCTCCAACTTTGACAAACACAAAAACAACGCCCGACAGCAGATGCCCACGCTGCCCAGCCATTTTACAGGGGCGACCCTGGTCGCAGCAACCGGACCACATCAGTAGCAAAAGAGAAGGCTGGAAAGGAAGCTGGGGCTGGCGGCTGCAGCCAATAAATAGCTCGAGATCCGAGAATACGACGCTGCCAACTGGAAGTGGTTGTTTCGTTTCAATGATTTCTTTGCTTGCTTTGTGATATGCCGTCTGGGGAGACGGTCGTGATACGAGCTTGGTATGTTGCTTTTGCTGTCTTGTCCCAACTGCTGCGCCACGTTGTGCTTCCAGTGTTTTGTGATGTTTCCAATGAGCGCCCGGATACGGGGTGCAGACACGCGTGCCCTGTGCTCCCGTACGCCCTATATACGAGCCAATATTTTTCAGATATTGACGAGAGACGAGATGAGAGACAAGACGAAAGACAGGTTGACAGGGCAGGTGTCGTTGTGGACGCCGGCGTGGGACCAATCACGCTCTGTTGCCGTTTGCTGGCGTCGACCAGGACCAGGACGGAAGCCGATATTGTGCTGCCTTGTCACCGTGTCGTTCGTCCGTAAGCACTTCTGCACGACAGGAAACAAGACGGAAAGCACACGACAAAGAGGAGTGCAGCGGCTTTGGCAGATGCTTTGTCACTTGTTCCACTGCATCTTGTCCAAAGTTGCGTTCTCGTACATCAGGGGTGCATCGCACGTGATATCACAAACGGGAGTACAGGAACACAGCAGTCACGCAGGGAAACTCGTCTAATGTAGAATATCGTATCGTTGTTGCATTGCTTTTGGAAAAGGATGAAAAGAAACATAAAACATAACGCCTAATGTTGTCGTGTCGCCGCCCCGTGTGCTTGTTGTCCCACGAGGGTTTCTATAACAAAAAAGAACGAAAAAAAGGAGCCAGCAAGAAATAAATAGACCCAAAGAAGAAATACCAGAAAACGTAAAGAACGTAAGACGCCCGAAGATCTGCCTTAACGACGGTTCGTCTTGCCCATGCCGCGCTTGCCAACAAGCTGTATGGTGTGTCAGTACAAAATCCAAAAATAGAAGAGGGGGTGAAGTGCAAAGCAACAAAACAAGAAACCAAGAAACCAAGAGAGGGAGGGATACGGGAACATACCAAGTGCTTTGTGAGTGCCGGCGCAATGTGCCGGTCGGCCTCGCCCTGCCGGGCGTGCCGGTTCATCGTCTTCTGGGCCAACTTCTTGAGCTTGGCTGTCTTCACGGCGCGCATCACCTTCTCGCCCATAGCCTCCTCGGCGTCGACGTCCATCATGTCGTCGTCGTCGCCGCTGCCATCCTCGTCGCCACCCTCGCGGCCGCGCACCGAGTTCTTGTGGTCCGCCGCCCGCGACAGCGCCGAGCGCGGCAGGAACGCGCTGTTCTTGAGCGACCGCTTGCGCAGCTTCGAGTCGTTGCGGATCAGCGCCAGCTTCTCGCGGATCACCGACGCCTTGGCCAGCACGTCCTCCTCGTCGCTAAAGTTCTCGTCGTCGTCCTCGCCCCCGTCCGAATCGTAGAACCCTTCCTCGATCAGCTTGGCCTCCTCGGCCTGCAGCGCCGCCAGCTTCTCGACAATGTCCGGGCTGTAGAAATCGAGCACGTTCTGGCCGTTCTTGATCTCGGGCATGTGGTCGTGCTGGTGCTCCGGGTTGATGCCCACGTAGTCGCGGCGCATGTCAAAGTTGTACACACCGGCGCCGCCCTGCTCGGCCTCCAGCACCTTCTCGCGGTTCAGAGTCGGCTCCTGGTCCTTGTTCTCGCGGCGCTGCTTGATCGCGTCGGGGATCACCACGTCACCACGCGGCAGCGGGTTGCCCTCGCTGTCCTTGGGGTACGCTACGTGGATACGGCGCAGCACGGCCTCGCCGCGCGTGCCCTCCTTGCCGGCCGTTGCCTGCGCCGCCGTCATCTTCTTGGCCACACGGTCCGCAATCAGCGTGCTGCAGACCGTCTTCTTGAGCTCCGTGACGCCGTCACCCGTCGCGCACGACAGCTCCAGCGTGCCCACGACGTGCGACGCCTGCGCGAGGCTGTCAATCTGGGCGCGGGCCGCCGGGTCCAGGTCACTGAGCCGAAGAATGTCCGACTTGTTGCTGACCAAGTAAACGGAGCGCTGCGCAAAGATGGGCGCCAGGCTCTTGAAGAGCGCGCACTGTGTCTCCAGCGGGTAGCCGCAGTTCTCCGAGGGGTCCAGGAAGAACAGCACCGCGCAGTTGATGTGGGCCAGCGCCGAGATGGACTGCATCTCAATCGTGGTCATGTCCTCGAGGGGCTTGTCAACGACACCGGGCGTGTCAATCACCTGGTACCGCAGGTAGTCGTAGTCAAAGTGACCGCAGAACAAGCTCTTGGTCGTGAACGCGTACGAGTCGACGGGCGTGTCGGAGCGCGAGACGCTGCGCACAAAGCTCGACTTGCCCGTGTTGGGCAGACCGAACACGAGCAGCGTGCGGGTCATGGGGTCGATGGACGGCAGACGGCCAATGTGCTGGCGCACCTCCTCCAGGTAGGCCAGCGAGTCCTTGAGCCGGCGCATGAGCGTCGACATGCGACCGAGCGCCGCGCGCTTCAGCGTCTTGGCCTGGTACAGCGACTGCGAGTACTTGAGCAGACGCACGTAATCGCGGGCAATCGTCTCGATGGTGTTCTTGGCGCCCGACAGGTGCGACAGGGCGATCTTGTAATGGTCGGCATCGTACAAAACGTTGAACAAGCTGCTGTCTAGAGGGAGTTAGTGAGGATAATAATAAGACAAGGAAGGGGAGGGGAAAACATACGGAATGGGTGCAGGTCGGCCAGACGGGGGAACGTCGTGATGATCGACGTCAGCTTCTCGGAAAAGGCCTCGGCCGTGAACTTGACTTTGCGAGTGTAGAACGCCCGGATACGCGAGATCTTGAAGCCCGCACGGATCTGGGTCGGCAGCCGCCGCTGCGTCGAGGACAGGATGATGTCGACAAACTCCTCCTGCGTCGGCACCGGCGGGATGTCTTTCCACGACGTCCGCATTGTGAAGATCGGGGAGGTGGTCTATGTGTGTGTGTGTTTGAAAGGTGTGGTCGACAGATTGACGCAGAACGGTCGTGGTCAAAAGGGGGGGTCGGAAAACGAAAGGGTGGCCGTCGTCGAAAAGTCGGCGAGAGTGAGGGTCCAGAGGGTCGAAAAAATGGACAGCAGAAAGTTCTGCCGTGCAAAAAAAAAAATCAGAAAGTTCAAAAAAGTTTGGCGGGGAGAGGGAAAATAAAGTGGGGATTTTGTGTGGGTCGCCTATTAAAGTGGTTTCTTTACCAGGTGCCAGACCTGCCTCAGGCAGCTGGCGAGCGACCGTCCACCAAGTAATGCCGCCCTATCGTGGACTAGCGTCTATTTCCTCTTCACCGCCAAAGCACCACCAACATCCACCAGGCACAGCATCACAGCATCAGCGCCAGTCCTCGACTCCTTTCTGAACCTGATATTTATTTATTTGATTTCTCAAAGAGAGCTTAATTTTGAAAAATGTGTTGGTTTGACATCTTCTTTTTTATTTGTATTTTCTAACTGGACAAAGTCTTTCTCTATATTTTTTCAGTCAATATCTTACAATTTTTGGGGGTTTTTATTTCAAGTTCGACAATTAAGTTAAATTATCTTATTTGATCTTCTAGCAAGGAGGCAGGTAAATTCGCCGTATCTATTCCATACGAGAAGCTATTTTTCTTTTGAATATCGTTTGTGTGTTATACATTATATTTATACACTAAAAGCTCAAATACACAAAGGTATCGTAATACATATATCGATGGCAGAACGCCCTGTCCTCATCGACCGCTTAAACCAAAAAAAGAAGACAATAAAATTCACAAAGTGGAACAACATACTACATTGCAAACGTACCACACCCCGCTGTGGGCACCGTCCTAACTACTGCGACGTGTGAGGGCTGTCGTTGCCCTCGTTTCCGTTGTTAGTACTGTTGGGATCGCCGGCTGTGCTGCTAGCCGGGCTTGTGGTCGCAGCTTGTCGCCGCAGCGCGGAGCCCCGCAACAGCCGGCTAGACAGACTCAGGCGTGCTGCTGACAAGTGACCGCCACCGCCGCCAGTCGAGGCCGAAGACGCTGCCGGGCTGCCTCCACCGGAGCCGCCCGAGGAGGACCCTTGGCTGCCGTCCTGGGATGACGGCTCTGGTGTCTGGGGCTGCTGTTGCTGCTGCTGCTCTTGGCTGCGGACTCGCTTAGATTGGCGGGCGTCGTGCTGCATGCTGGTCTGCCGCTGTGAGCCAGTACCACTACCCTGCTGCTTGTGTTCCATCTGCTGCTGCTGCAGCTGCTGGCGGAGGCCCGACGTTGCGGGCTTGGAGCGGCGGTTGCTGCCCCAGAAGCCACCACCGCCCGTGTTGTTGGTCGTTGTGGTGACCGGGGGAGTCGTGTTGGTGGTGGCGGCGCCGCCTCGGTTCTGTGCGTCTGGTCCCAGCGTACTGCCAAAGATGTCGTTGGGATCGTCGTAGTAGCCCGAAGACGACGACTTGGACACCGTGCGCATGCTGCTGCTGCGGTTGTTCTTGCTTCCGCGGTTGCTGTTGCTATTGCCGCCGCCGCGAGTGTTTGAACCGACATCACCCTCGGCATGGTAGTGCTGCCCGTACGGCGACACGAGCACGGCCGACGACGACGACGAGGCATAGTGGGCCGATCGCCGCGCCTGCGCAATGAGACCGCGTGACTTGGTGCTCTGGGCTTCGGCCGGCTGCTGAGGGTCCAGGCCGCCGGCACTGCTAGGTGTAGTATTGTCGCTACTGCGGGACCGACCGCTGCCACCGCCGATGGCGAGCTGCGCCTGCATGGCCGTCCAGCTCTCGATGCGTCCGGACGTGGCTTCGTCTGTGCAGGCACACTCGTCGCCCGCCGGGCAGAGTCGCTCGCCGGCGTCGTACCACGCCCGCAGACAGCGCGGGTGGCTGGCGCAGCCGCAGCCAAAGCACGGCATGTAGATGGCGTCCACGGGCTCGGTGCAGTACACGCAGCGCAGCTGCGACCGCGCGCGGCGGCAGCGGCGGCAGATGCCGACGGCACCACCCAGCTTGCTCCCCACGACGGCGGGAACACCCAAAGCGGCGCGGGCGTCGTACTCGAGCGGCTCGAGCTGCAGCTCGCAGTGCTCGCAGATGCCGACGGCGTCAAGCCCACGGCCCGAGTTGCGCATGGCCACAAGGCGGTCGTGCTTGGCGTTGATGCCCAGCGAGCCCGACGGCAGACCGCCGGCACCTTCGTCCAGGCTGCCGTTGGCATTGTGGGACCCCTCGACCACTGTACCACCGTTGGGATCGTCGCCGTTGCGGAGGGCCGCCGCCTTCATGGCATCTTCCCGCAGGACGTTGAACTTGAGGACCTCGAGGCGCGCTAGGGGCTCCGACCATACTTGTAGCAGCTCCGAGTAGGCGTACCGGTATTCTGCGTACAGACGGCGGCGGCGCTCCCCGCCGAGTAGGGACGTCACCATCCAGCCGTCGTCGTCAAAGAGGTGGTCGTTGTACGTGCGGACGAGCACGTCGACGGCGACCATGTTGGATGCCGCCGCCTCCGCTTGCGCCTTCACGCCCTTGGCCACGGCGTTGGCGGCGGCTGCGGCAATGGCTTGCTCGCGGCGGCGGCCCTCGTCCGAGACCGACGTGGCCGCTGTCCCGGGCTCAGTGGACGGACCGGCGCTACCGTTTCCTCCACTGCCACCTCCACCGAACAAGGCAGAGGCTGCCCAAGTAAGGTTGCCTGCCGTCAAGTTGCTAAAGATGGTCTCGGCCGGGCTTGGCCGTTTGCGGATCGGAGCCTGGTCTTGGGGCGACGAGGACAGCGACGAGAGCTTGCCGAGACCGGACGTGTTCCGTGGGGAGGTCGACGCCGACACGCCGAGGAGCCGCTGGGAGACCGACGTGGGGAAGGGTATGTCTCGGTGTGCCGATGTGGAATGGAGGACAAGCTGGTCTTGTTGCTGTTGTCTATGCTGCAGCCGCTGCGCCTGGCCTGCGTGGAGGTTGGCGCCGAGGTACGAGTAGCGCGCCTGCGGGGACTGACGCTGGGACGGGGGCGCCGAGTCGAAGAAGGACTGGCGCCGGGACATTGCCGGTGGTGTCGGCACGGGGTTGGGGCTACCGCCGTTACGGTCGTTGGGCGAAGAGGACAGCAGTGTGGTCAGCGTCTGTGGGATGCCGGCGGCAATGGCCGACACGACGGCATTGTTGCCGCGGCGCAGGAAACGCCCTGCGGCGACGCCAAACGAGGGCGACGAAGACAGCATGCCGCTCCCGTTGCCACTGCCGCCGTTCGGTGCGCTGCCGACAAACCACTTTGGTGGTGTCTCGCCACCCGAGTACGAATTGTTTTGCGAGAGGCCGTTCTCATGCGCAACGTCGCCCCACATGCCTGTGTCGTAGCCGTAGCCGTCAAACTCGTCGTCAAAGTCGTTGTCCGGGTCAATCGACCCGTCGTAGACGACGGCGCCGGGTGTTGGAGGCATGCTGCTGTTGTTGCTGCCGGAGCCAAAGCCGCGGGGTGTGCTCGTGCCCGACAGGACGAGAAGGGGCGGCGGTGCAGCGGTCAAATGGCCGCGGGTCGTGGGCACGTAGTCAAGCGAGAACGACGGGGCCTTCATGGGCAGCGGCGTGTCGGACTTGGACAGGTGCGACTCGGCATAGGCTACGCTGTCTTCCTCAAAGGACTCGCCAAAAATGCAGGAGAGCATAGCGAGCATCTGCACGTCGGCCAGCCGCTCGAAATAGTCAAACAGGTCGTCGACAAAGTCGCGGGCCAGTGGGTGCAGACCCCATTTCACACGACCCGAAAAGGTGTCGCGGGAGCGTGCCTTCTGGGCCAGCTGGTGCTGCTCAGCATCGTTGTCCGCGTCCCTGTTGTTCGCGTCGGCAACAGCATCGCGGGCGATGACGAGAATGGACTTTTTGCGCTGGCCGGATTCGTCGTACATGGAAGCCAGTCGCAGCGGCACGTCCGACTTCAGGATCAGGGCCGCGTAGCGCCAGATGTTGGCGAGATCGGCCTCGCCGTACTTTTCGGCCACGCGGGCGTTGTGCTCGCAGACCTCGGCGCCGTCGCCAAAGATGGCATAGTCGCGGGCTAGATCGCGCTTGGACGGTAGGTAGGGCCGCATGTCTTCGATGGCGACGGTGCTCTTGGGCCCCACAGGCAGGCCCGGGTCGAGGGTGCCCGACCGGATGAGCGAGTCGCTGTCGTTGTCGTCAAAGTCGCTGGGCCGTCTCTTGCGGTCCGACTTGCCACCCCGAACAATGCGGCGCTGAAAGTCCATGTTCGTGCTCCACGGGTCCATCAAGTTGTTCGTCGAGTAGTGGTGGTAGGAACCAGACGAGGCACCTGATGACGAGGAGGATGATGAGCCGGACGACCCGTCCGAGTAGGTGGATGAGTCCGACTCGTCCGAGGACGACGAATCGTTGTACCACTCCACACCCTTGACGCGCCGCCGCGAGGAACCGCCGATACGCGAGGGAAGCACTTTGCCAAAGCCAATGAAGACGGGCTGCTCGAGCTCGGCCAGCTCGTCACGCGTTGGGGGCGAGGGGGCTTCGAACATGATCTTGGCGCTGGCCTTGCCCGCCTTGGTGAGGAAGAAGGTGACAATGCGGCCGTCCCGTGTGAAGACGGCACCGCAGCTCCGGGGGGGCGGTGGTGGCGGCAGGGGAAGCACCGGGCCAATCATGACCTCTGAGCCGATGGCTTCGATGGGCGACATAAAGGCGTTGCTGGCGGATTCGACGTCGTCTTCATCGTCACTGGAAGAGGACTCGGTGCTCTCGTCGTTGGCCAGCCGGGGGTTCGTCAGGGCCCGATTGAGCAGGGCCACGCTACTCTGCAGGTCGACCTCGCCGAGCAGGTACCGGAACGCGACGAGCAAGCAGTTGCGCCGGCGCTTTAGGTACTCGGCCGTGAGCATAAAGAGGTCGGCGGCAAGCCGCTCCTGGGTCGCCTCGGAAACGAGCGAGCTGTTCTCTATGTAGAAGCGCGGCGAGCGGGCGCTTGGGTAGCTTGGCGGCACCATGACGCGGACTTTGATAAACACAATCTGGCCGTCCACGCCCCACGGGCCTTTCATCGAGGCGGCCAGGACCAGGTTGTCCATGTCGAGCTCCTCCCACTTGACCCGCGGAAGCTTGTCTGTAATGCGCACAATTTCTTCTTGGATGGACTCGGGCTCGTTGTTGACGTCGCTGCTCATGGAGATCGACGCGTCGTGGGTCGACATCTGCAGCGGTGAGGACAGGGCCGAATCGGTCGAGACTTTGCGTTGCGCATCCAAGTTGTGCGTCTCCGCAAGCTGTTCCTGGCTTGACGTGAGGGCCGGCTCGGTGCTCGTCTTCCTCTTGTTCATCGTGACGCCCTTCATCCAGTCGAGCTGCACGTTGCTCTGGTCTGGGTTCTTCCGCCCGGAGACCTGGGTGGCGCGCATCGACGGATTCCTCCAGGACGGCCGCTGCTCGTATTTCCCACGCTGTGGCGTCAACGTGGGCGATTTCATGGCGTCGCGCATGATGTTGCTGCTAGAGAGCGAGCGTGGCGGAGGAAGAGATGGAGATGAGCCCTTGGCCGGCTGTGGGGGGTTCTGGTGGCTGTGATGGCGGCTCTGTTGATGTTTGTGTAGATGGTTGTGGTGATGGCTATGGCTATGGTGATGATGGTGCTGGTGGTGATGGTGATGGTCGTCCTCTGGCGTCGGCGATGCACGTCGACTCACGCCCTGGCTCGCGGGAAGCGAGACCGTTCCTCTGTGGCTGACAGGCCGAAGGCTACTCATAGTAGCGCTCCGTTTTTCATAGTCGCCAATGTCTTCGAGGATGCGGAAGGTCTTGTAGGAGGCGCCCTTGCGCGTGATGTTCAAATTCTTGGGCGCCGGGCGGCCACGCTGGTAGCCGACCGTGCCTAGATCGTTGCCGTCGAGGCGGCTGAGACGCAGCTTGTTGTCGTCGCCCCAGGACACGAGCTGGAAGTCGCGGTTGTCGAAGCCGTCCTCGACGCCGCCGCGCGAGCGCCACAAAAACTCCTTGACCTTGTGGTGCCCGTGGCCGGGGAACACGGCGACCGGATCGTTCATGGTCGCGGGGTCCTCGGCCGCCAGCACGGCAGACGGTCGGGCGTCGTAGAGATAGAGGTTGCCCGGCGCATTTTGCGGCATGGCGAGAAGACCGCCACCAAAGGGAGTGTGACGGGCGCGCCAGATGGGGAAGTTGGTCTGGATCACACGCTCGGGCACGTCGTCTTCGTTAATGGGACCGACGGTGCCCGGGGTGCCCACGGCTCTCACGCTGCTGCCGCCGACGGCAAGACTGCTGGCACCGCAATTCGCGCCGCGCACGGTGTAGTCCCAGAACTTGATGGTCTTGTCGAGCGAGCAGGTGACGAGCGAGGTGCTGTTTGTGCGGTTCCAGTCCAGGCCGTAGATTTTGGACGAGTGTGCCTCGATGGTGCGCAGCGGCAGAGACGCTTTGCGGTCGTCCCAGATGTGGACACAACGGTTGTGGGCCGACGCAATGACATGGTCGTCCTGGCGGTTGTATTTGACCTGCGTGGCGCCGGCGACCCAGTCGATGAACGTCAGTGCCGGCGTGCTGGGGCGACGCAGGTCCCAGCAGTGCACGTAACCGTCGACGGAGCAGGTAGCCAGCATGTCCGGGTGGTGGGCGGAGAAGTTGATGTCGGTGATGGAGCGGCGGTGCCCGCGCAGCGAGTGCTCGACGGCGCCGGCGCTGGAGTCGTCGGGTCGGTTGAGATTCCACACGAGACAGCAGTGGTTGGCGGTCGAAGCCACCCAGTAGTCGCGTGCGGCAAAGGGCGACCATTGGACGTCGACGACGAGCCAGGGCATGCCGTGGCTCTTGACCCGCCGCGGGGCATTGTAGGGCGAGTCGAGGTCGATAATCGCAAGGCCATCGGGTCTGAGGAAGAAGGATAAGGTTAGATTAGGGTATGGAGGTGGTGATGACGCTGTACGCTGATCGCGATGCAAGTCACTCACGAAGCTAATGCGACATCGCGGCCCGAGGGCGAGATGGTTGCCGACCCGACAAGGCCGTCGACGTGGATCGTGCCATCGGAGTCGAAACTATCGCTGTCAAAGGCCGACTTTATGATCTTGGTCCGGTGCAGCGAGTCGTCGGAGCCGTCCGAATCGTCGAGATCGGACGCCATGGCTGCCGATGCGGCCGAAAGGGACGCTGCTCGCAATAGAGGGACCGCGTCTAGTTCGGGGGGTCCATTGCCCGGGATGTATTGTCGGTGTAGCGCGGCAGCGGACGGGTAGCTGCAGCAATTGTGGGTTTGTGGTTGGGGATAATAGGTCGCGTGTCGATAGTGACGGGTGTCGACAGCTCGGATTGCTGATGAGGTTCGCGACGTGATGCTCATTCGCAGATTGGGGGAGCTCCCCTGTGCTGCGGTGCGCTAGATCAGACCGTGTGGATTCTGTTTTGCGCACTGGCAAGGATTGGCATTCCAGCGCTCTGAACTCCGTCCGATGTGGGCGCTTTGAGGGGACACTTTAGAGCAACACAAATACAGCCGGCGGCTCTTCACGTGGCGCCCATCTCGCACTGTAATTACGCCCTACAGGCACAAAGGCACATTCCTTCTGTCCCAGGTGACCCGGCAGGTAAGGCACAAAGGTGGGGCTCTTTCCAAATCGAGCCCATGGCGGGGAGCCTTGTCCTGTCGGCCCTGCCTGTGCCTGTCCCTCTTTCCTGCCCTGAGGCGCAGTGGTCGGTCACTGGTCACTGGTGGGCCGTTAGTCAGGATGGCGAACCTCCTGCCTCGCGATCAAACAAAACGATTTGGCAACATTTGCTTCGCTTTTTGATTCCACACTTCTCGCAACCACACAACAGCATAGCGACGAAACGATAGCGATAGACGATACGTCATCCACGGGCATACTACATAAGAAGGAACACACCTACGGCAGACTATTGCCCTCGCCATTTCTTGCATCTTCACTCCCCTCCTACCACCCCGCCTCTCCCGCCGACGCTGCCCGACGAACGTCTCTCTGCCTCGTCTGAACGTTGCGACACACGACACGCGACCATTCACTTGCGCCCACGACAGACTACCTCGCAAACGCACATCATGTCTCTGCCAAAGAGAATTATCAAGGAGACGGAGCGGCTGATGGCCGAGCCGTAAGTTCCCCTCCCCGGCGCAACCGGCCGGCAGCTCGCAGTCTGCCTCGGCAGCCACATGCGGGCTCTCGACAAGATCATGAAACTCACCATGTATTTCTCTCTGTCTACAGGGTCCCTGGCATCAGCGCTGTTCCCCACTCCGACAACCTGCGGTATTTTGACGTCGAGATCTACGGACCGTCTCAGTCGCCGTACGAGGGTGCGTACTCTCCTCCTCCCCATTATACCTTTGCCTGGAGTCTTGTTTGCTGACGGTCTTGCGTTCCTCTAGGTGGTGTGTTCAAGCTGGAGCTCTTCCTCCCCGACGACTACCCGATGACGCCGCCTAAGATCCGCTTCCTGACCAAGCTGTATCACCCCAACGTTGACAAGCTAGGCCGCATCTGCCTGGACGTGCTGAAGAGTAGGCCCTCCGCACTCATGTTCTCTTGCTATCACAGTAGTCGTGTTGCTAACACACACCTACAGATAACTGGTCCCCTGCCCTCCAGATCCGCACCATCCTGCTGTCGATCCAGGCCCTGCTCGGCGCCCCGAACCCCGACGACCCGCTCGCGCCCGATGTCGCCAAGGCATGGAAGGAGGACGAGAGGGCGGCGGTAGAAACGGCACGGCAATGGACGAAGCAGTACGCGACGCCACAGGAGCAATAGGATGCCAGTATTCAACATTTTCACATTTCTGGCCCGGTGACGGACAAGCAGGTAATGGCCTATAAACGAGGACAGAAGTTTTCTCTGCGTTCACTGCTCTGCTGCTGCTGCGGCAGCTGTATTGGCTACTGCATCTACTGCTGTTGCTGCTGCTGCTGCCGCGGCTCTTCTGGCGATTGCATCCACTGCTGTTGTTCCTAGAAATCTCCTCCTCTCTCTCCTTTTCTCTCCCCGACATTTCATTTTCTGTCATTGCACCTCCCTTCTCTTCACCTCCGTTTGCTCATGTCACACTTTCGCCCATCCCTTTTCATCTTTTTGGATTACCGTTTGCAGTGCATCTTTTTTTTTAGTGTTTTTTTTTCGTCATCATAGACCGGCAGGGCGACGAGGAGGATGCTTGTTTCTTTTATCTTTCAGCTCCTATTCTCCTATTTTCTCCGTCCTGTTCTTCCCCATCCCCTTTTATTTTGAGCAAATGAAATTATCAGTTAGGAAAATACCATTGTCTAAACACACTATGAACTACTGTCTAAAATGTGACCACCACCGTACATACATCAATTTTTACCCTTCTCTCCTCACGTATCCTTAAACACAAAGATGCCCTTGCCGGACCGGTAGCCCTCCAGCGTACCCGCCACGGCCTTTTGCAGCGTCTCTGCCCCCGTCTCCCACGTCCAAGGGATCTCCTCGGCGGGACCCGGCAGAAACTTGCCCGTCCGCATCAGGTCCAGCACCGCCTCCACCGTCTGCCGCCGCCCGGACGGGTCCACCTTACCCCAGCGGCTGAACCAGAAGCCGTGGAAGGCCAGGTCCCGGAAGATCAGCAGGCCCGCCGGGATCGTGAGGGGCTGCTTCGCCATCGCGCCGTACGTCACCATGCGCCCGCCGTCCGACAGGCACTTGGCCAGGCCCAGCGCAGGACGCCCGCCGACACAGTTGAGCGCCAGCAGCAGCGGACTGTCCTTGTCGGCCATGAGCTCGCCGCGGAGCCGCCCGCTCGCGAACCCGCGCTCCTGCAGCTCCTCTTCGGTGATCACCACGGTCGCGCCCAGGTCCGTCAGCTCCTGGCGCAGCGCCGCCGTCGCCTCGGGCGTGTCGCGCGCGCGCACAACGTTGATGCTGCGCAAGCCCCACAGCTTGCCGAGCTGGATGGCGGCGCGGCCGACGCCGCTGTTGGCGCCGTTCTGGATGAACCAGGCGCCCGCGCCGGCACGAACGCTCAGCTCGACGAGGTCGACGTAGTCGCGCAGCATGCGCCAGGCCGTGCAGGGGTTGACCGTGGACGTGGCGGCGGCCGCGGGCGTCAGCCCTGCGAGCTTGTCCTTGGCAATGCCGACCAGGCTGGCGTCGGCGTCCTCGACAAGGGCGTGTGTGCGCCACGTGCCAAGACCGGGGGCGGCGGGTAGGGCCCAATCACCCGCCTTCAACGTGGTCACGCCGGAGCCGACGGACACGACCTCGAAGCAGGCCTCGCTTCCGGGCACCGACGACGGCTCCGCCGTGCCAATCAGCGACGAGAACGTCGGCTTGGCACCGTACGTGCCCTGGACCGTGTTGATGTCGGCCGGGTTGATGGGCGCCGCAAGGGTGCGCAGGAGCGCCGCATTCGGCGGCAGCGTGGGTGAGATGGAGTGTGTGTGGACGCTGGGACGGGAAGCAAGGTGTCAGCTTCGTGTGTTGTATGCAGGAGGCTAAGCATTGCAGATGACGGACGGCTTACCTCAAAACATCGGCGGGCTCGCCGAGCTTGGAAAAGACCAGAGCCTTGGCCTGCGTGTAGCCGTAAGGGCCCGACTTGAACCGGACACCGGTTTGCAGCATGGGACTGCGCTGTGTCTGCATCTGCGTCCGCATGACGGGTCGCCATGTCGCTGCAAGGGACGTCGCCGTCCGCATCGGCAGCCGGGCCGGGCGGGCAAGAGCGGCGGCCATGACGTCTGTTTCTTTCTGGTGGGGTGTAGTACCGTTGCGCTCTCGGCTTGTGTCAATGGCGTAGATTTGGGTTGTCGTGTGCTGAAGTTGGACAATGCAAATTTGGCTGTCAATTCACCTTGCCAATGGCATGTAACAGTATCGGCTGCTCAATTGGGTGACCTTCAAAAACCGGCGATGCGATGACGGCATTGTTCGGCTCAGAGCTTCCTGTGCAGCCCCACGGACGGGAGCTCCAGCGAATGAACAGCGCTAGAGCTGTCAAAGGAGCAGCGATAACAGCGCCGTAGGTCCAAAGGTGCCTGTTCGCTTGTAACGCGGTCACGTGGTCTTGGGAAAGTTGAGCATATCGAGATTATGTTACTTTGAAAACATCTATTATTTATTATCCGAGCGGGCGTTTCTATTCTTTCTTTCTCATCTTCCTTTTACTTCTCTTTGTCTAGTTGCGGAAGATACCTTGCCCATATCCATGTCTGGTCCCGTTCGCACAGATGCTCGCACGGCATTGGCCTCTTGACCCACCTGGAGAGAACGTGCCGCCTCTCGCTAAAGTCTATTCCGCATATCGATGTATCTTACAAACAAAAAAGAGAAGGCCAAAGCGCGGTACGCAAGGTTTCGCAAGCTGGTTCGCCCAATGCCGTCACGGAGCCCATGACCATACTGATCCTGCAGAAATAATGGGCGGGACCCCGTTTTGGCCTCCCTAGTATCGGCAATGCACTCACGAAGATTTTAGTTGAACAGAAGCGGTGGACTGTAAGAAAAACAAAAAAAGGAACAAAAAGATGCCCGGTATCAAATTCTGTGGGCGTATGGGCCTGCCAGCCATGCTCATGCGGACAGCATACAGGCACTGTGTAGTAGATAACAGGACAAGAA
The DNA here is from genome assembly GCA_021396225.1 of Sporothrix inflata. NCBI lineage: Eukaryota > Fungi > Ascomycota > Sordariomycetes > Ophiostomatales > Ophiostomataceae > Sporothrix > Sporothrix inflata. Next base: position 451,490 of record WNYF01000010.1, on the reverse strand, counting down.
AAGCAGGAAAAGAATGAATTGGCCTCGCCAAAACCCACAAGGAACCCCGAACAAAAAGCATGGGAATGACATAAGAGAAGTATAGCAACAAGGGCTGTCGATGCAGAAACTGAAATACAATGTGGATGGAAAAGGCAAGATAACATAAAGACACTGGGGAGTAAGATATAAAAACAAGCAAAAATAACAGGGTAGAACAATAAAAGAAAAAAAAAAGACTATTCCTCGTGCGATGCCGGTGAACGAGCTCGGGTATCACTTATCCACCTTTTCTCCTCCTCTCGTGACTGATTTGTTTTGTTGGTACTCGGGTTTCGGCAGCAGCGCGTTTGGTGATGTCGGTGTATTCGGGTCGGGTCTAAGAAGGAAGGGGGACGTTTGAGAAATATGGCGTGTGCTGGGTGCTGGGTGTGCTGAATTATGCGTTTGGTAGAGAAAATGACGAAGAAAATGTAATCGAAGAAAGGAAATGAGCAGCGGCGTAAAGATTGTAGGTGCGGCGAATAGGCATATCGTTGCGTTGGTTTTGAAAAGGGTGCTGTCGTCGGTGTGGGTGTGTAGGAAAAGCAGTTGGGGACCTCGATGTTGAAACCACCGGGTAAGGGTTGTCGAAAAGCTTATTTGATGTTCTTGAACAGGTCGCCGCCGAGGCTGCCCTCGTCCAGGTCGACCTTTGCCTCAAGCTCGCCCAGCTCAGGAATCATGGGCGGTGGTGGGCCGGCCGGTTTCGCCGACTGCTGCTGCTGCTTCTTAACATCCGCAAACAGGACGCTCGAGCGCTTCGACAGCGGTGACGACGGCGCGCCGCCGATGACGCTTGCATTTGAGCTGGCCAGACTGTCGCCCGTGCCACCACCTCGTAACCGGCGGAACCAGCCGCTGGAGCGGCGGGCCCTGCGCTCATCCAGGATGCTGCCGTCGCTGCGGCTTTCTGGGCGCATGATGCTGCCAGCGACCGTGGCAGAGCTGTTGGAGGTGGCTAGTTGGCCTTCGTTTCCTTCAGCGTTAGCATATGCGGTGTTTAGGAGGTTCCGGCTGAAGAGGCGCCGGATGCTACCGGGGCGCGAGGACAGCGTAGGCGAGGCCGGGATGTCATCCGCAGGGCGCTTCAGGCCCGCGCGGGCGAGGGTGCGTGTTGGGGAGGAGAGAGAGTTGGAGGTGGCATCATCGGCACTGGGCTGGGCTCCGTTGGTCTTACTGCTGCTGGTGGCACTCGGCTTGTTTTCCTTGAGCTTCAATTCCGACGGCTCCTCCTCAATTGGCGACGGCAGGGGCGGCGGGATGTTGGTTCCCTCGGTCAGAGAGCCGAACTTGAAATCAAGCGCTGGCAGCTCGAACCGTTTCGCCTTTGTCGTGGCCGTGGTCACCGACCCGTTTGTTCTGGCCGGCATGGCTACGTTGAGAAAAGAGGAAAGATAGGTTCGGAGGATGCGATCGAGGCGTGTGATTCGGAGATGTCAGGAGACGAAAAGGCGATAGAGGCCGTTTGACGGAGAACAAAAGGAGCTCTTGCTGTGAGCAGACGAGCAGATGCGCCTTTGCTGGGCAAGGGTCCAATGGGCTGATGGAAAGACCTTGCAGCCTGGGGAGATTTCGTCGAAGAATCGTGTGCTTGCGCAGAGTGACAGAGGTCCGTTTTAGTGAAGATTCGTCGATCGCAATGAACGGGATGCTGAAGCACAGCCGGGTGGAGAGCTCTCCACGTGCAGGAGTAAGACAGTTCTAAAGATGCGAGGGCGTCTCGACGGCTGCAGTTTGCGAATATGGCGAATATGAAGAGAATGGGCGCCGACAATGCGATGTAGATTCGAGAATCAACACAGGGGAGGAAAAAAGATGGAGGCGCGACGAACGATGGGGCAATCGGGGTCCAGAGACAGGAGGTGGTGGGAGAAAGAAAAGAAAGAGGCAGGGTGGTCCGGGCGGGGGAGATGAGGTTGCGACGCTGTTGGTGCTGTTTGTATCTTTTTTCGCCGTCGGCTTGGCACGTTGGACGTACTGGGCAGGAATAGACGGCAGCCTTTTGTTTCCAAAGAAAGTTCAAAATACTGGGAAGAATGATAGATGTTTGTTTGACGTTTGATGCAATTGTTTTGATTTGGTGGCGGGAGAGAAATGATTTTTTTTTGGTGTTGTGCAGGTTGCAGATGGGGCCCAGACACTCCGCACGGTGATGGAATGCAAGAGCGATCTATGTAAGATACTTGTACACCAGGGACGGGAAAGAGCGAGTGACGAGCTTCCAGAACGCGCCAACAGAAACTGCCTGTTCGCAAAAATGGTCAGGAGAAGCGAGCAAGCCGAAGCATAAAAGGGGGCAGGAGCGAAGGCTTGAAAGGTCGACGCGCACAAAACGTCTGGCAAGAGCGAGGGGAGACGCAAGACGCAAGACGCAAGGGGGGAGAGAGAAAAAGAGGAAAGGGAAGGCGGTGGACGGGCGGTGCCAGTGGTACCTGCCGTGAGCGGAGCAAAAAGAGTGGGAATGGGATAAACGGGGACAAGGTTCTTAGTTTAAGTGGCTTTGTGAGTGCGCGGGCTTGTGAAGGAAGGAGAGACCAGGGGCAGGGAGGCCCAGAAAAAGCATTAAGATACTTGTCAAGCTACGGAGTACAAACAGGAGCGGCGAATATGTGACGAAGGAAGCTGAAAAGAGAGTCAAAGGGTTTCCGGGAGTGCTGGCCACAAGTCTCCGCGATGAGCCAGTTTCCTGGCAAGCCGGATCTACAGCCAAGCAAGCTGGGGGCTTGTGTAAGCAGATCAATGCGTGGCGATGCCTTTTGGTGTTCCCCGTGAGATCAATCCAGGGATTGGGAGTGTGGCTTGAAACGGGCGCTCAAGGCAGGCACGATCGGTTGTCAACCGTGCTTGTATCTTACGGAGGTACTCCGTAGTTCCTTCCCAAGGCGCACAGAAGTGTCTTGCTGCATATTAAACAGCATCTTGCTCGTACGCGGTGCTCCATACGTGCAGCGAGATAACGTCGCAATTTGTTTCTAGGCTCCGTTTTCTTTTGCCAGATGAGAAGAAACAAAACACAACTGAGCGGAGGCTTTCTCGTTTCGGGACAGAACGTTGAGCTGGCCGGGGGTGGCAACTCCCACGATCCAGGGGTTTGGAAAGCAAGGAAGCAACGTTTGGGTGGAGCCCCCTTTTTCACAGTTGCCGTTGCCTTTTTGGGAACTAGCGTCCCGCGGGAGGTGAGCAGCGACCTAGGACGGAGCCGAAAGGGGTGAAGCCCAACAGGACGCTTGCCCTTATTGTGTAGCGAATCCAGAGATTATTGGCACGCGAAAATTCGAACGGTGGACGCGTAGGAGTCAATGGCAAGAAGACGCAGTGTTGAGTGCAGGCAAAGGTCGATTGAAGAGTGTGTTCGGCAGGCAGACACCGGTACAGTGGGAGCATCGCCAATTGCCATCTTGCGTGCTTGCTCGTCCGCCCGTGGCAGAGAGGACCTTTTCCCCAGCAAAGGGCTCCCAGCAAGAAAATAGGGGGCAAAAAAGGCAGAGAAAAAGGACCCAGAGAAACGGAAGACGCACGCGATAAATATCGTGTGCTTCATGGTTGCAGTCAAGATGGGAGACGGCCTAGTAGCCTGCCAATAGCGCACGACAGGCGCACGTAAAGGCCCCCACCACGGAGAGAGGAACAGCGCACCTTTCCTCTCTGTAAGGGAGGCCGAGAGCATAAGCATTTGGCGTGGGAAAAGAGTTACGGAAAAAAGGTTTAGGGGCAAAAGTAAAAAACCCCTTGCATTTGCAGCAGCGTGCAGCAAGAGATCAGAGCACCCATGACAGCAAGCAACGAATGAGCAGCGGTTATCGGGACAGAAAGATGCACACCTTGTACGCCATCTGCAAGGGAGAAGACTATCGTGGCGGATGGCTGGTCTCGGCTGACAGTTTATGGTTCCGACGAGGGAAACATCCCTGGTATGCCACCGTGGGTATACCCGTGTTAGCCGTCTTGTTTTGTATCAGAGAGAACCCATGGAAGCTTCGACTACCGCGCTATGTGAGACCAACACCCGCACGTCTTGACAGAAGGTCGCCATTAGGCGGGCGGCATGTTTACTTTCTTACACCAGACGACAGAGACACCGGAAAGTATTCTGAATCAACGAGTTTCATTCTGTTGGACAAAATAAACAAAGGGCGAACCAAATTTTCCAATATGCCCTACTATGAACGGGTTTTAAACACGTGCGTGCGCAAGCGCTTTACACGTGCTTGCCAAAGAACTCGACGACCGTCTTGTAGCCACGGACGTACTCGGACTTGATGCGCTCGTCGGCTAGGTCGGCACGGGCCGCCATCCAGCCGTGAAGCTGGTCGGCAAAGGTCTCGACGTGGTGCGGCACGGTCAGGGCCTTCTCAAAGGCCGCGACGTCGTCGGCGGGCTCGTCCTTGGAGGCGAGCAGGGCGATGGGCACCTTGATGCCGGCGGCGTCCTTGGGGTCGACCATGGCCGGGTGGGCCTCGGCGCCGGCGGCGAACGGGTTCTCGGCGTTCGACGTGACGAGGGAGACGACCTTGCCGCCCCAGCAGAACTAAAACACGGCGGTTAGCACAGAACGAACAGCAGCGGGCTGAAAGAGGACCTACACCAACGACACCCCAGGACTTGACGGTGGGGAAGGTTTCGCTCACGGCCTTGACGTAGGCGGGCAGCTTGGCGGCGGTGGTCGGCGGGGGGTTCTTGCCGAGGAAGGCCATGAGGCGGTCCATCTTGTCCTGGTTGTCCGGGGGGAAGCTGTTGTGTGGGTGCCATTGGCGTTAGCAAAAGCCGGAGAGGTGGGGGTCTGCCAGGTGAATTTACATCTCAAGCGGCGCGGGCTCGCCGGCAAACCAGTCCGGCATCAGGACCTTGTACTTCTGGTGGCTGTCGGTGACGGACAGGATGTCGGCGCCCTGGAGCGACTGGTCCTTGTAGCCAAAGATGTCGTGGACGTAGATGATGCCCTTGGTGGCATCATCGGGGCCGGTGGCGTCTACATAACGCGGAGGTCAGTAATCGTGCTTGCAGGTATCTGCCGTTGTCGGGAGCATTGCGTACAGGTCTTCAGGCCGCCGAGGGTCTTGTATTCGCCCTTGATCTCGTATCCCTGGGCCACTGTTGGCATTGGTTAGCAAACAAGAGTTGCACAAGCATGCAAGGTACGGCGACGTCGTCGGCACCTAAGCGAAGTGCTGTCAAACTTACCAATGGGGGGAACATTGCAGCAGGCCTATCATGGACGCAACGGAGACATTAGCCGTCTGCGATTCACACCTTGGCAGTAGCCTTCTCTCCAATCCGTTTGCCGTTGGCCCCCAGACTTACCTCGCTGTGGCCGTGGTCGGCTGGCGTCGTCATCGTTATGGTTGATGGTTATGGTGGGTTTGTTGTTCCGAGTTGGAGGGCGGGAAGGCTGAAAGCGAATCACACCTGGTTAGCGAACGTGAAATAAGTGGCCGAAGGGGTGAGGAGGAGCTAGGATTGGTACAGGGGGAGCTGTGAGAAGGCTGTCGGGTACGGCGGACAATAAGACATACCAAAATGAAGCTCAAGATAGTCACAGTGCCTCTACAAAGTGCAATTGTGTGATGATACAGACAGAGAGAGGGCGGGGAAGGAGCAGAGGAAAAAGAGAGAAAGAAGCTGTCTCGGCTGGGCAACTACGATTACAAAGAGGCAGGAGCAATTGCCCACCCGGATTTTACGTTGCCGGACGTAACTGCCTCGGAAAAACAGGTGGGAATCTTTGAGGGTCTGGGGGCAAGAGCGAGCGAGCGAGACGGCAAGAAGTGGGCGAGTCCAAGCACTGGAGGGGAGCAACGCTCGCACGCACTGCTCGGCATCTGCTGCTGGAACAACGTTTTTTTTGGAGGGGTAGTTTGGGTTCTAGTGTGGCTCGCGTGGGTGTAGCGCTCTGGAACGCGGATGATGTCACCAAAAACGCGCATCGCCGCCCCGCATCGGATCACGGAACTGCCCAAAGAGCTCAGGACGCCGATACGGTGATGTGGAATTGTCTAGAGAATTTTTGGGCACGATGCAATTACGCCTTAAATCTCAGTTCCGAATATGATTGTCAGGAAACCGAAGGCTCTCATACAGATATGTGCAGCTGCTTAGAGCTTAGATCCTTGCGTTTGTTTGTCAATCTGCGGGCACTTTTGTCCAGCATTGATTTTTGAACGACCGCCCAAGCGTACCGGGGCTCTGCATCCGGCATCGTTGGGCCGTCTTGGTCACGATTACCTAATTGTGATCAAAACGTGCGCAGCTACAAAGTAAACAAATGTGCTCTGCCTGCATGATAAGGTGACATTGTGAATTGGCGTACTGTTCAATAAATATAAAATAAAATAGACGAAATATTCCGGCCGTGATATATTCATTAAAACATAATTGAAGAATATTTGGAAGAATAAAGGAAACAGCACCCAGTTGCCAGTTTCGTGTTTCGTGTTTCGTGTTTCGTTCTGAAAAAATTACAACTCCGTGTTGCAAGTCTGGTAAGAGGATAGCTGGAGAAGAGAAGAAAGAAAGAAGAAAAAACAAAAAAAACAACAGAACAGAACGGATGTTTCGTGTATGCTCCCTGCCTGTTTTTGGTACATAAGACGCCTCGAATCCCGCAAAGAAGAAATAATGTGTACTATGGCGTCCGCAATGAAAAGTAAGAAATCCCGGATAAAGAAAACTAGAAAAGTGAAGATAAAACGGGGGGTATACGTGTATCATGTTCCTCGTCGTGCTGTTTTTAGAACCAAGGTAGAGATGGGGAGGGAGAAGGCATGGGGATGAAAAAGGAGAGAGAATGGTAGAGATGAAGAGAGGATGCGAGAAGGATTGAGAGAGGGGGAGGAAATGCATTATAGAAGCGTAAGTGAAGTCGGTCGTTATTCCTTCGCCTCTTCCCTGTCCCTGGCTGCATTGTCGACCTCGACGGCCGCCGTTGCTGCTGCCAGTCGCTCCGAAATCGACGGCTTGGACAGCGGCGACCGCCCCGGTGACCCGGCGGTCACGCTGCCGCTGTTGGTGCGCGTGTGTCCTGGGCCGGGCGAATCGGTGGACGAGACCGTGTTGGTGGTGTCGGAGCTCTCCTTGTTGGCGGCAGAGGACATGGAGGGCCGTTTGGTGTGGCCCGAGGACTTTTTGGATTTCTTGGAGGACGTCGCGTCGGACGATGCGTTGTGATCGTTTCCACCATTGTTGTTTCCGCCGCCACTGCCGCCATCCGCATGCGCATGCGCATGTGCCGTCTGCGACGACATCTGTGCCGGCAGCTTCTGTTCTTTCCACTTGCGCCAGCCGTCAAAATCGATCAGGGCCTGCATGCAGCCCCATTCCATAATCTTCTTCTCGAGCCAAAGGAAGTTGACGGGCTACAATGTTAGTGGGAGCTATGTTAATAGAATAGGAAAGAGGGGCGGCCTACCTTTGTCAAAAAATCGTTGCAGCCTGCGGCCAGGGCGTCGTTGCGGTCGCTCTGCAGCGAGCTCGCCGTCAGGGCCACAATGATGACAGGGCTCTTGAAGAGCGCCATGTTGGCCAGCTTGTCGGACTTCGGGTCGCGGCCCACGCCAATGGAGTCGCTCGGCGTCGACGCGAACACACCAATGGAGTTGACACGCTCGAGACGGCGGATCTCGCGCGTGGCGTCGAGGCCGGACATGAGCGGCAGCTGGATGTCCATGAGGACCAAATGGAACCCGCCGGTGCGCCACTTGACGACAGCGTCGCGGCCGTTCATGGCGGTCTGCCAGCGCACCTTGAGGCGCTTCACGAAAGCCTCGAGCAGCTTGAGGTTGATAATGTTGTCCTCGACGATCAGCACGTTGATGGGCGGCACGGTCAGCGGGCCGAGCTGCACCGTGTAGCTGCCGCCGCCGTTGCGGCTGTCCTCGCTCGCATTGTTGTTGCTGCCATTGACGATTCCGTTTCCATTGTTGAGAACGCGTGCCGACTTCTTGGCCCGCTTGCCGCGCATGGGCGACATGGGCCGTGCCGGGGAGGCGACCGACCGTGCCGAGGCGGCATTGTTACTGCCGTTTGTCGCACCGTTGAGAGAGACGCCGTTCTTACCGCCGTCCTTGTCGACGCCACCGCCAGCGTTGTCGCCAGCGCCGCCCTTGATCTTCTGGTTCAGTCCGTCTGCGATGCTGCCCCGGCCACTGCCCGACTTTCCTGGTATCGGTGCCGCAACGGGAATCTTGAGGCCACTGGCGGTCAATCCTTTTTGCCCTGGCACGCCGCTGTTACTGGCGCCGTTGATCTGGGACGAAGAGCCTTCCCGGCCGCTGCCCGTGCCGTCGTCGGGCACCGATGATATTTGCCGGTGGATCTTGGGACGTTCCTTGTGCGACCGCCGTGACGAGCTGCCCGGGGACGGCAGATTCGGGAGAGGGGGTGCCTGCCCGGTGGCCAGAATCGAGATGGAATGCGGGTGGTTGAGCGGGCTGTTGCCGGCACTCCCTCCGCTGCCGCCACCGCCCGCGCCGCCTCCACCTGCTGCTTGTAATGATGCCGCCGAGACGCCGCTGCCAGCACCGCCGGTTGGCGAACGAATGATGCCGCCTTTGTGAGTCAGGTGGAGGTGGCCCGGGGTGGGCGGGTAGAGGTGCTGCGAGCTCGCCGCGGTACGGCCACCACCACCACCGACGCCGACGCCACCGCCGCCACCCGTCAGCGCCGACTCGGGCGCCAGCGTGGCGTTGCTGTACTCGGACTCGGCGGTCAGGGCGCCGTGGTTGTAGTAGTCGGGGACGACACCGGGGCCAAAGTAGTCGGGGACGACGGCGGCGTGGGGGGAGTAGTCGCTACGGAGGTCGCCGCGGTGGGAGTGCTCGCGGTGGACGGAGGCCAGGTGGTAGGCGTGGGGCGGGCCACCGCGGGGTGAGGCGTTGGGCGTGACGCGGCGGACGGGCACGTCAATGACCAGAGCCTCCTCAATGGTCTGGCCGCCCGGGTAGTAGACGTCGAGGGTGCGGGTCATGAGCTCGTCCGGGCCGAGGGTGCGCTCGCCCTGGTGGGCCTCACGGGGGCTGAGGCGCAGGGTGACGTCCGGGGCGTCGTACACGCGGCCGAGCGAGTTGCCGTACTTGCGCAGCAGCATCTCGCGGACGTCGTCGACGACGTCGGTCTCGTTGAAGGCGACGAGCGTGGCGGACGCGCCGGGCCGCCGCACCCAGACCTTGCGCTGTGCTGCCGGGGTGGCCATCGTGGAGGTAGAGGGGAGTCGAGCGGGGTGGAGGGAGGTAGTCGAAGTCGAGAATCGAGAATCGACGAGGCTGCAGCGTGCAGAGAGGGGAGATGCCCCCGTCCGATGCAAAAAGTCGAGATGCAGGATGGCAGGCAAGTGCAGACGCTTGGGTCCTGAAATGGAAATGTCCGTTTGGTCGATTAACTGCACAGCATCTTTTGTGCTTTTGTGCCTTTGTGCCGTTTTGCTTCCGATGAATGGCGATCTCTGGTCGTGTCCAACGGCAGAGGGCGGCGTCGGGGACAGTATTGATCGGAGCGAGTGAAGCTGTTGGCGAGGATCGTACGGGGCTGGCTGCTCTCTCTGCTCCTCTGTGCTTTGTGCTCTCTCGCTCGCTCGCTCTCTCCAAAAACGGTTGGGTCTGGACCGGGGCTGGTCAGTGCTTCTCCTTTCCGCAGAATCTCTACTTTTTGTGGAGCCGGTCGCTGCGTTTGCGGCGGCATCAGACCCACTGCTCAGGTGCCGGATCGAGTCACGTGATTTTGAATGAGAAGTCACGTTTTCCACTCGACATACAGTGCCCAACTTTGAATATGGTTTTTATCTCATTTGAAGTGATTGGATTATGTGGGAAATGTCCAAAGGTTTTGATTCAAAACCAGCATAGTCTTTTGTTGATTTTGTAAGCTTCATCTGGTCCTGTCGCCGATCAATGCGCCTGCAGAGTCTAAGTGACACGACAGCTGTTGGTCGGTTTGCCAATGTTGTTGTTTTCGAAGTTTGATTTACTGAGATGCGATTTTGATAAACAGCTCCCTCGGTAATTTACAGCGACTCGCAGTGTTTTACAGTGGTCTACAGTGGAGCAGTCGCTGTCGTCTTCGTTTCTCATTGATTGTTTTCGACCCGTCACCCAACCACGCCCTTATGCATTTCGTTGCCAGAAAAGAAAACCAATTAATTTTTTTGTGCCGTCCCTAAAATGTCTCCGAGCCCGAGGTGCTGTCCCAAATACAAAATCCAAGTCCATTGCCATACTAATATCAAAAATCCATACCGAGAAAAAGAGAGTGCGCGCGGGAAGGGGGTAATATATGTGCCACAAAGCGGGATGCCAGAAGCTGTCTCCCAAACTACAAAACGCCCTGCCAAATGCAATCCATCATGGAAGAGTATCAAAAAATATCAAACGTGTCGAGGATAAAAATCAAAATCAAATCAAGCCAACAGTATTATCTGTTCAGCGTTTGGTCGCTCGGCATGCTGCGGACGGCATGCTGCAGGTGCGGCTTGGGCTCGCCGTCGTGTTGCGGGAGGCCCATCTCTTCGTCGACGGCGTTGCCCTGGCGGTCCAGGACGGTGCGGTTGCCCGACGTGGACTGCGAGTAGTTGTCGAGGCGCGACGAGGATGCGTGCGAGGCGTGCGAGGAAGGAGCACTGCGGAGAGCCTTGGTGTCGTCCGAGACGCCGAGGCCGCTGTCGGCAACACCGCCAGCGGCACCACCACCGCCCGCCCGCCGCGAGAGGCGTGAGCCAAAGGTAAAAATGGGGTCAAAGAGGCTGCGCTGGAGCGGGCTGCGGCGGATCTGGGTGAGCTGGTGGCCGCCGTGGGCGAGGTCCTCGTCGGGCGATGATCCGAGCAGGGACTTTGGCAGCAGGCGGCTGACAAACGGCTTGAGCGTAATCGAGCTGGCGACGACAATGGCGAGGTTCGTCTCGACGTCGGTCCAGTAGTAGGTGGCGACGCCGCTGTAGGAAAAGTCGGGGCCCGGGTTGTTGGTGAGCGGGATGATGAGCGAGATGCGGATGATGGAGATGGCGCAGACGCTACACACCAGTGATTAGCAGAGTAAAAAGACGTGGCGTTGAAAACGAGAGAAGGGCGGCACATACAAAAAACCCATGGCAAAGACAAACACGAGGAGCACCTTTTGGCCCGGGCGCACCTTGAGGCGCCAGACGACGGGCAAGGGCAGCAGGAAAATCAGAAAGTCGGTGGCAATGAGCTGGTACTGGTTGGCCAGCCAGTAGGCCTGCGGGTGGCAGGTGGCGCCGACGATGGTGGTGTCCCAAAAGGCCTGGAGCGGCGTGCAGGCCGAGAAGATCACATACAACATCCAGATCTGGCTGGCAGCGACGACGGCGAGCAGGACGACGCTGAAGGAGCGGACCCAGGTGTAGGGAAACACCACAAGATACAAGGCCAAGATGGAAAACTTGCTAAAGGTGAGAGACAGCGAGTAGAACAAGATGGAGATGAGCTGGGCCTCAGCGTTGCCCGAAAAGTTAAAGCCGCCCTCGGGAATGTCGTAGATGTGAGCACCCATGCCGTACCCCGTTTCTGTTATGTGAGCGGAGGAGCATAAAGAGAGAGACGTATGTCGTGGAACCTACCCAATATTTGTGGAATGGTGACACCAAAGGAGAAGATCTGATATGTTAGTGGTGGTCACGATTGATGATTTTGATTTCTTCGATGGCTCGGAGGGAAACTCACCCATGCCGACAGGACGAGCCATTCACTCGCACCAACTCGTGTCCGTGTGATGAACATGCGCGTGTAGAAGCGTGCGGCCACGAAGAGGCCGGCGAGAAACAAGGTGATGATGCCGCTGGCGATGATGGCGGGCTTCTTGGAGTCGTGCGGCAGCAGGGTTGGGTCGCCAAACGGCGAGGCAGCCGGCACGGACGTTGCCGCGGGTGCGGCGGCCGATGTTGTCGACATGTTGTTTGCGCGCGTGCGTGTGTGTGTGTGTTGACGTGTGTTGACGTGTATTGGGGTGTGAAGAGAGAGAGAGAGAGCAATAGAAAAAAGCTTAAAAGGAAAAGACGCGAGGAGAGCCAAGTAATAAAGGCACCTCTTGGTCTGGATCTCCGTTTACTCTCAACGGTTGTTCGTCGCTTGGACCATGGTGCATCCGGGGAAAGTCTTGGTATGGATGGAGTTCTTGTAGTCCGTCTGTTGTATGTATGAATGTCGAGTAAAGCTGAAAATAAGGACCTGGGGTCCTTTCGACTTTTCCGTTCTGGCGTCCGCTCTGGGGTTGCAAAAGAAACGATCTATGAAAATCCTCACTACTTTATCTTCCTCGCCCAGTACGACGTTAAGCTGCAAAGATGGGGAAGGGGATGGGCGGGAAGAAAAGTTTAAGTCGTGAAAAGAAAGAAAAAAGGTTCTCCGTAAAAGAAAGTTTGTCCTAAAAAGAAGGTTTGCTCCTAAAAAGAGACGTCGCTGCAAGAAAGCTCAATAGCGTCCTTGACTCCTTGATCGTCTACTTTGTATGGTCTGGACTTGCCTGCCTTGCACGCCCTTGCTCCCTTGTTCACTGCTACGACCCTCCCCCCTGCTTACACCCCCAGTCAAAAGGAAAGCCTGACACGGCATGACACGAACGCATCATAACACCTGCGTGAACCGGAATACCGCAGGGATGGCAGGTGGACAGACACCAGACTGACAGGATGGAGACCATGGGGAGAGGATGACCGGGATGGACAGGATGGATGGACAACTTGGCTACACCATCGGTCCGCACTGATGCGAGTGATGGGCAGTGTGATGGACAGACAATGTGCAGTTGGAACCTGTCTGTTTACTTGGGAGGGAAGAGCTCGGTAGGGGAGGGTAGGTAAGCTTTTGCTAAGAAAGCTGGAAAGCAAGGACAGAGTTTGACCGTGTGCGCACGGATGTCCTGACATCCCGCCTCGCTTAGACCAGTGAGGTAATGATCAGGAAAACAATCCGTAATGGGAGGAAAAAGTACGGAGTAAAATCAATAAAAGTGAGGGGAGCTGCAGAGAAGAAAAAAAAGCAAGCCGGCAGCAAGCTGGCAGCAAGCCAAAACAAGACTTGTCAATACTCGGTCAGACCCGCAGAGCAAAAGAAAAAGAAATAAAAATAAAATAAAATAAAAAACAGGCGCTCTCCGCGCCCTCTAAGCCGTTTCGAGGCAGGTGGTGCGGGAGGGGTGGAGACACTCGCTCAGCGGTCGTCTGGGGGAAATGGAGAAAAGGTGAAGGAAAAGGGGGGGTGGTGAGAAAGGGGAAGGGGTCAAGGCGTAAACTGGGTAGGGAAGCCCCAAAAAGAGGGTGTGTGGTACGGAGCCCTCCGCAGGCGGAAAAGCCATGAACCTGTCATGAACAGTGCGTGCTGTGCTGTGCGGCTGGAACAACGAGTTGCGCGTCCGGGGTTGCTGGGCTTGGCAGTCAATGCGTGCATGAAGAAATGGCAGCAGCAAAACGCCGAAGTGAGGAGTCGCTGAGTCGATGAGAGTCGATGAGAACCAATGTGGCAACTCGCTGAAGACGGGCCCGTATTGACTGTGGGGGAGATGGAGTAAAAAGAAAAGGGGCCAGAAAAGACAGACAAAACAGCAGACCGTGGGTCGAGGACACAGCTCGCTGATTGGAATCAATACATACGAGTAAAAAAAATGACAAGGAAACTTTAAAAAGAGAGAGCCAGCCAAAAGGGGAAGACAGCCGAACAAAACCAAGCTCGTGGTTCGTTCATAAACAGGGGTCTGACCGGGGGTCCTCGGCTGCATCCGCCAACAAACGACATTAAACGACATTTGACAGAAGGCAACAAACACAGACTCGACTCTAAAAATACAAAGAACAATGGGCGAGCCTGCACATTATTTTCACAACTCTGTTTCTCCGTGCTCCGTGTAATGATCATGACCTCCCCATAATCTACCCTGAAAGGGCACATCCTCCGCATCCTCCGCACCCGAACGTAAGGCTTGGCACAGGGTTTCAGAGCACGGACAAAGTTATGGCAGGGCACCGACAACTTCAACGGCCGCCAGTGACATGCGCATTTTTGCCCATTGTCTGTCCGGAGTACGACCTCGTTGCAACCTTGGCCCTTATTTAGTCCATACGACGTGTACTCCGTACTCCGTACCGTCGTTGCAGCGTGCAACTATATTTGTCAAGAATTGAGAAATGAAACCTTATTTGCTGCAGCCCGCGTTGCTTGCACTTGTCTCTTCTGTTCCGCCCGTCAAAGTCCATCTTCGTCTGTCTCCGTCGTTGCGTTCCGCGTATTTCCTCGCACATAGTACATCCGCGCCGCCGCACGACCCTCGCACGAGCCTTGGACTCTCTCTAACTCTCTCACTCCCACTCCCAGTCCTATGAGCTCACACTCCCATTTACACTCGCACTTCGTGCCCGTGCTCGTCCTCTCAGTGCACCTCCCCCGCCACGTGCGTCCGCCGGTGCAGCCGCGCCAGCCACGACCGCGCCATCGCCCGCCGGATCGCCTTGCCCCAGACGAGGAACACCACAACGACCAGGTTGTTCGCCGCCAGCACGCCCGCAAAGATGCCGCCCACCACGATGGCGTACCCGTGCGACACCGCCACCCAGTTGAGGACGGCATTGCCAAAGCCAAAGCTCACTGCCTGCTTGCCCACGTTGATGGCAATCAGCATCTCGGACGTGTTGGCAAAGTGGGCGTCCACCGCATAGGCAATGGTAAAGGCAAAGTAGAAATAGCCGCTCCAGGACATGAGCCCGGAGCCCACAAAGAACAGGGGCCAGGCCAGCTGGCGGTCGGCGGCCATGCCGTACATAATTAGTCCCGCAGGGCCCACGAGCATCGGCACGAGCAGCACGCCCAACCGCATCTCGGCCTCCCGGACGCCGCCGTTGCGGCGCGTCAAGTAGGCGGCGAGGCGGTCCGAGGTAGCGGTCAGTGGCACGGCAGCGAGAAACGCGACGGTGGGCGCGAGCGCCTGGAGGCCGGCGCTGGTGACACTCCAGTTGTAGGGCGGGGCCATGAGCAGAATGGGAAACGTGAACCCCACAGCGAACGCGCCGAGGCCAATGTTGGCACCGTATGTCGTGATGACCCAGAGGGCCTGGGGCACCAAAAAATACGAAAAGGCGCGCAGGACAGTGCCGACGACGGAGACGTGGCGGTCGAGGCGGCCGGTGATGGCAAGCGTCTGGAGGTACGTCTTGCGGGGTGGGGGCGCGCTGCCACTGCTTGTGGCGGACAGCACTTCGCCGGTGGCCTGCTTCTCAGACGTCGGGTCGTTGGAGGTCATGGACGGCGGCATCGCCTCGGACGACAGAGCGGCCGCCCGGTCGTACGACGTCTCTTCGACCAGCAGCACGGTGAGCACAAACACCGCCAGCCCAAAGGCAAAGCACACGTAAAAGTACAACCGCCACGAGTGGCCGCCCGACAGCATGTATCCCGCCGCCAGCGGCGCCGCCGACGCCAAACACAGACACACCGTGTAGTACCCGATGCGCTTGCCGCGCTCGTGGATAAAAAAGATGTCGTTGACCAGCTGCACGGGCAGCGCCTCGCAGACGCCCGCACCGAACGCGTGCACGCAGCGCGCCGCCATGAGGCCGTTGAACGTCGTTGCTTGGGCGGCGGCGATTAGGCCGGCGAGGAACTAAGCGGGTGGGCGGGTGAGCAGGTGACTTTTGCTTGATAAGGACGCCGGGAGGGACTCACAAACACCAGAGTCAGCAGCATCACCGGCCGCCGCCCGATCTTGAGGTACAGCGGGATCCAGACCAGCGAGCTAAAGCCAAAGCACAGGTTCGGATAGTTGATCAGGTTGGACGCGTCCGTCGGCGACACCGCAAAGAGCTCGGAGAAGAGGTTGATGTACACTGAAATGCCTGTGAGGGACGCGTTTCCCAGAAACGAGTACACCGAGACGAGCACCAGGATCGCCGTTTTCTTGCGCGTCGGCCACTGCAGCGGGTCGTTTGGGTCAAGTGCCGGCACGGGGAAGAGGGCTTGGCCGTATGCGGTGTCGTCGCCATCTGGGAGTAGTGGGAGTGGTGTTAGTAGCTGTTGTCCAGTGTCACTTTTTTGCCTTCTCCTTTTCTCCTTCTTTGTAGACATACCTTCTACAGCGAGGTTGACGGTCCCCGGAATTGCATCCTCGTGTGCATGGCTGGCAGGTTAGTTGTGGGCAGTGCGAAGCTTTAAGAGTGTCGTAAAGGTGGCGGAGACCAACCTGTGCTTAAGATGGTCCGCGTGGACATGGTCATCGTGATGTGTAGCGTGTATCTCTGCCATGTTGATATGTACTGATGAAAACTGTCGACAAACGAATATCTACAGATAAAGAGGGTCAAAAAGGAGAATAAAGACAAATAAACCCATGCGACAGTGGCGCACGCTCTCCTTAAAGCTTCTAGACTTTTGGTCTTTCTATGTGTTTATCTCTATCGCCTCGAGTTTCCGCATATCCTTTGGACTTTCATCTGTTTCCATTTGCCCATGGCCATTTGCCCCTTTCAGAAGTCAACGCCCATGTCCCTCGCTAGGAATTGCCGCCGGACGGCAACATGTCGCCTATGTATGTTGTTTATGTGTTTCACTCGAGACAGAGATCGATTAGAACACAAGGCCCTTCTTCCAAACAATGGGTGGCCATGGTGGTCGCGGTGGCCGTGCTGTATTTATCAAGTCTCGCATTGAGAAATGCAACATGCCGGTCAACAGTTTGTCGTTCAGCGGGGGACGGAAAGGAGGCAACTTAATTTAAATAAAGAAAGAAGAGAGAAGGAAAGTCCACAAAGGAAAGAAAGAAAAGAAGGGAAAGAAGGAAAAGGCACGGGACGGCGCTGCACGTTCATATTGCCCCCAATCTATCACGAGAGGAGTATTACCCGCCATCGTTTTCTCCACATCGCGGCCAGCCTCTTCACCTTCGTTGCCGTTTTCAATATCGAGAAAGTTGATACGACGGTGAACTCGAAAAGAGACAAAAGAAGAGAAAAAGGAGCTGTGCTTTTACCAATTTCTCCAATCCTATCGGCATCCTTTCCGAATATAACATCTCACATCAGTTCGTGGGCCAACGGGAGGATTTTGTACCTGTTCTCTCAAGAGATTTCCCTCCTGTAAAGGCGTCTTTATTACATAATAACGAATGCAATACGTTATTTATACATCACTTATGTAAAAAAAAATAAGCACATTTCGATCATGAACAGCAACATTCTTCAAAGGAAAGCCTGGGTTTTGGTTGCATAGCATTTAGCATCTACAAACAAAAAGAAAGAGAAAGAGGACCGGCCGCACAAGCCTCACCGAGTACGTGTACGGAGAACTGACGTCGTTTGCCCAACGGCAGTGTCGTTTGTTTTTCCACGTGGCGGCCCTGTTTATTGTTCAACGGCCGAACGAAGGAGTCGATACGCGAGAGGCTAACTTCAATCCGTGACTCGGGTCCGGTGTCCGCGTTGGAGAACAAAGACAATGGAGAAGTTTGAGTAGAGCTACGGAATACATACGGCCATTATTGACAACAGTGAGGGGTGACAGTTGGAGGCATCAGGGGGAAGAGAGGAAAGGGAGAGGGGGCAACAAGGGACACGAAAGGGGTTGATGGAAAAGATGTCAATTTGAAGGAAGTAAAAGGGGAAAACGAGTTACAACACGGGAGGTTGGAGCTTGGGTACTCCGTACAGATGTCGTTGAAAGAACACCACTCAACACTGTCCGCGCCGATCGCCCGTGGTCGATCTTGGCCGACTTTGCGCCTCCTTCTTTTTCGTACCCATTTTCACCTATTCCCCTTTTTAAAGCCATCCGGTTCTCCTGTATCCTAACACAGCTTGTTCTACTCCAAATTTTTGTCACATTGCTCTTTGAGAGGCATCTCCGCAGCGTAAATCGACCTGCGTAGGCAACCATTTTCCGTGGCAACAGTACTTGGGTGTTTTTTTTGGCTTTCTTTTTCTTGGATATGCTGTTCTTGATGCGAGAAGAGGCGAGACAAGGAATGACAGGGAGAACAGTGGAAATGTGAATCTTTATATATTGAAGCCCGTGCCATAAACACATGAAGTTAAGAACACGAGGAGATATCAGAAATTCAACCAACTCCAACCTTCAATATCACCCACATCACCACACAACCACACAACCATCATCATGTTTGGCGACCCGTCTAAAGGCCACGTGCGCATCGACCACACGTTTGCCCACGACTACCTCTCCTACGACGCCGGCGTCACTCTGCAGCGTAAGTTCTCCCAGACCACTTGCCTGAGAAAATCATCACGCTGACTCTTCTTCAGCCTGCGTCAAGGCCTCCTGCTTCTTCCGCAAGCTGCCCAACGTCTCGTTTGAGCACTTTGACAAGCACTGGGGCTCCGTCCACGCCGACCTCACGATCGCCTCGCCTCCCTTTGTTGAGCACAACGTCCTGCGCTACGTCCAGCACCACACGTCGCCCGAGGAGAAGGCGCGCCTCGCCAAGATCGGCCAGAACGTGCTGGACTTTGACGGCTGCTCGACGCTCTGGTTCCGCAACTGGGACGACTACGAAAAGTTCTTTACGAGCCCCAACTTCTCGTCGCTCGTGGCGGACGGCGACCTGTTCATGGACACGACGTCCATCACGGTCTACGCAGGCCACGATATGATTGCGTTTGGAAAAGCCCACCCGGACATTGACGCGAGCGACGGCATCACCAAGCCCAACACCACGCAGGGTTAGGATAGGCCGTCCCGCTAGGGCAAGAACAAGAGGAGATCTTCCCCTCCCGGATACCGACCCGCGAAGGTGCGGAGGCGGTGCGGAGGTGGA
The DNA here is from genome assembly GCA_021396225.1 of Sporothrix inflata. Lineage (NCBI taxonomy): Eukaryota > Fungi > Ascomycota > Sordariomycetes > Ophiostomatales > Ophiostomataceae > Sporothrix > Sporothrix inflata. Next base: position 432,716 of record WNYF01000010.1, on the reverse strand, counting down.
GGTCAGGGAGCAAGGGGCCAGGGGGGCAACCAAACTGTACATAGCTCCCGTTCCGGGCACCGTTTTGAACAAACTTGCATAAAATCAAATAATTTGAGGATAAAAAAAGAATTAAAAGAAGCGGCAGCCAACATGCTGTCGATAGACGAATGTGAGTTACGGCCCCGCGTTGTCTATTGCAAGGATGTCTACCTTGACGGACTTCCGGCCCAATGTCCATTTTCCGGAGGGCACATTGTGTAAGCTAAAGGGACCAGTTGACAGAACCTGTGCGGAGAAACTGTCTCCAAGCACGTTAGTCCGGACGAGAGGTGTCTCTTCTCTAGGATTGTTGGAAAGAGATTGTCGTTTTTCGGGCCATTGATGATCACATCTGGTTAAACCATCAAGGCTTTTAGTGATCGAGGATTGATGTTTCGCGTATCTCTCGCCAATGACATCACCGGCAGCAGGATAACGAAAACCGTTTGATAAAGAGAGGACAAGATGAGATGAAGACGACCCATCGTACATGTACAACGGACTTCCAGGCTTCTAATCTGAAGCAATGGAAACAAGGCACAGTGGTGTACTAAACCAAAATGTGATCTGCCATGAATCACAAGTGCAACTTCAGCTTGCCACGTTCAATCTGGGTTTCGTCCAAACACCTTGTCAAAAGGTGGAGATGCAGGATGGTGCTGGGCTGGATAGATTATTCCGTGGACAAGGAAAGCAAAACGGACGGCCGTGCACACCTTGAATCTCACAGTAGGATTTCGTTTCTTTCTTTTCTTTTCTTTTTACCTACCGTATATTTTGTGCCCAACATTAGAGACACCGTTTTGCCTGCTCATATTGTCCCCTAATTTTCTAAGCTGCCACCCGCTCCGTAAGTCGATCTCCTGCACAATGGAAATAGTGATGAGAGAAAGGCAAACAAAGAAAAGGAGGATCGTCGCGCGTTCTTCCATATAAACGCTGCTAATGCACCGCAAAAAAACGGAGAACGCTTTCACTTACAAGATTCCCCGCAAAACCTGGGGTATTTAGGGGCGGAAAGAGAGAACAAAACGACGCGAGCGGAGAAGAACCCACAAGGCCAGGCCAAAGTGGAGAAACCACGACACTTACAAGACCTCCAGGAAAAGCAATACCGAACTCGCAGTATCTACGGAGTAAATAACCATAGCGTTGTTTTTCTTGATTGTTTGTTTGTTTCTGGGCCTTCCCTTTCACATCCTTACCATCCTTGCCATTTTGGACATCATTTGACGTTCCTCTTCTTTCTGTTTGGGCTTTCTGGACGCCCTTGGCTTGTTCTCCTCTCCTCCTCTCTTGTCTGTGGTTCTTTGCCGTGGCTGAGAAGGTCAAGAGGGGAAAGAGGAGAGATAAAGAGGAGAAAGAGGAGAAGCAATAAAAATAAAAATAAAGGTGTGAATATAGTGAAAGAAGCACAGCAGCCCCAAACCCGTTCCCATATGAACCAGAAGTGCAAGTCCGATTTATACTCTGCGGAACGTCCGTCGTTGTCCGCAAGCCATTGCAAGCCTTTGCCGCTGGCTCATCCCAAAAGGCGTCTCCACACCGGACCGCAAAAGCTTGGTTGGACATTTTTGTGCTCGATTTGGATTTATTTCAAAGCAGAAGCTACGATGTATGACCTACTCCGTATCTTTCATCTGCATGTTGACTCGTTAAAGGGAGGGCTTTGGGGAGAAAGATACCGAAGGTGGAGAAATGGAGAAGACATGAGAGCATGTGGCGATCTTGGGGACTTTGATGTCCTTATTCGCAAGAAGTTCGTCCCCAAGCCCCCCATCCCGGTATCTGCTCAAAGGGAACTCGTTTTTCACGCTGGGAACGACGATCATTTGCCTCACTTGCCCTGGACAGACTCCAAGACCATGGATCCTGGCCCGAGAGGTAAAAGGGCGGGAGGGAAGATGAAAAAAAAGATCGATCCCCGTTTTATGCCGTCTGCCGTCGGCAGCTGTGATCCTGTGCAAACTGACAAGAGGTCTAGACAAGACGCAGATTCCGTGCTCGTACGTCGTATTCGTTTCTGGGGGACTGACCCCCGGATGAACTGCACGTCATGACCGAGCTGGCCGTGCTGGTCTGGCCCCATCCTGGCCTGGGAGCTTCTGTCATTGTGTCGCTGCCCATCACACCGTTTTTTGGGTCGATGGAGCCCCCCGGAAACATTTTTTATTTCCTTTCGTTTTTATTTATTGTCATTATCTCTGGTAACCTCTTCCATGGTGTCCACCTTTGAATCCCTGTTGTCATATAAAGCGATCAAAGGCTCCATCAACGCCAGGTGCTCCATGAAAATATAATAAAGACCAGGCCTGCACTCGGTGACCGTGCTCCGTCCCTCCCCGCCCCCTTTCTCTTTCTCGTCTTCTCCAACGCGTCTCTTGTTTCTCTCAGTTTTAGTCTTTCCCACGGGATATTTTCTTCAGATACCCCCTTACCCTCGACAACCACCAACATGTCGGTGTCTGGAGGCTCCGACCGCGTCGCCAACATCGGTGAGAAGCACGACATTGAGAATGTCGAGAACACGCTGACGCCCCCCGAGGGCAACACGCTGACCACGCTCGATGGCAGCGAGGTCGAGATGACCTGGAAGACGTGGTTGGTGATTTTTGTAAGTATAGCCTCCTTTGTCCATCCTGTTGAGGAGAACAAACCTAATACCCTTCCAGATCCTCTCATCTACGTTCGGTCTTTCCTTCTGGCCTGTGCCGACGACGGGTGCCATGCAGAGCCAGATTGTCGCCTGGTTCGGCGGCAACCAAGCCCTCGTGGGCTGGTATGGTAAGTGATTATGCTACGAACAAATTCAAATTCGAACATTTTAGGACATTGGACTCACACTCGTTCCTTGTAGTCCCCGCCTATACGACTGCCAACGCCATCGGCTTCCTCCTCGCCGGCACCAACTCGGATCTCTTTGGCCGCCGTATTTTCTTGCTGTTCGGCAACGCCGTCTGCTGCGTCGGTTTTATTGTGACCGCCACCGCCCACGGTTCCCAACAGTTTATTGCTGGCCTCGCCATCACGGGTTTTGGCGGCGGCTTCTGCCAGATGGCCATGTGCTCCATCCCCGAGCTCATGCCTAACAAGTACCGCCACATTGGTATTTGTTTGTCGGACGGCTTTGTCTTTGTCATTGTCATTATTGGTCCTGTCATTGGCAAGTACGTGGTCGACGACACCGAGAGCACCTGGAAGTACGTCTACTGGGCCGGCTTCATTGCCCAGTTCCTGTCGCTGCTCGGCATCGCTTTTCTGTACTTCCCGCCCAAGCACCCGCGCGGCATTCCCTGGAAGGACGCCCTGCGCGGCCTGGACTATGTGGGCGGCCTGCTGGTGGTGCCCGGCATCTGCCTCACGCTCGTCGGCATCATCAATACCTCGAGCATGCCGTCCAAGTCGCCGGCCGTCATCGGCCCCATCGTGTCGGGCTTTGGCGTGCTGATCCTGTTTGGCATCTGGGAGACCGTGTCCAACGTTAAGTACCCGCTGTGCCCGCCGCACATTTTCCGCTACAAGAACGGCCGCGAGTTCACGGCGCCCTTTATCGTGGCCTTTATTGTCACCATGTTCTACTACAGCATCAACGTCATCTGGCCGACCATGATCTCGGTTTTTTATGGTGAGTCAACAACGGTTTCGATAGAAAAGATATAATAAGTATACAGCTAACACTCGCTACTAGTCGACGCCACAACTCCCCGCTCCACCCAACTCCTCCTCACGCTCCCCGCCAACCTCGGCCTCGTCTTCGGCGCCATGATGCTCATCTGCTTCGGCGACATGATCAAGCACTGGAAGATGACCCTCATCATCTCCTGGAGCGGCATGACCTTGTTCGGTGGCCTCATGGCTCTTGTGACGCCGGACAACAAGGGAATGATGATTGCTTTCACTTTCCTCATGCAGAGCTTCTTCGGCTGGGCCCAGTACGAGAGCGTCGCCTTCACTCAGCTCGGTGTCCCGCAAGAAGAGCTCGGTATTTCGGGTGGCCTGGCCGGCGTCGGCCGCTATGCCGGCGGCTCACTTGCCACCGCTATCTACGTGTCCATCCTCGCCAACACCCAAAAGTCCCGCGCTGCTGCCACCCTACCCCAGGCCGCCGTCGCCGCCGGGCTCGACCCCAGGTACGCCCAGCAGCTGCTGTCGGCCTTTTCGCTCGGCTCGTCGGCCATCGAGGCCGTGCCCGGTATCAACTCGACCATTCTGGAAGCGGCCACCAGCGCGTACAAGTGGTCCTACGCCCACGGCCTCAAGATCACTGCGCTGTCCTCGCTCTCGTTTGCCGGCCTGGGCCTCATCTGCGTCTTCCTGTGCCTTGATATTGGCGACAAGATGAACGGTAAGACAGAGATCTTCCTCGAGAATGACGTGCACCACGAGAAGAACAAGTACCACTAGGGGGTGCCGGGTGCTTGTCTGTTTCAGTCGTATTTTGTTAGTAGATGATACCACGGAGGAAAATGAGCGAGGAGCGAGGAGCGACGGGCGTCATCAATATGTCTGTAGATATCGATTGAGGCAATAAAGGCAAATCTTGGGAATGCCGATTGTCTGGAACTGAGAATAAAAATAACTTGCGCTACTTACTACCCTCGTTGTCCACGTTGTCCAGAGTGAAACATCTGTCAAGACGTCAGACGTCAAACGTCAAAGAAGCATAGCCACCATCTAGACACACCGAACCCAGACAGGTCAATCACAACCAGAGACACGCACGTCATGGGGAAGATGCCTACCGGCCAGAAAAAAAAAAGAGAAACGGCTCGTGCCAATCGACCGCCACAAGTCACTGGTGGAACAACCGAGTCCAGGTCACGACGACTGAGACTATTCTGGTAACCCAAGGCACCGGGGCAAAAACGGCCGCATGGGCGCCGGGGATATTCGCTTCGAGTTCCGTTTGACTCGATCTTGTTTGTTTGCACACATTGTGCACGAGAGTTTGTTTGTTTTGCCGCTTGTTTCTTGTTCGTTTGCTGTTTCGTTTGTCAGATGACTCAGGTGGGGATACTCCGTACATAGCACACAATTGTGCCCGTACAAGATGCAAAAGAAGCAGGAGCAACTGTCGTTCGTTTGCATTCTGTTCCATAAAAGGAAGGAACGACCTCGTTTTCCGTTGTCACCGGGTCACCGCACACCTTGGCCGAAGCAGATTTTTTTTTTCACCCTTTCGCATATAAAAACCATCTCTCGTTGTCCTCGACGCTCTCAAGTCCAACAAACCTTTTCTCCTTGTCATCTTTTCTCATTGTCTCTGTTCACGCATTCGGTCTTTGTTGTTGCTCTCTCGAAGTCGGCCCCCGATCACTTCACGACAGCACATTGACAACACGTCTGCACCACTTCACCTCTTCACTTCTTCACTTCTTCACTTCTTCACTTCTTCACCCACCGTCAGCCACCTCGTCACAACGGAGCAGAGCCTCACCATCATCATGCCTCGTCGACGACGCCAGCGGATCAAGGAGCCCAAAAAGCCCAAGTTCAAGGTCCCCTTTCTCGACCGCGGCCGCCCTGCCTCGCCGTATGTTACGGAGTCTCACTGGACCATCCAGCAGCATGAACCGCTACCACCATTTGGCGACGGCTATAAGACACGACACCGGCGCGGCGAGGAGGTCCTCGCACAGATGCGTGAGGAACAGCTCCCTCAGAGCATCTACTGCTTGGACAACCAGCCACCGGGCCCAGATCCAGGTGGGGACGCACCTCGCCTGGAGATTGAGATAACTGAACCACTCCGGCCTCTTCTCACCTGCGGCGCCCATATCGTCGCATGCAAGATTCTGAGTGGTACCATTCCTTCCCGCTCTCCCCCGACTTCTTCGTCGTCGTCCTCGACGACAGTGACAGCCTGTCCTCCTCCCACCTCCTCCTCACCCGCCACGGTCGTAGCCAAGATCTTCGACCCCCTATACTACTACCACAATGGCGATTACGATATTGTGGACCTGGCTGACATGGAATATTGTCGCGAGACGGCCGCATACCAGCACCTTGTGCGCGAGGGTGTCGACGGCAAGCTTTTGCCAGGGTACCTGGGCTCCTACTCGCTAGAGGTGCCCATGACGGACGAACAAAAGTCCTACCTGGGCGAATTCAAGGGGGAAGACCACCCTCTTCTCCAAGTTCCCGTCCCAGTCCGCCGAGTCCGGCTCGTCCTAATGGAGCGCGTCGAAGGACGATCCATGACCACGCAGCTTGTATACGGCGACGTGAACGGCATGACAAACGAAGCGCGCCTAGACGTGGTCGCGTCCACGCTCGAGGCATATGCCCGACTCTACTTCCACGGGATCGCACACGGCGATCTAGCGCCCCGCAACGTCTTCCTCAAGGACGAGAATGAGGATAACGAGGACCCGTCAAAAAGAAAGAGCATTATGAGCATCACCGAGAGGAAACTGCGCTTTCACCGGTTCGTCGACCTCGGCCTCGCATACGTCCTTGGCCGTCACGAGTCGGCTTTCCCCCGCCAGTTGCCCGACGAGATGCGGCCCCGCAACCCAATCCGCCTGTTCTGGCATGTCTTTGACAGCGGCGCTGTCAACATGTACTATTGGCTGCCCAAGGAGATGCGCTGCACCGAGGCCTTTCAACTCTGGATGCTGCAGCGCTGGTACGGCGACACGCGCTTCGAATCGGTGGGCGCTGTCCCAATCCCGGTGAAGAACGACGCAGCCTGGGAACGTGGCGAGGCTGTCACCAACGAGACGTGGCCCGAGGCGAACGGCGAGGACTTGCGAAGGGGTGATGGTGACCCAGACGAAGACGGCGATGGCAAGCGCGGCTGGCAGCTTCCGAGCGCACTCGCCAGAGCCATGGCCGCGATCCCAGGCCTCCGCGCCATTAACGTTGTCATAAAACAGCAAAAGTGCACCGGGCGCGACGATAAGACCGTCGCGGCAGTGCGCGACGCGTCGCACCCGGCGACTTCACAGGCAGAGAACCTCAACCCAGCCACGCCAACAGCGACACCCAGCAAGGTCGTTAACAACGACCGGCCCAAAGGCTTCTGGTGAGGGAGGGCGAGACAAAGAACGGAAGCCGACAAGATTTTCGGATACCGGATAGCAGCAGTGCTCGAGCCTTCCGCGCACGTTGTCAGAGGTCGGGCCACCTTGTCAGTGGTGGGCAGGTTCGCAGGTTGACTGGTTGTCAACATGACGTGGGAATGGCAGCGAGTCGGAGAGACGGATCGCCCCCTAACAAAAGAGCTGGAGCAAAATGCCAAGACGCTGGTGACAGGGGGCAAGAGGGTGGGCGGCTCTGGCCACTGACTGGCCCACGGCGTGTTTCGAAACGAGTGCCCCCTCACCCAACCGTTGTTTCAAGTCTGAGCGTGCATTCAGGGTCTGGCAGGAGGCAAAGAAAGGAGGCAAGCTCGCAAGCAGGCAAGAAAGAGAAAGAGAAAGGAACTCGAGGAGGAAAACAGGAGAAAGGAGAGACAACAGGCGTTGCGCAACGGTGGAGTGTGTTTCTGTTGGTTGCATGGAGAAAATGTTTTTTTTTTTTTTTTTTTGTCTTTCTTCGTCGTTCGTATTGTGACGGTCTGGTGGTCTTGACTTGAATCCGATGATGCTCTGTACTTTAGTTTTCTGTCTTTCTGTCTTTCTTTCGTTTGCTGAGATACGATAGTCGTATGCAGAACCAAAATACAACTCCAATCATGGAAAAGACGGCGTTTCTACTGTGATCTTTGCAGTCTTCCACTTTCTATTCTTGTCCTCGTAGCGGCCCTCCAGCCAAAATCCGAGACATGCAGCTGCAGACGAGACCCGACACAAGAAATAAAGAGAGCCACGACGAATGGCGAGTCGAGAAACTGGTTTATTGCAGGTTTACTCGAGATCGACTCTTGGGCAGACCGCAGCTGGTATTCCGCCCACAGTAAAACAAGAAACACAAACGTGATCAGCCTGAAAACAGGAAACAACAATCCTCCTCTGCCTTCTTTTTATCATCTGTATCTTGAATACTCCGTAAGCATGATCGCGTCCTGGGTGGCGTTCTGTTGGGCCGATCGCTTGCTGGGACCTGGTCTGGCCAGGCGACAAAGACCCTGCGGCCCAGGCGAGCCAGGCCACCTGGCAGCGATCGGCTGCACATCCATCCCACAGGGGAGGGGGGGTAAAGAGTGGGGTCTCGGACGTGGAACAGCGTTTCGTGTTAAGCTATCGACGTGCGTATGGGAGGATGGGGGAGGAGTGGGAGTGAGCAGGAACGCAGTACGCACAGAGAGACGCAAGATGCAAAGACGCACAAGCCGGCAGTGATGCAGTGGTGCACTGGTGGGTGCATGGCGGCCGAGGAGGTTGGGACACTCGGACTCGTACGGCGGCGTAGCACACATGCCACAGAGAAAGAGAAGGTCGAGGCCCAGGTCCAGGCCCAAGCCCAAGCCGACGCTTTTTGTTGCTCTTCCCTCTTTCCTCGTATCTTTTCTCTTTCATCTTTGTGCAGAAAGAGGGGAAGAAGAAAGAAGAGACAGACACATGTGGCCAGGTACGAACGTGACTATCGGAAACCATCCTCGCCCGCTCTCGCAAATCCTTGCAAGGAAGCCGAGGAGACAGGGAGTCGAGAAATAACAGGAGGTACAGAGGACAAGGGGCTGCCTGACAGGAAACAAATGGGAGGCGTCGCCAAAGAGGCTGTCAGCAGAAGCTCAAACATGTATCCGTCGCTGGCGTGCCCCCTTTTCTTCCTTTTCTTTCTTCTTTTGCTAGCGTCGACAGCTGCCGGCGCCGTGGCCTGCAGGTTTACAGGTTTGCAGGCAGCGAATGATACAAAGTAAGATACACGCACTAACACGCATGTTGCATGACGGAACTGGGCTCTGGGTGCGCGTACGAAGAGGCTCGGTTTTCTTTTGTTGCTCTTTTTTATTTTATTTTTAATTCTGGTTCCTATTTCCTCCTTCCTTTCTTCTTTACCAATACTCCGTATTCTTCTCTCCGTTGTACTTTCCCTCTTCATTCTCATTCCGCTCTTTCTTCGAATATCTTCTCTCGCCTCACTCGTTCCTTCCCCATGCAGACACGCATTCTGCATCGTGCCTTCCGCATTCGGTGATGCCGCCCACGACACGGAGCAGCAGCACCGCAGCCGCCGCCTATACGCCTGTGCAGTGCCCACTGCAATTTTCTCATTACCATAGCTAGGGAGCATCCTCGTTAAAAAAAACACAAAAAAAACATGGCACTGGATGCGCCTGCTGTGGCATACGGCAGCCTGCCACCAGCGAACCTGGCTGCCGCCCGCCAGCACGTCCAAGCCCTCTCCGCCCGCGACCGCGAAGCTCTGCTGCGGGCCCTGCTCGAGCAGTACGAGCATCCTCAAGGCCGCTCGCGAGAATCCCAAGGACATTCACAAGGCCCGCTGGCCACCGCCATCCACTCTACCAGATCCTCGTCGTCGACCACGACAGGGTCAATATCAGCATTTACGTCGTCGCTGTTTGACTGTCCGCCTCTCCGCGAAGAGGCCGAGGAAGACCTTGCCGTTTTCTCTGCAACAGATCTGCGTCCAACATCCTCGATATCACCCACCGATCCCAGCCACTGGACGGCCCCTTCGCCCACACATTCGCAACGTCTGCGGTCCCAGTCCCTGTCCGTGACGACCGCCCAACCACTCCGAAGCTCCTATTCAACATCCCAACTACAGCAGGCAGCCAACCACGGCCGATCACGATCGCTGTCGTCCACCTCCGATGTCCCGTTACCTCTTCAGCTGCCGTCAACAAAGGTGCAAACAAAGACAAGTACAAGTACCGGCACGACGACGACCATGAGCACGAAGCCAAAGGCAAAGCCGGTACTACGCATAAAAACAAGCGCTGCCGACTTCCAGGACACAGAGCCGACCTCAACAACAACAACAACAACAACAACACACTCCTTCTGGTGCACAGCATGCGGCGAGAAGCTTGGCGACCGCACAGCATGGGTGCTGCATGACGTCGCCTGCCGGGGCAAGGAGCGGAGGCTCGCCCGCGAGGAAGACGACAGCAAGGACCGGCATGGAGACGCTGCTGGCCATTCCCGTTCCTGCACTCAACGTGCCTGGGCCTGTGGCTTCTGTGCCGCATTCCTCGGATCGCTGGAACGCTACCAGAGCCATGTCGCCGGCCACTTTGAGCGCGGCCGCACACTCGGCCACTGGCACTTTGCCAATGTCATCTACGGCCTACTGCACCAGCCTGCCGTGCACAAGCCCTGGAAGCGACTCTGGGCGGCTCGCGCAACAGCACTCCCGGCGCACTTGCGGCCCAAGGCGACGTGGTCGCCGGGATGCTGTCTGCTGGGCCGGGAGGCGACAGATGAGCCCATGACTCTGCAAGAAGCCCTCGAGCTGTTCGACCCGAGTCACAGCAGCGCCTCAGCACTGGCCCTGCAGGCCGACGCCCTCGCCATCTACATATCCGTCCCCATCGACGAAGAGGCCCAGAAGAAGCAGAAGAAGCAGAAGAAGCATGCACGGACACAGAAGTTAGAGCCGACGCAAACAAAGCCTCGCGTCGAGACAACAAAGGCACAGGAAGTACCCCTCGCGAAGGTGACGTTTGTGCAGCAACTAGAAAGCCCTCCGGCGCCTGCGACATCGACGACCAACCTCCTTCCCGCTCCTGAGCCAGCTGCGGCACCATCGCCGCCTGCTCCCAGCAATCCGATCCAGAAAAAAGACGCTCCATTACCGGCACTGCCATCCATCTCGACACTCCTACCACCCTCATCCCAATCCTTGTCCTCCTCCTCACCTCTCGACAGTTCTAAGAAAGACGTGAAGCGCGGGTCGAAGCTCTCGCCACGGAAACCACTGTTTCTGTTCCGGTCCAGGAGTCCGTCTTCGTCGCCCGAGTCGGCCACCGACAAGACTGGATCAGCTACGAAAGAGACCCCGGCGCGCCAAAGTGACAGAAAACCATCACCGCCGGCAGCCAAGCTGTCCAAGCCACGCCGCGTCGTGTCGACTCCTACCATGTCTGCCTCCCCCATTCCTAACCCAAAGGCAAATGCCAGCACCACCACGACAGCCACTACGAGGACTACTGCGACGACAGTCACAGCGAGAACTACGGCCACAACCTCTTCTAACACAAACCCTCCCCGTCGAAACAACTGGGCAGACCGTCCGCTCCCTCCTCTGGTCATGGACGAATTTGGCGTGCTATCGAATCGGGCGTCATCGGCAACACCACCCAACACCTACACGAGAATGGCCGCCGGGTTCGCGACAGACCAACCACCGAAACCGCCGCCGAAGCCGCGAGCGTATACGGCGGCGGACACTATGGGTGACTGGAACAGCATCGCCACGACGATCGTGGACGACATCATGGGGCCCGTCAATGCTCTACACATTACCGTTTGAGAGGCACCTTCTCCCCCTTTATTGTACATAACGATTCTGCGGCCATACTCCAAGACTAGTTGTTCGAAATTGGCTGGCACAAGAATGATTTTCGTGACGGATTACTGCTGGACAGGGTTCTCAGTCGACATACCCTGCGACTGGCAGGGTGGGGAATTAAACTACGGGAAATAAACAAATGGCCAAACTCTTGGACCACGGACAACGGTTCCCCGTAGTCACCGCGTTCATTTTTAGACATTTAAACTATCAGATTCCCATCCAATCTTTGTCTCTGCCGAGACGACCTGCTCTACTTGGACCGTTTCTCTCTTGTCTATCATCCCTCTTGGCCCCTTTAGTATATTAGCCAAAAGACAAACAAATCCATAAACACTCCGCCGGTTTCCTCGCTTCGATTGTTTTCTCGGCTTGTGTTCTGGATGTTTCTCCAGCTTCCGTATTTAGCCCCCAGCCGCAATCCGTCCCCTCACCCCTGCAGGAGATTTTCAAACTTTATTTTATACCCGTCCCTATGTAGTTACTTACGAACCTCCGATCGCCAATGAAGCCGGATATGGGACCCCAATTCTATTTACAGGTGACGAGAAGAGCGCAAGACGTGGGGAATATGGAGCCGATGTATCCCCTTTCCAGGTCCTGTTCTGACTCTACGTCTTCGACTGTCCTTTTTTTTTTTTTTGGTGTTCCTCCCTTCTAGTCGAGCGTGTTCCTTGTCCTGTCTCTATTTTGGTATCCGTTTGCGTGGGACTCCTTGTACATCATCTTTGCTAGTTCGTGTTGGTTCGCCGTCCTCCGCTGTCCACTAACCCTGCCCAATCCGAGACCATGCGTCAAACCACGAGCCTCCTTCGCGCCACGAGCGCTCTGCTGGCCGGCATCCTCTTGCTGGCCACGGCCCCGACCACCTCGTGGGCTGCCGCCGTCGACCGCCGCCAGTCTGCCGCCGCCCAAGTCGCCAAGATCGCCTCCGTCGAGAACCTCGCCGTCCGCAGCAACGGCCAGATCCTCGCCACCAACATGAACAGCCCCAACCTCTACGGTGTCGACGCCACCGCCAAAACGTCGTCCACCGCCGTCGTTGTCACCGGCGCTTCCGGTCTCAGCGGCATCGGCGAGGTCGCCCCGGACGTCTTTGCCGTCATTGGCGGCGGCAAGGCCATCTACAAAGTGGACTTTTCGGCCGGCACCCCCAAGGCCTCCCTTATCAAAACGATCAAGGAGGCCAGCAACCTCAACGGCCTGGCCGTCTTTGACAACGACACGGTGCTCGTGGCCGACGCCGGCAAGGGCAACGTGTACCGCTTCTCGGTGTCGACGGGCGACTACTCGGTGGTGCTGACGGACCCGACCATGGCGCCGTCCGGCGGGATCCCCTTTGGGATTGACGGCATCAAGTACAAGGACGGCGTCGTGTGGTACACCAACATCTTCAAGAACTCGTTCCACAAGGTGCCCGTGGACCCCGTGACGGCCAAGGCGACGGGCGCCGTCGTGACACTGTGGACGAACCTGATGGGCGACGACCTGTGCTTCGGCCCCAACGGCAAGATCTACGTGGCGACCAACGGCAAGAACTCGGTCGTCGAGGTCGACCCGGCCGTCGGCAAGCCCACGCAGGTGGCTTCGGTCACGGGCTCGACGTCGTGTGCTTTCGGCCGCACAGACAAGGATAAGGATGTGATCTACGTGGGCGGTGGCTCGGGCGTGTACTCTCAGACAATCAAACTTTAGAAACATCACGAAGACGAGCGAGCAGATCGAGCGTGATTAGAGACAGAATCGGGGACGGCAAGCTGTTGACTTGTAGTGAAATATTGTGTATTTATTCTAGGGGTGGGTTTTAGGGAAATACTCGGACAAAAGACAAATAAAAACCTCTGACGACAGCCGCAAAACTAATTACCGTACACAAACATTCATGCACCGTGACCTCAACCATGACCTTGCACCGATCCCATAACGCCAGAAGGAAACAGACCCCGTCTTGACAAAAGTTTCCTATACAGGTATAGTAGCGGCCGTTCTAATGCCGACAGAGAAGACCCCTGCGTATCCTAGCCGTGTGCTGTGGCAAACATGAATCGCTGGTAGACAATACAGGACAATGGGGGCAAGTCTTGGGCAAACAACAGATAATAGCAATGCAGCGAGAAGGATCAGATCATGTTGGCAATACCGTACGTGCAGAAGGGTATTCCTCTCCAGATGTCGCCTCCACGGGGGCTGTTCTAGTCCGGGGACTATGTGGCACGATGATCATGTATGCTCATTCCGCGCAGCCACACGCAACAGGGTGCTCAGGGGCACCATTGTTGGGCGGCCCGTTGCCGTCGTTGGGAGCCTCAGTTTCTGTGGGTGGCTTGTCGGTCTGTGGGGGTTCCTGGCCTGCATTCTCAGCCGGCGTGCCATTCTGTGCTTTGGTGCAAGAGAAGATGAAGGCCTTGTCTTGGGTGGCGGCCTTGTATGCATCCACAAAGTGGAACGGATTCAACTGCGGCGTGAAGTAGAACAGGATGGCGAATACGTAGCGGAAGGCATTCTGGACACAGAGGGCCCGGATCTCTGCGATCAGAACGCCGAGGGTCTGAATGATCTGGATAATTTGGTAGATCTTCTGCATCAACTCCGAGGGAGAGTAGTCTACTGGACGAGAAAGGAAAACGAGAGTGTCAGCACGATGCATACTTCAGAGGGATGAGAATCAAGAGATGGTCCCTGGGCGGCAGGCTGCTAGCCGTGGGAGGAAGCTTGTTTTTGTTTTTTTTGCATTCCTTCTTCTTTTTCCCACTCTGTCCTTTTTCCACTTACTGCAGTTGGGCGGCGTCGTGGACGACATTGTGAAGGACTTGAAGTGCAGCGGTGTCGATTTGAGGGTAAGAGGTTCCGCAGAGTGCAGGGAATGACGGGTCAATTGCCAGAGTGTTGGTCTAATGGATGACGACAGGACAGAGAGACAGAAGCGATGCTAATGGATAGTGATGCTTGTGATGCTCGTGATGCTCCTGATGCAGAGGTATGGAGAGGAGGAAAGATGTTTTGTTTGTTTGCATTTGCATGATGCAGGTTTTTTTTCTATATCATTTTTGTTGGGGGTCAGGCAGGAGATGTGCCGGCGGGTTGCCATTTGTTTACTTTGGTCGTGCCTTCTCCTATTTTCGATAGCGCCTTCCTATCATGCTGTGCCAGTGCATAGTACTTTCCACGCAGATGCGCTTCCAACCTTCGCTCCTGCCCCTTCGATGCACACCTGGCCACTCTTTACGAGACCTAGCCTGCTGGCCAGGTAGCGCCGGACCCAGTTCCGTTCCCCAACGCTTGCGCTCTTTCCGCTTTCCGTACCGCGATGCTGGGAAGGTGCGATGGAACCAAACATCGAACCCCCCACGCCACGCGCGCAGAAATGGGAAGTAGTCAACGACGGACGACCAAAAATGCATCAAGCAACACAAAGCATCGCTAAACGCACCCGAGATCCGCCAACAACGAAGTTTTCCGCCCCCAACTTCTCCCTGTCGCCGTCAACAGATGCTCCACCAACCCAGACCGCTTAGGCCGCTGGCTCGACAACTCCGCCGATGCTCGACGCTCTTTCTTTCTTACTCGGACCTAGCCTTGCCAGACCCTTCTCCACCATACTGCGTGTACTCCTGGTCGTTGCTCCTCTTTCGCCTATCGTCCCGCTGCTCGCAAATGTCGATCTATGTCTTGCCCTCCTCTTGTGCCATGCTGACGATACTTTGTTTTAGTACAGCTCCTATGCTCATTTTTGGCCCCCAGCTTTGGCCTGGCCCTGGTCCCGACATCCAGAGCAATGGATCAGTCTCCATGCTCCGTTTGCCTCCACAGTCTCTCCATAAGTGCTGGCCAAGGACCGTCGGGGCCGCCGAAACGCATCGTCAGTATTGAATGCTGCAGACCGCCATTTTCAGGTTCAAGGGACGTGAATGGGGTATGGCCGCACCGTGTTGAGGCCTGCAGAAGTAAGGGAAAGAATACGATCGCCGAGAGAGTTTGCCAAGGCAGCAGAAGAGCAAGCAGGCACGCCAGCTTGTGAGGCATAAGAAAGGGCATTTCAAGGCTTTGGAAGCTAGACTGCTGACATGATATGGAATCAGACTAGACCGTATGTCCTCCGGGCTCTTGTCAACAGCATCACAAGGGCAGAGCAGCTTCTTACGCGGACTATATGCCCGCATGCGAATGTTCACACAGGTGACCAAAGCACGGCATGCATTGCAAGGACCGTCTCGAGAAACTCAAACTTGCTACGCCAAAAAAGAAACCATTCAATGCATACCCGTGCAGTTTCTGTTGACAAACGACAACAAAAAGGGCGAAGCGAAGCGAAATTCCGTGCCGGACTCACTTACCCGCATCATGAGTCAACTTCCCGCCACCCTGTACAGTCTACCGCTCCAAGACAAATCTCGGCTCCTGCAAGAAAAAAATACGATCCTGCCTTATTCCAAGCTGCGCCAAGCCGCTCCGAATTGCTGCGAATGGCTGCGAGCTACTCCATAGTTTTTCTGGGGCGCTGCGGCATAGCCCGCTTACAGCCGAAGGATCCAAGATCGACCCTCCCGAACAAGTTCTTGAGGAGATGGGCTCAGGAAGGGAAGACCCCAGTACGAGCACACTTACAGTGTAAGTACACATCGAAGTACAAGCAAGAGACGAAGCTCGGCGTGTACTAATACGCCCTACGGCAGTCAAGAAGGTACTAAACAGCACGCTACAGACGCTCTTGGGATGCGCTACCTGCCCCGAAGCCTTTTTTGCTCCATGCGTTGCATGTATCTCCTTAGGACCGAAAATATGACTTTTTTGACCCCTGTCTTCTTGACTTGTGTTTACAAAAGTCAACAGACGCACGGGCCACGTGACAGGTATCGTGAACGAGACGCGCAAAATAAAAGGTACAAGCTCCCCCACACTGTTTGTATGTACACAGAAGTACTAGTGGGGCGAGAGCAGGGGTTTAAGCCAATCAAAACTAATACACTAAAAAAGTCATATTTTCGGCTCTAAGGAGATAAGTTCACTTTTTATCATTACTAGCCCAGTTAGCCACGAGGCCACTTGCTCCACCAGCCAGCGGAGAAACAAGCGGAGAACGCAAACAAAGCTCTGGGAAAGCAAATAAATGTCTCATTGCTTCGGACCGCGAACGGACCGTGAAGGCACAGCTGTCAGTTCACGGAGAACTCCCGTCGCTGCAGTCTACGGCCTTTAAGGTCTTGCGAGTACCCGCACGCAGCTCGATACGCTCTGTGGGTTACGATGGTGAATTGTTGAAAAACAATTCTTACTAAAAGGAGGTGCAGTAACTAGTAAGATACTACTGAAGGCCGGCCCTTGTGTTGTCATCATTGACGTCCAGCAATATCGTTTGCTAACCTTTTGTAAATTATATGACACAGTCAAATACAGACAAAAGCGACGTCTTATTCCAGCACACGGCATCCCGAGCCGACTATGGGCAGGCCTACCTGAGAGCATCAGCAAGATGAATACGCTGTAGCATTTGTCAGCACTAATACGGTATGGCCAAGGAAGTCGAGAGTGCGGAGGCAGCATACTTTGGAAACTGACATTGTCTTTCTATCGTGACATCCCCTGGACAGGTCTCGCTTTACGCCGTTTACGACGACGCCTCTCGCAACAGGAAAACTTCAAGCATCGACCGTTCCGCATTGGGCAAGGCATCTTTCGACCGCCCACCGGCAGTCTAACCCCGCTGCCTCCTTGCGCAATGTCCAGCCAATTTTCGCTCCAGGCGGCCCCGAGCCAAAACATGCGGTCCCGGCTCTAGTCTCATCCTTCCGTTCTTAGAACTTTTTACGACTAGACAAACACAGCAAGAGGCGTGTCGACCGAACTAATCCGTTTAGCTGCACTGAAAGAGGCAAAAAAAGAAAACCAAACAAGATGCAGAGACGAGAAGAGGATCTTTGTCGGTGGCTACTCCGTACAATACGCTACGTTTATGTCATGTTTGGGCAGGAATATCCCGTGGCATCTCCCATCCGACTCTTTCGTCATCGGGTAGGCCCTTGTCTTTATGCCCACGGGAAACGGAGCACAGATGCTTGAAATCATCCAATCGGATAGTGAAAGAAACAGACCCTGTTTTGTTTCCGGCAGAAATATGGAGTTACAGACAGATCGACGACAGACAACAATATGACAATGGCACAATCCGGCAGGTACCCAAGTTCCACAGCGGGTCTTCTCCCACGCACATGCGTCGGGTCGATACACCGTCTTTTTGTTCTTATTTGCTGGCAAAACTTTGCTAATCAGAAAAAGAAAACAAGTGAAAATACAATCCAAACGGGAAGATGAACAAGAAAATAAAGAACACTCGCAGCCTCTTCGACAAGCTCTACACTTCACGAATCGATAGCGATCAACCTGACCAAAGCGATGCCCTATTTGGTTTAAGACGTTCATACTTGAAAATGGCTCAAGCTTGCGTCTCAACGCCTCTTCTGCATCTCTTAAGATACAACACATCCATATGGATATGTCAGCTAGTTGCTCAACACGCGTCCACAGGACACAGGCAGGCACGGAATAATCGGAATAGGAACATTGAATAAACTTCCATGCACCGCAAGAAGTCATCCGCCGCCCACCGTCGAGCATGCGCCCGAAAGAGTTTTCAGGTCGTTCCCTAGCGCTGATGGCTTCTCCTTCTGGGCCAGGCGGCATGAGGTCAACACCCGCAGCTGTTATTACCGGGCCGCTTCTTGGAGATGCAGGCCAGGCCTTCAAACGTGTAAGTGGCTAGTTACAAACTAGCGGTTTTTTCTTCTCCCTGTCTTCACATCGCTCCTTTCCTCCTCTTATTCAGCTTGGGGACCTTTCCTCTGGGAAAAAAAGAATACGACGCAAATAGAACTGACCAGGGCGAAGCCAGGATCCAATCACACACATATATGGAGTAGAAGACAACCCTGAAAAAGAGACACGAAACCTCGATTGCAAAGGACCCGAGCGCACTACCGAGCAAGGGTCTAGGCCTCAGACCATCATGGACAAGAAGGTACGAAGCACTCGCATGTCGTAAGCCTCGATATACATGTGCGATCCCATTATTCTGCACGCCTTTGCCCTTTTCTTGGTTTTACCGACGTCCATCCTACATGCCAACGAACCACCGTTGAGAGCCACCCACCCTCTTCCCATCCATTGAGAGTCGAACAGATCCTTTGGACTCGAGGAGACGAGGAGACCAACGCGACGCGACGCCCAGCATAGAGCTGTCACCCGACATCATCCTGGCCGAATTTGGCTCAGGAAAAGACCATGCATAGGGGCCACGGTACTGTACTCAAATGTAGAACAACACGCGCATTGCAAGTTTTCTCAACAGCACAACCCTCGTTCCCCCCCACTCAACACCGCACGACGATGCCGGGGAAGACATCCGAGCACAAGGCGAAAGACCACAGAGCTGAACCCCGTCTTGTCTGTGTGCCTTTTGCAGGCAAAAACCCGGTCGGGGTTTTGCCAAGCCAGGGAAAGGAACAAGCCGAGACAAGACAAAAAATGAAAGACAAAAATGAAAGGGCACGACGGTACAGTACGAACGAGAAAAAAACCCCGAAACCAGAAACTGACGAAAGAGGCAACATGGCTAAAGCCAAGAGGTGCGGCCACATGGTGTGCTTCGATATCTGCAGCGGAGCATACACCCGACGATAAGCCACTGGAGGCCTTTTCTCCAAGAAAATGGCACTCGGTACGGAGTACGTGACGTTCAAGAGCAGCGAGCAAGACTCGTTGACGAAGGAAGATACGAAGAAACGTGCACAGAGGTCCCTTCCATCCTTCACAGCAGCGTACCATCCTTTCTCACAACTCCGCTCCGGACCCACTTCGAAGTACGGAAAGCCGTTGTCTGACCACAAGCTCGAACGCAAAAGCTCAAGCTTTCCACTCCCTCGGGTACTTGTAGTTGGTCGAGAGGCTACTGCGCAAGGGCCCTCTTTATTTTTACCGGAAAGTGCCCCATTCTACAACAGTATCTCAAGGGTTACGCCGTACGGAGTACGGAGTACTTGTACGTCGCACACTTGTGCTAGCTAGGGACCCTGTTCACCGACTTTGGACAAAGGCAAGAGGGAAAATACGACGGCAACAGGCACTTCGCATTGTATCTTACGGTGTGGGCCAGAACGTCCAGATGACCAACAGGAAACCTCGGGCGGCGTAAAAAGAGAACAGAAAAGGCAAGAGAAACAGAAGCTGCAAGTTTTTGTAAACTGGGGGCCGAATCCACACGAAGCAAACAGAGGCATCGGGCAACAGAGGAGGAAAGGCAAACAACCGAACAAAACAACGACGAGAAACGGTCAGACCAGCGGGGCTTGGCCTTTTTTGTTTTGTATACGAAGGATGCATCCATCCAACGTCCTGGCCTTCTGCATTCTGCATTCTGCACTCTGCGCTCCTTCATCCGTCCACATTGCACTTCTTGCATGAACCTCTTTCGTCGCCTTCTTTTGTCTTCATTCTTTTTTCTTCTTCCACAATTCTCTCTCACTGACCTGTCAGTCTGCCAAATAAAGAGCGTGCATGTCTAGGGAACGGTCTGGGGACACCCTTTCTGTCCCTAAAAGGCACAGCGAGAATTGCCGGAGGGCCCGACCCTCCGACACGGTCCATCTATCTTGTCTCTTTTTGTCTTTTGTCTCTTGGACCCCATCGAGCTCCGTCTTACAGGGTATTTATGTTCTTTTCAGAGCTTTTCCTAATTTGTTTATCAATGCACCCCTCCTCCAACAGACAGCCAGAAACAGGAGGATGGCGGCGGCCAAGGCCAAGACGATGCCAGAAGGAGGCCAACAGACTGACGAATATGCACACCCTCAATAGACTTCATGTGCCTCCTTCACCTAGTTCGACAAGAGGTTCGCTTTCTGGGCATCACTGTATCTGCGCTAAGTTGTTCTCTAAGCGCCTTTCCTCTCTATCTATTCCCCCATGGAGCTGCTGAATAGAGTATGAGATACGCCACCTCTCCTGGTCCACGACGGAGCAACTCGCCCTTTTCCTGCACGCCTTTGACGCCTCCTCCTTCCACGCCTCCAACACCCTTGACCCATGTCCTGTCCAAGTTCACTCCCAGAGATAATTCGTTCGACGTTCCATTTTGTCTCTCGCGCCTATTTAACGCACACTCTGCCCCCTGCATGGCGAGAACACTACGGTGCCCCTTCAGTGGTGTCATGTGTTTCTATTTTCTGCACGGTGTGCTTCGGTCGGAGTACGAGTGCCGCTTTTTGCCCTAGCCTCATCTCCGTACCATGCCGACCGCCATCCAACCATCACCATCAACACCACCCATTCATTGATCGTCATGACAGGGCCCTCTTCTCTCACCCACCGCCTCTTGACTTCCTTATCACACTTCTTATCTTTTTTCATTTTTTTTTTCTTCGGCACATCTCTGACCTTTTTCGTTTATTTTGCATCACGACAGCAATGCGGTGTGCAGCCTTTTGCCAATGTTTGGGGCGTTTTCTTATCGACTCTCCGCAATGTTTCATGCTGCGATCACCAAAACGCGATAGACGAGAAATGCTGCTGCATCTAGGTCGCCACTTGTACCACATGGATCAAATGCCGCTATTGGCCATTCGAACAAGCAATTTCGATACCGTCAGCTTCCAGAAGTCGGTTATTCCTACTTGGATCGACGGGAGCGAAAAAATAGGATGTATTAGGCCCAGGCTATACAAGCTTCTCCCCTTTCTCACCTTGTTTCCGCTCACCGTGGGGTGTGGATAGCAAGCGCTCCTTCTTGGCATTGGCACACACACACGCGCGAATCACACACCGATATGCCAAGCAACCACCAGGGAATCAGGCCAGGTAAGAACAGCACTTTGCATTCGGAACATATGACCCTGGATGACAGCTGCAAAGTGCAGATAACTACAAGCCCGGCTGCCGTCTTACATCCCAGTCCAAGTAGTCTTGGCTTGATTCGTGAAAAGAAACAGGAAGGATGTCTTATACTCATCGCCTGCAGACAACCCTCGTCAGACTCTTTCTTGTTGTAGGGCGATTCTTTCTATTGGCTTGTCCTTTTCTTCACCCCCCTCCTTTGCTTAACCTCCCCAGTCTTCTTTGAACGTGAGCGACCTACCCCCAAGACCCTCACCCTGCGCCTACATACACGCCCCCATCTTTCATAGCCCTACTCTCGGCATGCTGCCTATCAAGTACAAATACGAAGCCTCCCCTTCCTTTTTTTTCTTTCCTTCTTTTCATTATTCTACTCTCCCTCTGCACTCCCCTTCTTACTCTCGTTGTCATACCACTTGTTCTTATATATCGTGCTATACCCTTCTCTTTGCCTGTCGTCTTTCATCTTGTCCGCCTATACTTACGCTCGCTTCCTTCTGCACTCGCTTCTTCATACCATCATTGGCATCTTTCGTGCTTTTCATCCTTGCATCATCACGATACTCTTGTTATCTTTTACTCTTTTTATACGCGACCATGCGTCTCATCAACCATGAAGCCGTTGTCTTCCACCGTGTCGGTGGCCTCGACCTGACCACACGGTTCAAGGGTGAGGGCTTGCCCATCATCGATGAGAGTGACTGGAAGAGCGGGTCGAAAGTCGTTGAGATCGTCTTCTCCAACGGCACGACTCTGCAGACGTCGATCGTTGTCCGCGAGTTCATCCCGCGCTACGGCGACGTGACGGGCCGCCGGTATACGGACGCTGACGGCAGTCACCAATGGATCAATCTGCCTTCGTACGGCCTGATCGACCCGGCGGCGTACCTCCGCCTGATTCGCGTCCAGATTTCAAGTCAGGCTTGCTCTTGGGCGGCGACACAGGGTCGCGCCCACCAAGAAGCTCTCCGCTTGATCGAAACCGGCATTGTGAGTATCCGATCCCACGCTCCTTTCCAGATGAAGTAAAACTATAAAAATTTCGGTGAAGGGTGAGAATCCGTCTTACTAATATATATTTCTAGGCACCCGAGTTGGAAGCGTTACTGCAGTATGACTTTGGCAGATGTAAGATGCTGTGCACGCGAAGCCATGCAACATGTAGTCAGGCACCCTTTTCTTGAAGGCC
Source organism: Sporothrix inflata (assembly GCA_021396225.1). Taxonomy (NCBI): domain Eukaryota; kingdom Fungi; phylum Ascomycota; class Sordariomycetes; order Ophiostomatales; family Ophiostomataceae; genus Sporothrix; species Sporothrix inflata. The sequence continues at coordinate 410,200 of WNYF01000010.1, read as the reverse complement.
CTTATTAACAAACTGTTTCTTTTTGTTTAGTCCAAAAGACACTGTCTGCATATATCACAGGGCCAGCGCGGCTCAGCATCGAGCCACTACCCAGTGATGCCACCTCCATGCCGAACCAGTCGCCCTTGCCGCGTATGATCACAGCGCAGTGTGATATCATGCTGACACGGTTCCTTGCCGAGCTGCTCAGTGAGCTTTTCGGCAGCGGCGGTGCCCTGCTCCTGAAGCGCCTCACGTCGGCCAACGTCACCAACACCCATGTTGCGTACGTGGCCCTGCGCATCCTTGTCGAGGGCACGATCTGGGTTCTGGTCGACAAGCAGCGCCGCGACGAACAGAACAACACCAAGGTATGTTTTCGCTCTCGTCGTTCCTTGTTTTTGTTCTTTTTTACCCTAGCATGCCTAACCTCTCCTTTGACGTTTAGGACCGCTCGCTCCAAGTCCAGCTCCAGGGCAGCCTCAACAGTGTGATCTACACGTTCAGCAATTCCCGCCAGGGCATGGACTACGCCCACTTTGAGCGTGCGCTGACCCCGGAAGCTGCCGCGTTCTACGAGGACATTCGGTACCAAGACAACCAGACCTCGCCGTCGCCGGCCTGGAAGGGCCCTCGTTTCTGGCTGCCCTCTGTCTCAGATCTTGTCAACGAGCCGTACAAGTCAAAAGAAGTCTTCCATTTGGAGTCTTCGTTCTAACCCACGGATCTCACTTTGGTTTTTTTTCTTGATTGCTTTTTTTTCTATTGTCTTGGAATGAATTAATGTCCAAACTTGTCTTTGGTGCCCATCTTACCTTTTTAATAACACTTTTCTCTTGTGCTTCTTTTGGTTTCTTTCTGGATGTCGTGGACCGGCATGATATCGTGTTGTCCTTTTTGTTCGTCCTTCAGCGATCTGTCACTTTGTGAGATTTTATGAGGTTGTGACTCGGAGCTTTCTTGAATATCCTATAATTTTGTATACTTTTTTTTTTTGCGTTCCTCAACCTTATTTTCCCCACAGTTATCCAAATATGTGTCTTACGTCGTGCGACTTTTTAGATTATTCAACTTTCTTTTCTGTTGTCTACAGCGTCCTACGAAACCAGCGCCTTGGGTCTGGTGGTCCACGTTTTTTGTTTTACAATCTCCCCCCACAAACGAAGATCCCTGCTAGAATCACCCTTTTAAACCGTGGTGATTATTGCAGCCTCCAGCGCGCACACGCACACGACTTGCACGACGACTTACACGGTACAGAGTACGATCACCAACTACGAAAAATGTGTTCTCAAAGCCCAACTTCACAACTGGCACTAGCAACATGAACTGTGTGTTGGCATAGCTAGTATTCCTCCAATCAGACGCCAGCATGAGTGAAGCTCGGCAAGCCCCAGAAACGAAGTCGTTCTAGACCTAGTGACCAAACATGACTGCGTGCGCCAGAGTCTCTTCACAACAGGCACAGTCTCCCAACACCCCAGCACCCGAGGAGAATGTTTTTTCTCGTATACACTGAATCCTTACGTACGACTTTGGAGTCGGGGCCTGTCATTTTCGGGGTATGAACGAGCCTGTAACAGGGCGAGAGGCCAAGCAGGCGACCAAGTACAACGTATTTTGCGACAGCCTGATGCGTCCACTGCAACCTTGCTTGCTCCCGGGCGGTGAGCTTAACACGCATTCGAAAAGGCGAGGACGTGATCCCTACATACCAAGAAGATGGCACCTACAGCACCGTGCTGCAGGTGCAGGTGGCTGCAGAGGCCTCCTCTCATCCTTCATGTAGGGAGAGGACTAAGCGTCAGACCGGCGATGGGAAGGTGATTGTGACGTCCGTCGCCATCGAGTGACAGCGGCATTGCTTTCTGGGTAAGAGGGGACACATGGAGGGGGAAGGGGGGAAGTGATAGGGCAGGGGCAGCACCGTCAACAAACAGAGGTACAGGTAGCTAGGGGAGGGAGGGCACGAACTATGGGTGGAGGGCCTGGCCACGGAGGGTGTGCTTGCGACATGCGAGGGCTGAAATCGGTCACGATGCCAAGCGTACGACCTAACTGGCCAAGCCCAGCCGACAAAGCAAAAAGGCGATACGAGCGACCATAGGAAGATGACAGAATAAACAAGAGGGGGAAAAGAAAAGAAAAGAAGAAGAGAGAGGGAGAAATATGTCCAGAAGCAAGCACAGGAACACGCCACCGTCGCATTCGCGTAGGCGCAGCACGATGCAATCGCCCGTTTTCGTCGTTTTGGCTCTATTGGCCTTTGGCCTTTTTGCCAAGCTCTTTGTTAGGGGACGTAATGAGCGTATTGGCATTGGCAAGGAATCATGTATCTTACAACGTGTGATTGTGCTACGATGGACAGGGAATAGCAGGTAGAGAAGTAGAAAAAGTAGATGGCAAAAGCAGTGACGGAATACGGCAATATGAAGAGTAAGAAGAGAAAGGCACAATAATACTTGATGTCTGTCATTGTTTTAACTTAAAAATAGGCATTCATGGATGAGCAACGACACGGAGCCGCAGGAGCTAACAGGTTTTTAATCGGCTGCTATCATTTTTCTACAGGGCTCATTTAAAGCTCCGAGACAAACCAAGGCACTGGGGGTGAAAGATTCAGAACATTCGGAAAATATGTTCTAGATTAAAACATTACACGAGAGTGTGAGATAGGGGACGAATAATAATAATATGAGAGAAAGATCATTATGACAGTGCAATAAATTATACATAAATAAATGATCTCAATCGTGTAAAATTATATTAAGAAAAGGCGAAGAAACAATTGTTCAGCTAAGATAGCATGCCCCTGTCACGGTCACTTGGCATGCACATCTTCGATGTCAAAAAAAATGACAGACCCATTTGGGAGGCCAGGCAGTGCCCGCCTTGCATTTTATGTTGCGGAAAAGGAACAAAGATGAAAATCGAGCCTCACCAACCCCAAACGTGCACCTTCGCGGGGATCACTTCTGCTTTTAAATAAGAAATCAAAACAGCAAAGATTGTCCAAAAATGATTGATCTTCTGACCGTTCATCCACAGTGTGTCGTACACTGACCCAACAATTCGCAGCAACCAACGGACACCGACAAAAATTGCGACCTGCTGCAGCTGCAGCATGCCCATTTTGGACCTGCGATGAAACAAAATCATGGCTTTTGGGTCGTACAGACTACAACCATACTTTTGTACGCCTGTGCGGAGCATTCCTCTGCATGTCACACTTTGGCGTGTGTGCCAAAAAAAGAACAAAAAAAGGGAAAAAAGGAAAGAGGAAAATGGAAAAAGGAAACAAAAAGAAATAGGCGCCGCCTTCCAGATCCCCAGTAGCAGCAGCAGCAACAACAGAAATGACAGGCCGCATCAGCCTTGCCAATAATGCGACGTACACCATTCTTATCGTTCGGACCCCAGGATGAGAGTGCAAACAAAGTTAAAGCGTACAAGTGCGCAATGCACGCCGCGCGGAACTAGGATGTTTATTCCGCGAAGTCTGCAACCTTTATGCAGTCGACGAAAAGTCTTGGCAAAACGAGCCTGCCGATGAAGACAGAAGAAGATGGATACCGAAGAGAAGACCAAACACGATGCAGATATATCTGAAATGATAAAAAATAAAAAGAATAGTGAGAAACATCGCCGAGTATTATGATATTATGACGGTCTGACCTCCTTTTGTTCCCTCGGCTCTTCCAGTAAACACTCGTGGGCCTGCCAAGACAAATGCACGCTGCGGACCAATATCTTACCGCTTGCATGCGTTATTCTCTCTCTCACTGTTTCCTCCTTGGATCTTATTTTTTTTTTTTTTTTTGCCCCTCTTCATCCTGTCTGAACGTTTGTTGGTTTCCTTGTTTTTCTCCTATAGCTTGTCGACGTTATGACACACCCCCTCCATTAAGGGTCCGCCGTGCCCGATCCTCCTCACCTCCAACAGCCAACAAGCCGGATGCTGCCGTGTTGCCGACGGGCTTACTTGCCTGCCACGAAACACGGTTTTTTCTCTTCTCCCCTGCTTCTCCCCATTGTCTATACTTGTCTGGCTCTAGCCTTCCGCCTGTTCAGCAGCTTCTTGCTGCTGATATCGTTTCACGCCCCTCCTCCTTTTGTCATCCCGAGGAAATGCCCCGGGCCTTGGCAATATCTCATCGGAGCTGCCGGTCAGTTACGACACCTCATATGCACGTTCCGAGAATGGCAATGTTCGCGATGATGTGCGAGCGGCCCCAGACGGAGGCCAGGGGTCTTGTCTTGGGGAGGGCCAGGTGATCGAAGGTTGTATTGAAGGTTGACAAAGAGTGTGTGTGTGCATATTCTCGATATGCAGTGAGCAACTCGGCGAGCTGAAGCTGACATGGAAGGGTCAAAACAGCTGAGGGAAGCTGAAGGGGACCGATGAAACTCCAGTGAGCTACTGTGTATGCATGCAAGATATTTCTTGCAGTAAGAAAAACAGGAAAATGAACACCCATAATATAAGTGACCACAGCCTTCAACTTGGATGTGTGGCATGCGAAGATGGTGTCGAGGACACAGGTAACGAATCAGAGAACTTGGGTAGATTTGTACGAAGCTTTTAATAGAACCGGGTTACAAGTATTAGAGCAAGTTATTTTCTTTCTCTCGTCGAGTTTTGATCTACAGCATTCTATTTTTTCTAATAGAGGGATACAGGTGGTTGAAAAAAGACGGTGTCTCGTTTATTGTTGAGAGGAAGTTTTTCATTCGGATTGAAATGTTGTCTTTATTTTTTAATATTCATTTGCAATAATTATGTAGAGAAAATCGAGAAAAAAAACTTGTAGAATGCTTGGATATTTGACTTTTATCTATTTAAAGAAATGGTTTTATTTTATATTTTAAAAGAATTAGCGAAGATGAAATTGTAGGACAAATGATACGTCCCCCCCCCCTTTTTTTTCTTCTTTTCTGTTGTTGTCGTCTCCAAGAGAACAATCGCTGCAATTGCGCTGTCGCGCGCTGAGAGATTTTGTCGCAATGGCCAGTCTACCCTGTATAAATAGAAATAAGGCGGGTTTCGGATAAACTATCGAAATTATCCGTTCCTATGGTGCAGTGGTTAGCATGGTGCTCTTGTAAGTCGAACCGAAAATTACCCCACTGGGAAGCTGCGGCAGTGTTCTAACACCCAATCCAGATAGACTCAAGGGCGGCGCAAGTCCCTTTGTTCCTATGATAGTAATGCACAGGTCGTGGGTTCGAACCCCACTAGGAACAACATTTTTTTTTCTTTTTGCTCGCACGATGACAGACGTCCGCATGCCGTTGTGTTGTTCATTTCAATTTTTTTTCTGTAATCAATTTTTTTCTGCAAGTGAAAAAAGGGCCACGGCGTTTCAAAAGTCTACGATAAAAACCAGCATTGTTCTGAACAATTGATATTTTGACATTTTTTGGGGGTGTTTTCTGACTTGCAATAAGCCGTATCGTTTACTCGTGTATTGCGTCCCCTTACCTCCTCTTAAAGGAGGGCAAATCCGGCTTCCTCCAGCTTTTTGCCGAGCGGCAGAACCGGACGCCCTTGCATGGGGAACGGCCAGAACAGCGGGTTGTCGAGGTTGTCAGCGGCCTTGGCCAGCGACGCCGACGCTGCGCTGCCGCCGGTAAAGAAGCCCTTGGAGACGCCCGCGTCGAGCATGCCCCAGGTACAGTTGAAGTCGCTCTCCTCGAGGTTGGGCGAGAAGAAGTTGAGGCTGGTCGTGAGGGGCCGGAGCATGCGGTCGTTGTCGCCCTCTTCGACGGGCGCGCCGCTGGACGACTTGGTGACGGGCGCAATGTGGACGTCAATGTTCCACTTCTTGGCGAGGTAGCGCAAGATGTTGAGCGCCTGCTCGGCGAAGTGGTGGCAGGGCACCATTTCGGTGAGGTCGGCAATCCCGCGGTTGATGGAGTCGACCGCGCGGGAGTCGAGCTTGGTCGCGCCGCGGCCCGGGCTGGGGCTGCTGCCGCTGCCCGAGCCGCCGCCGTTGCCGCCTCCGCCATTGCCGCTCTTGCTTCCTTTACCGCCACCGCTTCCACCACCGGCGCTGCTGCTCCCGCTGCCACCGCCGCTCGCGCTGCGCATGCTGTGGTCATCGCCCTCCTTAGGGCGGCGTGCGAGGCCGGCGGAGCCTTTAGAAGCTAGGGCGGCGCCAATGTCGCCACCCGGTGGCAATTCGGCCGACGAAGACGCACCAATGGCGAGGTGCATGATCGAAGACGTGAGGACAAAGTAGGGCACAAAGGACGGCGTTCGTTGCAGTGTGTAGAGTTGGGAATAGGAGCGGAGCAGGCCCTGGATGGCGTCGGCGGCCTGCAGACAGACGTCCTTTGGCATGATGCTTGAGCCGATAATACGGAGCTTGATCAGGGGCCGGAAGAGCAGCAGTATCGCGAAATGGTAGTACATGCTGTGGGGAGAACAGTCGTTAGCGATGAACATAATGGCGTGCGACATTGCGGCGACTTACTGGGCGAACAAGACAGCCGGGGTGAAGTTGTGCCCGAGCCGCAAGACTTCTGGTATGGAGTCGTACCAGTTAAGATACTTTGTGTAGATATGGAGAAGATCGCGGCTGGTGAGAGGGCGACCAGGAGAGTGGAGAATGTAGAGTGACTGGTGAACGAGCTCGCTGAGTTCGCAAAAGCACTTGTACACAGAGCGCACGTTGGACGGCTGCTGGCAGGATCGCTGGAGCGGTGCACCATCGTCCGTGTAGGGAATCCACTGCGAGGCCTCGATGTCACCGATAATCGCAGGTTTGGGTGGTAGAAGTGGGAAGCAGGAGCACTGCGGAAGGGATCCTGTGGCAAGGGACCATGCACTGGAGAAGGAGGGTTAGTATTCGATTTGGGTTTGTGTTAAAGAATGGTGTGCAACTCACTGGTCCAGAGCAAACGCGCCCCAAAAGGTGGCGGCTTTCACGGCGATCTCGTCTTCGTCGCCGTCGTCGTTGCGGATCTGGTGCAGGCCCATTTCAATGGCCAGGCGGATGCTCTGGCCGGCATAGTACCAGCTCTCCGAGTCGCGCCCGCAGCTTGCCTCTCGTATCGACATGATGCCCAGCGCCTGGATGGTAGTCAGACTGTGGTGGTTGTCCTCGAGATAAAACAGGCGCTGGCACTCCTTGAAGAAGTGGTCGCCGGAGGTGTAGGGGTCGTCGGGCACGGCGCGCGTGTTGGGCTGGGTGGAGAAGCGGCAGCCGAGGGCCAGCAGCGCGTTCACCAGGATGGGCGAGCAGTAGCGCTGGCGGCCCTCCTGGAAGTCGTGCAGGAAGTGCTCTTTGCTGAGCGAGGCAAACGTCGGGTATTCCCAGCAAAAGTAGAGCGCCAGTAGGTGCTGGACGAGGTTGAGGTCTTCGGAGATGTTGGTCCACGTCGTGGTCGGCGACTTGAGGTCCGGCTGGGCGGGTGCGAGGATCTGGTCGACGCCACGGTACCGCGGGAGCTCGCCCGAACCAATGCCGTCCATACCGCCACCGCCGGGGCCGGCCTGGTCGTCAGGCCCGATGCCCTCGACCCAGGACCCCACGCGCGACTCGGGCGGCACGTTCCATTCCTGACGCGAGTCGCTCTGGGTGGACGGTGCCTGGCTGGTGGTTGAGTACGGGACGCCACCCCAGGGGCTACCGTGCTGCTGGTTCAGCTGCTGCGCGTGATGTTGTTGGAGGTGCGACTGGTGCGGTTGGTGTTGCTGGTGTTGGTGATGTTGCTGGTGTTGATGTTGTTGGTGTTGTAGATGCTGCTGCTGTTGTTGCTGATGTTGCTGATGCTGTTGGTGCTGCTGCTGGTGCTGCTGGTGCTGCTGATGCTGCTCACTTATGCTTTGCCTTGAGCCGGGTTCGCCAGACCCGCCACCGCTCGACTGCCCACCCTGTATCGATGCGAGCCCTGGCGAGAAGGGCGAGTAGGTCGCGGCCTCGCCCCCCGGAAACGCGCTTGGGAGCGGGCGCTGGAATTGTGACGGCACGGAAGCCGGGGTCGAGCCGACCGGTTGTATGGATGCCGCCGTGGAGGCAGCCGTCGGCGGCGCGCCCGTGTTGATCCATTCGGAGATGCTGTCCACCGTCTCACCGTTGTGCAGCCGGTTCAGCACGTCCTCCCATATTCCTGGACGGTTGAGCGCGGAGATGACGGAGTCGCTGGATCGTTGGCGCCTGCGCAGGGTCTCTATCTCGCTGCGGAGGTCTTCTTTGGACTGGCGAACGGGCAGTTCGTATATGCACTCGACGTCCCGCTGGACGCGGCAGCGGCCGCATGGTCGCCGTCCGTCGCACTGAGGAGAGTAGGCTGTTAGCATGGAACGTTCATAGAGGCCGGGACAGACGTATGTGAACCCACCTTGACGCGCTTTTTGCGACATTCGTTGCAAGCATTGGGCGTGACCACGCCGATACCGCGTCGCCGCTTGGACAGCTGGCTTTGGGAGAAGTGTGTGGCCGTCGAGGAGGACGCGCCCGGGGCCGGTTCTGAGTCGGGCGCGGCTCGTTGCTTGTGGCGCGAGGCGCTGCCTTGGCCGCCAGCCGAGGTCGGTGTGGTGATGGTCCCCTGGTTGGAGAGGTCTTCGTCACTGGCGTCCATGCTGTATGGTGGTCGATGCGCCTGTGGCAAGGGGCGCGCTGGGTCGAATAGGAGAGAGGGAGGGTGGTGGTGGAAACAAGACGTTGGCAAGCGGTCAAGGTTTACCGACAATGCGCAACCAAAGACGGAAAAGAGAGAGAGCAGCCTCGAGATGCAAACAAAGGAGAGACCATTCTCCTGTGTTCTCGTTTGCAAAAATGCTTGTATGCGTGAGTGCGAGCTGGCCTAGTAAGGTAGGTCATAGGCGGAAGCTTTGTCGCTCGTGGATCGTGAGGGTGTCGTTTGCACGCGACGATGCAAGCTTGTGTTCGTGAAGTGTTTCGTCGTGCGACGGGAATGTTTGCCAGCTTGCGGTCAGGATTCAGTGGTGGTCTGGGCGCATTGGTCTGTGTTCTGGTCCTTGTGGCAGTTGAAAAAGGCGGGAGGGGGTGGGGAATTATGAATTGGGTCGATCGGGGGCGACAGGCAAAGGTTCCAGATGCAGGGGGTGTGTTTGTGTCTTTGTGGGTTTTGCTGGCTGAGCCGTTGTGGTGAAGCTATCGACGAGCAACAAGGAGACACACCAAAACGCCAGACAAAAACTTGCGTCATTCGAGACCGGTAAAACGGTGAAAGGCAGGCTGGCAGGCGAGGCAGGGGCGGTAGCTTCTGACAGCTCGCTGCGAGCTAGTGTTGCGAAGGGGGCACGATGTATGGCTTGCAGGGAAAGAGCGACTTGAGCGCGTCCGGAGGCAGGACCGATGCACAAAGGCGTTGGCGGCGCTCTGGCGCTGTCTAGGAGTCTTAGCTCAGTGGTTCAGTTGGATTAAGGCACTTGCCCTGTGCTTGACACATCCCTTTGCCGCTGTTTGCGTGGAAGGCGCTGGCGCTGATTGGCACCTGCCATCGCTAGCTGTCCACCTGTCGTTCGGTTTTTATTGTTGGCTCCTCTCATTGTCGCTATTTTACCCCCATTTCTTCCCCCTAAATGACCTGCCGATGACGAAAGAGGGAATATTCCGCTCCCTAAGCATTTGACATCTTACTGAAACCACTAAACGAGATTGCGCATAGCAGGCAGGCGACGTTGCTGCACTGGAGACAAGAAGGGAAGGAGTATCCAGAAAATACATAGAGTACGAGTACATACCTTGGGAAGGAGGTCTGTATCTTAAAACATTGCAGCGAGGCGAAAACACCAAAAACGGCAGGCACAAAGCAGAACTCGTCACACTGCTACATGCTCGGACATGGTAGGAGCTACCGGCGAAAGAAACGAAAGAACCGGCACTCGATCCCAACTTGACCAAGGGCCGGACTATGGTACGCCATTACAGCGCGCTACAGTGCTCGTCGCTCATCAGCGGCACGTTGCCGGCAAAGACGTTTGCAGTGCTCTGCCTTCGGCGATCAACCGGTTTCTCCATTTTCTTTTCTCAGAAAAACGACGTCATAACCAAACTCGCCAAACAACCCCACTTCACGGGGGAATAGCTCTTTGGTCGATACTGATTTCTTTGATGTGTGCAAAAAGTAAGAACTATGTACGTCGTAAAAAGACCGAAATAGAATAAATGAGGGTCTTTTCGTACGTACAACGCACGTGCTGATGACGTCGGTAGGGTGACGAGGATTGCATCCTTTCACCTTTGTCGTCTGTTGTCTGTTGTCAAACGGTCCCAACTGCCGCTTTCCGTCTCCGCCCCTTGCCGCCTTGCCGCCTTGCCGTTTCACGCCCACCTGCCATCAGGGACGGTGACAGGCGACAGGTACTTTTGCAAAGACGCTTGGACACACAAACAATACACGCTGGCTGTCAAAGCTGCTAAGGGGGGCGAACGAAAGAAAAGTGAAAGGGAACGTCCATTTTCCATTGTCCATTATGCTATCCTGTGCAAAACACGTACGTAACCAACCACAGTTCCTCGCAAAGAAACCAATTTTTATTCTCATTCCGTACAATAAATATGCGCCCGCAAAAACCTATGCTCATATTCCCTCTAACCCATTTCCAGAAACTGCCTCGCCACGATTTGTTGCTATGATACAAAATATTCTTCTTCGTCCCCAGAATCGACTGTACGAGGAGACATGCCCGAGTCGATCTAGTAAACCTTGCTCGGACTGCGGCCGGCCTTGGTTGGGCTGCGCTCGCGCTCGCGCTCGCCCTTGCTGGGGCTCCGCCGGAACGACGGCGTCTGGGGCGGCGGCATGATGGCCGCGCGTGGTACGTCGGGCGAGCCATCGGTGTCGGTTGGCGTGTCGGGCTGCAGCATATACTCGCGCCGGATGTGGCGCGGCGTCTGGCCGATCGGCGCCCAGATGTAGGCCTGGTTGGGATCCTGGGACGACGGCAGCGACGACGGTCCTGGAGGCCCGCCCACCGGCTGCGATGTGTACGAGTGCTGCGAGGGCAGGTTGGGCTTGGCATTGTCGACAAACGCGGCGTCGCGGAAGCGGCTGAAGCCCATGTTGCTGGCCAGAATCACCGCCAGCATAGCCGACAAGATGAAGCCCTAGTAAAGTTGTTAGTAAGGTTGTTCGTAATAGAGACATCAAATACTGGTGGAGAAGGGACCTACCCATGCTTTGAAGCTCATGACGCCGACAAACTCGTTGATGATTTCGGCCACATTCTTGGCTGACACCTGCAGCTTCATCACGCTCGACGGGTCCTGGTTCATGCAAATCTCCCACTCGTTGCACATCACGTTGAGCGCCGGCAGCCGCTCGTTGATGGGCGCGCAGCGGTTCTTGGTGTACTCGTGCGCACAGTCGTTCATCTGCGCCAGCAGCCGCGACCGTGCCGCGTCCGCCGCGTGCGAAATGTCCGCCCGCATCATCGAGATGCCGCCCCACACAAACCACATGACGACCGCCATGAAGAACACGTTCATGCCCAGTTGCACCCACCACGACAGGATGAGCGGCACGTTGGGGTGGTCGTGGATCGCCGAGAACAGGTTGCCGATAGCACCCCGCTTGACAGCGGCCCCGTTCGCACCCTGACCACCCCGGCGGCCCTTCCTGCCGTCGCCGCCTCGCCTCCGCTGCGACCGACCACCGTCCGTCCATTCGCTCGCGTCCGAGTCGTCTGACTCGTCCGATGTGTAGTTGTTGTGGTGCCGTGAACGCACGCTGCCCACATCCTTGTCGCCCAACTGCCGCTTGCGCTTCCGTACTCGGTCGCGCCGGCCAAAGAGGTGGTCGAGCTTGCCGCGCGGCACCGCACCGCGTCCGGACGCATGGCTGGATGTCGGTCGTGAGGGCGACGTTTGCCATTGTTGGCTCTGTTGTTGTTGTTGGGAAGAGTATTGTGGGGACGCAGGGGAGTCGTTGTCGTCGGGGAACAGTTTCCGGTTGACGGCCGAAGCAGGCGTAATGGTCGCATGGGCAAACTCGCGGTCGAACCGCTCATAGTCGGGCGTGTCCTCGGCTGCCATGGATACGTCGCTCTGCACGGCCGGGCTCTCCTCGGCGCCCGAGCACTCGGAAAAGATCTCGTCGGTGCGCTTCTGTGGTGTCGTAAACGCCGGGTTGCGGAAGGGCGACGCGGACGGGTAGGATTTGGTCGAGGGCGGGTTGAAGATGGAGGAGCTTGGTGGGCGAGGGAACTGCTGCTTTGACGGCGAAGGGGGGTTTGCGTAGGAGGACGACGCCGGGTTGGATCCGACGGCGGCAAAGGGATTGGCCGACTTGGTCAGCCTTGACGGGGACTCGGAGCCGAACGAGGGACCTGCGTTGAAGTTAGCAAGACATGATGTGGAAGGGCAGAAGAACGAAGAAGGTGCTTCACAAGACATACCCATAAAGGGCCTCTGAGGGATCTGCGAGAACGGGCTAGACACGTCCACGGGCCCGCGGTTGTTCTGGTATTCCCAGTCCATGGGTCCTTCGAACGTCCTCCGATTCATCGTGGTGGCGATCGAAGAGAATTGTCGTGGTTTTGCTGTTGGTCTCTGTTGTGTCCTCAGGCAATTGTTGTTTGGGTTGGCGACGAAAACGTGGGAACGAACGTAGACGGGCGAGGCGTGGGATAATAAAGCACAATATGGAGTACTGGGCGTGGCTTTGTTTGTTTGCAATCCCCATGCACGGTCGGACGTGCCGTGAACAATTGTGTGCCGTGGGCCTTGGTCGCCAAAACTTTTTGGTGGCACGGTGTTCTGTAGGCGCCTGTCGTCGGTGGCAACGGGCCTGGAGCTCTCCGCCTGTAAACAAAGGTAGAACAGGTCTGACCAGGGCCTAGCCTGTCGAGGGCTGGCATGCAGCTGCACCCTTGCCTCAGGCACTAAGAATGCAGCCGTCCCACTCTAGCGGTCGTACACATGATATATCACGTGCTACACAAAACTCAGCCTAGCGCCTGGACAGTCCGCGCCGAAGCAACGCGATTTTGACAAGGAGAGCAAGGTGCTGTTCAGATCGTCCTTTGTCCATTCAACTTTTCCGGCGCCTTCGAACCTCGTCCGTTTGCCGTCATCCCTCCTGTCACTCTACCCGACTATTTGTGCTTCAAACGATAATTTTGAGCACTTTCTCATCTCGAGCTCGACTTTTCATTGAGCATCTCCTCAAAGTTTTCCAGCACGACAATACCTAAAAGCTCACTCAAAGACGACACCAACCACCACCAGACACTTCACGATGGCTGACGACGCATCCTCGCCGGCTGCTGCTCCGGCGACACCGGAGAAGGCCATCTCGCCTAAGCCATACGCAGACGGCGGCGACTCTGCCAAGGCTGCTGCCACACCCGAGGCTGCGGCATCCGACCCTGCTGGCCCTGATGCTGGCTCTGTCGCTGGTGATGACGTAGAGGACGACGACGAGGGCAGGCGCAAGAACGGCGACGAGAGTGGATCTGGCGAGGAGGGCGAGGAAGAGGAGGAGCAGCTGTCGGATGTCGACGAGGACTTTGAAGACTACGACCCGGCCACGGCCGAGATCGAGCAGCGGCCAGTGACGATCGACGAAGAGGCGGCACGCGGTCTCAAGGCAACGAAGCGCAAGCGGGGCGGCGACGACAAGGCACGGAAGCCCAAGGAAGGGCGACGGGAGAAAAAACGGCGCCCAGCGGCTGGTGAGGGCGGTGCGGCCTCGGGAGCCGGTGGCGACAGCGACGAGGAGGCCGAGGCAACGGCAGCGACAAAGCGGGCGCGTAGATCGCGGGCCGATGATGGCGCTGCATCGGCTCCCCGGCGGAAGAAGTCGGCGTCGCCCGAAATCAACGAGGAGGACCTGACGCCCGAGGAGCGCCGGAAGCGCGCCCTGAACCGGGCCATTGACCTGGCCATCCGCAACCCCAACAAGCGGAGGAGAAAGCAGGACGAAGATGTGAGTTACAAGGGCGGCGGGACAGTGAATGGCAATGATTGGGTATGACGAAGTGATGCTAACTGAACGACAGGACCTCGAGAAGATGGCCGACGAAGAGATTGCGCAGCTCAAGATCCGCATGGAGCGCGCGTGCATGGCCGACATTGAAGCCCGCGCCGACGGCCGCCCCGCCGTCAACAAGCTGCAGCTGCTGCCGCAGGTGCTCTCGGTCCTCAACCGCAACGACATCCAGGAGACCATCCTCGACCCGGAGACCAACTTCTTGCAGTCGCTCAAGTTCTTCTTGGAACCTCTGAACGACGGCTCCCTGCCCAGCTACACCATCCAGCGCGACATCTTCACATGCCTGACGCAGCTGCCCATTGAGAAGGACGCCCTTCTCAGCAGCGGCATCGGCAAGGTGGTTTTGTTTTACACGCGCAGCAAGCGCGCCGAGCCCGCCATCAAGCGCATGGCCGAGCGCCTCGTCGGCGAGTGGAGCCGGCCCATCCTCAAGAAGACGGACGACTTCAAGAAGCGCCACATTGAGACGCGCGAGTACGACTACCGCGCCGCCCGCCTGGCCGAGCAAAAGGGCGCCATGAGCGGCACGGGCAGCCAGTACACGCACACACTGACCGAGCGGCCCATGTCGCGCTTCGAGCTGGACCGCGAGATGCAGCTGGCGCCGCCCGTCGTCAATGCGAACCGCGCGACGCCCGTGGGCCTGCCGCAGTCGTACACGATTGCGCCCAAGAGCACGTTTGACGGGCACCGCGGTGCAGACTACCGGCCGATTGGTGCGAGCAGTGTGGCGGCCTTCCAGCGGATGGCACAACGAGCCAAGATGCGGAACAAGAAGAAATAGACGGAAGGCTGTGGAAGGCAGCGCAAGCAGCAAGGGGGTGGCGTGTTTGCATGGAGAGAATGGTGCTTTTCTTTTATTTCTTTCATGGTCTGGGTCTTTGCAGGTGACACTTCTTCTGTTTCTTTCTTCATTTCTACCTTGTCTTGTTTACACTATTGAGTCTGTCTTGGCATACGGGCCGTTTATTTGCACCCAGCTGCCCATCATTGCTTGTCCATTTGATTGATTGCCTATTTCTTCATTTTCTCACTTGTTATTACCGTGGAGTGGGCGTTCTTCGGCCGTGAGGTAAAAAGCAATAAAATGTTGGTCACCAAAACTGCCTCGTCAATTTGCACCATGCGCTGAATGCATGCTCTCTTGTTTTCTATCTGCTGTGTAACTCGTCGTCACCTGGAACAATCAAAGTTTCGCAAGTCTCGTAATGAATGTATTTGTAGTCGACAAGGCGTGATGAAAGAGACCAAGTCACCGAAAGTAGTGATGGTTCCGACGTGTAAAAGCAAGCAAATCAAGTCTATCGTGCAACCTCGAATATAATGAAATATGTTCTGGGAAGGGGAAGCTCTGAAAGAGACACGCAAAAATGTCGAGCAAGGAACAAAAGGGAGCGTTTCGTCGTGACAACAGAGGCATATATATGTGTGATGACAGACGACTCTGGGAACATATACAACAGCGAATACCAGAAAAAAAAGGTTGTTCCTCCAACACCGATGGTACACATGAAAAGAAAGTATAGCAATGACAAAATCGACAAAACGAGTGAGAAACAGCTTCTCCCAATGACACATTGTTCATAAAAATGCACAGAAGCCAGGTGTAAACGCGAAACAGTGTAGTATATAGCAAGCAACCACAAATGAAGACACAGAGGGGGTGGAGAAGCAGATGTAGGACAAAAGAGGGGGGAAAAAAGGAAGGAAAATAAAACATCCATAAAGTCCAAAAATATGTATTTTTGTCGTCATTGCCGCTAAACAGTGCTCTTCTTTTATGTTTGTTCCGTTTTCCCTCCTCCACTTCTCGTTGTCGTCCCTTCACCCCAATCCTTGGTCGTCACCTCGTCCTCTTGATCCGCTTATCGTTTCCGCACCTCGGTCGCCCACCCGTCAATACCCTCGCCTCGGCTGCCCACGGGAATGCCGTCAATGGCGACCGAGTGCATGCCGGGCGTGTCTTCGAGCCACGGGTGGGAGGCCATGCCGCCGGCGTTGGCACGCTTTTCCGGCACGAGCTCGAGGAGCGGCAGCAAGAAGTCGGCAATGCGCCGGCCCTCTTCGTCCTTGAAGTGGTACTTTTCGCGCAGCACATCGGGCAGGGCCCAGTGGCGGAGACGGTGGATGTTGCGCAGGTCGCCCTTTCTGTTAAAGATCTCTTGTGACCACTTGCCCGAGAGGCACAGCGACTTGGGGAAGGGGCCGAGGAGCTCGATGATCTGTGCAATGTGGTCGTCGTCTTTGCCGTACTTTGTGCCGGACTGCGGGTCGAAGAGGTAGTCACCAGTAATGAGCTCGAAGACCTGGGAGAGAGAAAACGTCAGCAAAGGATTGGGCTACGTCCAAAAACAACTACCGACCGGGGGCCTACCATCGCTGCCATGCTCCAAACGTCTGTGCTGGCACCCCATTTGGCGCCCAGGATGACCTCGGGAGAACGGTATTGGCGGGTCTGAATGTCGTTGGTAAAGTGGTGGTTGACCCAGCAGGCGTTGCCAAGATCGGCGATCTTGACGCTGATGATGTCGACACTGATCTGGTGTTCTTCGGCTTTCCGCTTGTCGCCGGCGCTGGACGGGCTGCTCGAAGAGGAGGGTGTGGAGGAGGATTTGCCGAGGCTGACGCTGGATACTTCCTTGGCAAGGATGTCTCTATAGAGGTGGTTAGTATTGGTGCATCCGCGGGTGAAAGTTGCTTCGGGTGCAATTGGGACAATGAGCTTACTCTGTCTTTTCCCGCTTCTTCTGGAACTCTTCGATCCCTTCGTCCTTGTGGTGGTCCATGTCGTGTTCTGATGAGGAGAAGTCCTTCTTGTGAGAGTGGGAGGAGGCTGCAAAGGAAGTTAGTTACAGTTCAATGAGTAGAGCATACTGCAGCCATGAAACGGGAGGGGTTATGGCTTACAGTCGTGAAGCATCTGGCCGAGACTGCTGTGTGAGCCTGGCGTCGCAAAGGGCATGTTATGCCCGAAGCTGGCGTTTAATGGCGAGGGCAGGGGCTGACTGCCTGTGATGAGGGTCCGTCTCCTCCGGCGACCATTGCGATTGTTTTCCTTATCTGAAGACTCGTTCTTAACGACCTTCTTCACAATCTGCTCGACGTCGCCGATCTCGATGAGGACGTTCTCGGGCTTGAGGTCGGTGTGGATGATGCCACACTCGCGGTGCAGGTAGTCCAGGCCGAGCAGGACCTGCTTCGTGATCTGCTTCACCAGGGACATGGGAATGCCGCGGTGGTTCCACTTCTTGATGAGGCCGAGCAGGGTCTCGCCCAGGACCTCAAACACCATGCACACGTGGGTGCCGTTCGGGCCCTTGTGCTCAAAGGAGTCCAAGAGGCTGATGACGTGCTTGCGGCCCGGGTGATCGGGGTTGGCCTGCACGATCTTGTTGAGGAGCTTGATCTCGTCGACGGCGGTCTCGGTGTAGTGAGCGGCTGAGCGCACGACCTTCAGGGCGACGTGCTTGCCAGTGACGTTGTCGCGGGACAGCCAGACGGTTGAGAAGTGGCCCCAGCCCAGTTTCCGAACGACTGTGTATTTGCCATCTTTGAATTTCTCGCCGACCTGGACGGGGTGGTAGCCGCCCTTGCAGTAGTCTTCAGAGTCTTCTTCGTCGGCGGTGTTATCGGCGGCGTCATCGACGGAAGATGACGAGGTTGGGGAGTGATTTAAGCCAGAAATGTGTGAGGCTCTAGAGAGGCGACGGCGCATGCGCGCAACAGGTTAGCGGGACTGCGATTGCGATTCATGATAGTAGACAGGCACAAACTGGGTGCCGAGATTTGGTAAACGGCGGCGCAGCTGATAGATGCAAAGAAAAGTGGGGGGAGGGGCTGTTGCTGCAGGGGGGAGGCCGCTTTTGAAGGGCAGCATGTATGAAGCGCGCAGATGATGGGAGAAGAGAAGCGTGCGTCTCGGTGAAGACGAGAGGCAGACATGAGGGTGAATGAAAGGGCGGCAACAGGTAGAGCAAAGGACAGGGGAGGTTAGAAGCCGGACCTTGACTTTGGCGGTGGGTCTCGCACGTCGCGAAGACTGGGGAGGAGACTCTTCAACATTGGGGGCGGTTGGGAGCGAACAGCGCGTTGGGTAGAAAGAGATGAGGACAAGGTGCAAAGAGGGGGAAAGGCGGAGGGGGAGACAGGAGAGAAGGTGAAGAACGAGGCAGGGAAGCACCAAAGGTAGAGCGCATCAGAGACGGCGATGCGCAGCCATGGGAGTGAAGAGCAGTCGAAAGTAGATGGAGGCGCTTATGCCGGGGTAAGAAGAGTAGGCAAGCTTGGGGGAGAGGCCAAGGTACTGATCATGGTCTAGAACCAGATATGGGGCGGCAAGGGGAGGGCAGATATGAGATGAAGATGGAGGTAAGACGGGCGCGCGCGAAAGCAGTTGGCCAGTGACGAGGTGAAGAGGTCAGGACGTTCAACAGGACGAAGCAAGAAGTGAAGGTAGAGCAGAGGTGGAAGAGAGGTGAAGGATACGAGGTTGGGTAAAGAGGTAAAGAGACGAGGCGAAGAGGTGCAAAGAGGTGCAAAGAGGTTGTCAAGGGTCTGACAGAACGAACGTCCGCGAAAGAGCGGAATAAGACAGACAGCGAGACACGAGCCGGGAAAGGGAAGGGACAAAGAGAAAGACGGTGGGTGGTGGGCAAGGCGGTGGGCGGGCAAAAGAAAAGGCAAGGCAGCAAAACGCACAGAAGCGGAGAGCAGAGCAGAGCAGCATTGGCGGCGGGCCAGTCCAGAGCAGAGACGCAGACGCAGGCGACAGAGAATAGGCGACGCAGGAGACGCAACAGACGCATCAGACGCAGGAGAAGGAGGGGAGACGAGTTGCTGGTGCAGGAGGAGCTGATTCGTGCATGCGCCTTTTCGGGTTCTGTTTTTTCGTTTCTTTTTCTTTTTTCTGTTTGTTGTTCCTTCTTTCATCCTTTCGTTTTTGGTCTTTGCTTGCGTTTCTGATCCCCTTTTCGCTTCTTCGATGTGTCATGACTTTCGAGTACTTTGTCGCTTCGATCGTTCTGCTTTGCATGTGCTCGTCCTGTCTTTTCGTCTGTCTGCTTGTCTGCAGTCCACGTTCTTGTTTGTTCGCTCTTTTCTGCCGCTCCTCGTGTCGCATTCGCATTTGTACTCTGCCCTCTGCACTCTGTGCTTTGCGTTGCTCGGGACGAGTGCATGTGCTCCGCCCCCATTGGGAAGGGAAAAGAGGTAAAAAGTGACGGGGGAAAAAAGGGCCAAGGTCGCATAGAATCGGTTGCGTGTGCATGTCATTGGGAGGGAAATGGATGGCGGAAAACAAATCACGTAAAAAGCACAAAAAGACAAGGAAATCAAAGATCAAAGCAGCACAATGCCAACTCACCCTTCTGTGGTTATGATCGGCTTGAGGGCGTCCTTCTTCCGCTTCTTGATCGAGCCCGCGTTGGCGCTGTCACCGTTGGCCGGGGCCGATGCCGGGCTTGTTGTCGGGTCCGTCTGCGGCGTCGACTGTGCCGGCGGGTCGCCCGAGGAGGTCGCGCCGTTCATCGTGGGCGGTCGGGGAAGCGATTGCCGTTGCAAAAGGGGGGAGAGAAAGAAGTGCGATGCGCGAGGAGACAACGCGCACACAAAAGTGTGGTCCTAAAGTGGGATATGGGGATAAGCAAAAGTGAAGCGCGCGCTGTTTATTAGTCGCCCGGATTCGCTAGCTAGTGCCAGTGTTTCAACACGCTGTTCTGCTCGTAATTGGAGGTCGAAAGGGGGGCGAGGCGGTCGTAGTGGGAGCGGTTGCGGTGGTGGCGGCGGCTGGCGGTGGTGGTGGTGCAGTGCGCTGAGGTGGGCGGGTGTGATGTGCAGGAAGTGATGGCTGTGACGGGGGGATTGGCTGGAGTTGAGGTCAGACAGGGCCTGGATTGGATGGCGGGGCTGTTTCTTAATTTTCCCTAATGTTTCCCTTATTTTTCCTGGTCCTTTTTTTTGTTGGGTCTGGTGCGATTACTCGGCCGTCTGCAGAGAGCAAGGAGACAAGGAAGCTTTTGCTGTTGGTGGGGGGGGGGGTGAGGGAGGGGCGTTTTGGCAGCGATTGCGTCTTGGTTTGGCGGTTTGTAGGGGGCGGAGGGGGCTTGTTTGGGGGATTTGAGTGCGCCGCGCTTGGCTTGGCAGTTTTTGCGCGCGCTGCAGTTCAGTGGCAGAGTGGGTTCTGTTGCTACTGGGTTGGATTGTCGCGAAACCGGCTTTGCGATGCAGTATCAAACTCTTGCTTTCGAGCTGTACAGACTTTGGGCGATCCACGATGCGACAATTCGAATATTGGGGTTTGCTTTCAGCAGTAGGATCGAATCTCGCTCGTCTGGGGTTCTTGTCTTCAACTCGTCTTATCGGCCGTGGGCCTCGCACGCGCCGTTACTGGATCGACATCGAAGACTGGCAGATGGCAAATTGCAGGAGGACAAGTCGGACAGCCCGGGATCCAAAGAGCCGTATCAGGGAATTGCTCGAGATCAAGGAGCCAAGGGAGGCAAATGGGTTCGGTGGCTGCAATGAGGAAAGCTGTTTGTCGGCGCGCGCGCGTTGTTGTATGGGAGCGGGGGACGCATCGGCAAGCTCCCAATGCGACAGAGGTGGTCCGAGAGGAGGAGGGGTCTTACCCGTGTCGATGTGCGCACGGCCGGATTGGTGATGCAGCGCGTGGGTGAGTGAGGACGTATGGCAATGGGAAGACGGGGAGAAGAAAGAAGGAATGGAAGATGCTGAAAACAGAACGAGAAGATGAAACTGGCGATGGGCCCAAGGGGGAAGGAAGCACCATCAGCACCAGCGGCAAGTGCGAAGCGTACGTTAATATGGCGGGGCGCGGAAGGTGCAGCCCAGTCCCAGGTTTCCCAGCTCGAGCTGCTCCTGCCCAACACAAACGTCGTGGCGGCTAGCGCTGGTAATGGAAGGAAGCTGTCAGCCACAGTGCCGGTCCTTCCCTCGAACCTGCCTTGTTTAGGAGATTACGCTGCATATTCCGAGTCGCTCTGCCCTCGTTCTGTCGCTGTTTCCATCATTGCTTGTCGTTTATGACGGCAAGACCAGCCATAGGTCTCCGCAAATCGCCGCCAATCCGGCGCTGAGAAGAGGCACGTTTGCGCTAAAGAAAAGCAGCGGCATACAGTGGTCACAGTGTGATGGGCACTGTCCTTGACTCGACGCATCTGGGCAGGTACGCGGGACGTTTGATGAAGATCTCGGCAGGCGCGATCTGGGCTCCTCTCTTTTTGTCTCAAATCTAGATCGCCCAGAAAACGAAAACGAAAACAGAAAGATAAAAAGGAAAGAAACGCCCCATGCAAAAAGGTCGTCAATTGAGCCAACCCAAGAAAACACGAAACAACACTCAGCTGGCTGAGTCTTTTGCGCAAGCGCAACCGCGCCGATCGGCGACACATCCGGTTCCGTCGAAGGTGTGGTGTCTCGCCCCTCCAAACTGTCCTTTTTTTGTCTTTTTTTTGTCTCTGATGGCCGGATAGCTGCACAATTGCCGCTGATCACCACAGGGGAAGGGCTGTTGGAGGAGGACAGGACTCGAGGTCATTGCGCACGCACGTTCTGAGATTTACAGAGCCGTTCTTCTCCAACAGCTGTCTGTTGTTCCAACACCACACATCATCGCGCAAGTTCGCCACAACCGCCACAATATGCGGCCAACCGGCGGCCCAGACACGGAGGGTTGAGAAGGAACAACAGTGGCAGAAGAGAACGGGCCAGTGCCTGGGAGACATGCTCCGAGCGTTCTCGTGTCTCGTGTTCACTGTCTGGCCGGCTGTTGTGCGATGAGAAACGGCTGCGAGTGCAAACCCTCCAACTGTCCAAGGACGTCGTACGTCGTACAATTTTGCATTGTGCAACCTTGGGCGCCCGCCGCCAGCTGCCAAGAAGTGTGAAGTTTGTCTAAGGCAAGATGTCACGGACCTTGGTGCGGCATCAAGAGCGTGAACCATGTCTGCGCATCAAGCGATGTGGTGTTCGTGGGGTAGAACTAGCTGTTCTCCTCATGGGTTCCTCTCTTCTTTTATTATTTTATTTTTCCGCGTCTTCTTTTTTCTTGATTCTGTTTATCTCCCCTTTATTTCTCCGCCTACCTTATTCTCTTCCCCACTGGACATGCCTAAAGGCAGCGGCGACGCAATATGTGCGGCTATTTCAGCCCGCATCGAAAAGGTTCGTTCTTTGAACCGCTAGATTGGATGAGAGGGCCAAGAGACGGAGTATAGGGGCGCTCTTTACTGAGGGCAGGCCAGGAAAGGAAAGAAAATAAAATGTGCTTTTGGACATTTTTCTAGAAAACGGAGGTTCCGGTTGGGTCGGCCTGGTATTCTGCTCGAGAGGGTATATTGATCAACCTTGTTCATCCTGTCTCGTGTACCACGATGCAACGGTTTGGACGTCCTTGATCAAGCTCTCTGTCGCCTCCTCCGTCGTTGTCGTCACGACTCTCTCGACAAAACCGATCACCACCGCCATCTGTACGTTTTCGCCTCTAGTTTTGTCGTGATGCGTGCTCCTCGACAGCGTCGTGCGCTGGCGGCGATCACTGGGACGGCCTTGGTTTTCCCTCTCGCCTTCCTGCTCTTCGGTAACACAGCAACCGCCGATGTCGTCATCCTGCCCGGCGGCGCGCCCCGCCTGTACAACGGTCCACCCGGTGCCACGTCGCTCGACGACTTTTATCGGCGCAGCGCCGCCAACGAGTTTGTCAACGCCAGCAGCGACGTCCAGGTCCTCATGGCCGTCTACGACGACAGCACCTTTCAGACCGCTAACCAGGTCCTGCCCTCGTCCGAGAGCTTTGTGCGCGGTGCCCTGCAGGCCTGGGACGAGCATCTGCACCTGGTGCTGCGGCCCGACGAGGTCTGGTTCACGATCCTGTCGCAGCTGTTTTTTTATGTCGGCAGCCACCGCAACGAGACCGCCGCCATCTACGACCCGCCCCTGCCCGGAACCGAGCCCATGACGCTGACCGACTTTGAGTGGTTCCGCGTCATCCAGGACTTCAAGTACGAAGCGGAGAGCCACTGCCGCGCGCCCTGGCTAATGCTGTGGGCCATGCCCAACTTTACGACCTCCACCGTCGTCGACGAGATGACGTCCACCGTCTTCATGCTCGGCCAGAACGAGGTGTACCTGACAGGCCGGCGACCCGAGAACGGCCGTCGGCCCGCGTGTGGCCTGCCGTCGGTGACGCTGCAGGGCGCCCAGGACGACTGGGCCGAGATCCTGCGGAAGCTGGACCGCCTGCCAGCCTTCGGCCCGCAGGCGACCGCATACAAAGACCAACTAACACCCATTCTGCGGCGGTTTATTGACAGCTTTGCGGCGCCCGACAGCACCTCCACGCGCCGCTTTTGGAACCAGATTGTCACCGCAACGGGTGCCAACCCGGCCTGCCCGGGCACGCCGGCGCACGATACCGTGTCTGGTTGGCTGTCCGGGTTCTTTTACTGGACGGCGACTGGCCGCCGTCTGGTGCGCCACAACAGCACCACCAGCGCTTCTCCGAAACCGGCCGCCGTCACGAGGTTGGACAATGTCACGTACGGCGCTGTGGCCATTGCCGACCTGCCGATTGCGTATGCGCGCGCGCCCTTTATCCTGCGCGACTTCAACAACACGGACAAGTTCGAAGCGTATGTGCTGGCCGGTACGCTGGGCAAGCAGATCTCGCCCGGCGCGCCCGACGGCTATGCTGACGCCCTGCGGCGGGCCAACCAGACGGCACTGCTATCATCGGTCAACACGACCGTTCACAGCGCTCTGCTGCCCCTGTCGGCGTGGATGCTGTACGGCCCGGCCAACTTCACGGCCACCGAGCAGCGGTGGGTGACCGAGCCGGAGCTTGTAGATCTTGCAACGTCGCTCCGTGCGTCATCGAATGATACGCAATGCCAAGTGAAGAGAGACCATACGCGTCGTTTTAGCATGTATGGGAGATAGGAATTGAGGAGTGGGGGCGTGTGCAGCGTTGGAAATGTAAAGATGACCATTGTATCTATCCTAAATAGAATTACATAGAAGAGATGATTTTTCAGAAAAGAAATAAATATTTTGTGTAAATTAATCATTGAATTTTGCATACAAAATTAGGGAACATATAAACAAAAAGGGTGAATAAAAAATATGTCTAAATAAAATCGCTGTCTAATATCTCACATCCTAGGCTGACATCCACAGTTTCATACACTCAACACCCACCGTCATTCTCATACGACCACGGTCTCGCCAATGTTGCACAGTCGAATGTCCTTGTCCCATACCAGCCCGCGCGCCTCGCCCGCCTTGCGCCAGAGCTGGGGCGGCTCCCGCACATCTTCGTACTGCGCGCTGATGCCGCCCCGCACGGTGCCGTAGTGCATGCCCACGCTCAACTGGCTGCGCACGTCAAAGTGGACGGACACAGCGTCTTCGGGCGAGCAGTGCACACACGACAGCTGCGTGCGTGGTGTATAGCAGCCGATGGGCAACAGGGCGAGTGCGAAGGGGCCATACCTCTCACCGATTTCGGCAAACGCCGGGCAGTGAGGCAAATCTTCGATGGGCGTGCTGGCGGCGACGTCTTCGTCCGTGATGCTCCGGTAGCCGGTGTCGCCGGCAAAGTAGACGGAGGCCGGACCAGCTGGCTGGCCCGTCTGGCTCGCCGACAAAACAAACGAACACCACAGCATGCGGTCTAGGTCGCCCGGACCTCGCCGGCTATTGTGCTGGCTCGGCGTGGAGACTAGCCGCACCGTCTTGCCAGCCACGCTGACATCCACCTCGTCCCACCAGTCCATCTCAGTGACGTGCTCCGGCCGGACGCCGCAATGGTTCACAAACCACGGCTTGCTGTTGAGGCCGCAAAAGATCTGCAGCGGTGCCATGCCGGCCGCGGCCCGTTTCTGGGCCTTGTCGGCGTACAGCTGCTTGACGGCGTCAATGTCGAGGTGGTCGTAGTGGTTGTGGCTGATGCAGAGGGCGTCCACGAGCGGCAAATCGTCGAGCTTGCAAGGGGTTGGCGAGAAGCGCCTGGGGCCCACGAGCTGGCCCGGACCCATGCGCTCACAAAAGACGGGGTCCATCAAGAAGCGGAGGCCGCGATCCCCTGTTGATGGTTCGTCTGCTGACAATGGCGGTGACGGCATCTCGATCAGAAACGACGAGTGGCCGATCCACGTCGTCTTGATCTGTTCTGGCTTGGCGCCGGCGCCCCAGTTAGGCGTCTGTATGGCGACGAGCCCCTCGCGGTTCTCGGGAACGGGCACAAAGTTGCGATCTTTGCCAAAGCGTAAACGAAGCATTTGCATCGCCGAAAATTTGTGGCGGAACGAGGGCCATGGATTTCGGAACCCCGTCGGCGGGCTGCCAAGCCAATGGCTCGGGGGCTCTTTAGGCGCCTCCCGGGGGACGTTGGTGACCGTCAAAGCCTCCATGTGAAAAAAGAGAAGCACTTGTAAGATGTTGCGAGTAACAGAGGAGAAAGGACATGAGCTAGAGCTTAAAAGTACGATCAAACTCGGGAGCCTATCTACATTCCAATATTGGCTCCCTCGATCCTACGCGGTTTCCCGATTCGCGCCGTTGGTGTCGGAGGAACTGAAGTCCGCTTCGCCGCCTTTTAAATCCGGCCCAGCTACCTAAAATAATAGAAGAAAGCAGGTCGTATGTTCCGAACAGCTCCTGCATACGTTTCCAGTAAAACATACGGAGCATTTCACAGATAGAACGAACCCAGCCTTGGTAGGTGGTCATAGTTTGCCCGCCTGTTGGGCCGAGAACAGGGCAGTCCAGCACTGTGGCAAGTTGGCCAACCCGAAGACCTAGGATACCCTTCCATCATCACTTTCTCGTTATCGAAGCAGTTGCATAGAAACAGCTCACGATAGAGCTCGCCACGGTGAATGAATGACCTTGCTGTCACTGAACGTCAGTCTTGTGTTGTTTCTCGTCGTTGTCTCGCTCTCGCTCTGTCGATATGGCGTGGTCCCACTTGGTCCGCAGATCGCGGCCGGTGCTGTTCTCAACACCCCTGTTAACGAGCCGCCGTCCCATACAAGACGCCCACAGCGCCCAACAAGCCCGTATAGCTCAGTGGTAGAGCGCAGCACTCGTAATGCTGAGGTCCTTGGTTCGATCCCAGGTGCGGGCATCATCAACAGCGCAAAGAGGGGGTTCGAAGCGACGGTTTCTTTTTGCGTTCGCTCGCCTTATTTTTTTTTCCGTCAATTTCTGGTTCACAATTTTTGTCTTTCTTTTCACTCTCGACTACTTTTTTCATTGACAAACCCATCACAATACTCTCCACCTTCGCATCACAATTCACTTGAGTGGAGTTGCCTTCGATTTATTTACAAGTCACCATCGTGACACACGGCTGGCAATCTCGCGATGCTTTGAATGGGGGCAGAGCAGCGTGTACCAGTGGTCACCATGCACCTGCCAAAACAAAAGCATTATGCCTTTTGTTCGTTTGCATTCACTCAAAGGCCCCACATGGGAAGTCATGGGACTGGTGGCAGACGCGAAGAGGGAAGGAGCAATGGTGAAGTATTTCCCAAAACGGCAACTACGTCTCTGCCCTAGAAAGTGTATATAAGAGACGCCCGCCCCCCTCTCTTTGCTGAAAATTTCACTTTGCTTCTTCTCTCCTTCATACCACATCTTCTTTATGAAACTGCTTTCATGATTTAAAGTCAGATCCCGGAACAATCTTCGCAAGCAACACGCCACGAAACAGCCAAGTAAGTCGACTCCGATGAAAGCCTGAGCATCACTTCTATATCTCATTCCACTAGAGACAGTTTCATTAACATTCATCTCCCTGCAGGCCTATTCCCATCTCCTCCTCTCATCTCTACGCCGTCATATCGAGACTCTCACGCTGCCGGCGCCGACAAGCCTCTCCACGTATTGGCTTCTGGAGCGCTCGCCCCCGGATCTTTTCCCACGATCGACTTCCTCACTCAACCACACATCCCGACACTGGACTTTCGTTCTTCCTGAAGCGACTATGGATCGACACGATAGAATCGAAAAGTTCAGGAAATCCTCCAAACTGATCTTGGAAAATCTTCTCTCTCAACGCGCAAACATCCTTCTTTTGACATTTTGACGGCTTGCCTATCACGATCCCCAACTTGTTCTCGACCTGCCTTCTCACTTCTGATCATTGGCTTCCAAAATCAGGGAAAATGGAAATCGGACCGTTCGTTCTTCTTGCGGTTTACATTTTTTGTTTCGTGGCCGTCCTCGTCATGAGGCCCACTGACCAGCCGTGGCTCCCGGTGGCCTTTCAAGATGGCAAGCCTCTTCGCAAGTTTGCCCCACTGGTCCTGGCTCTTCCCGTCCTCGCGGCACCCATTCTTCTCCTTGCTCTCACTATCTACAAGGCCATCTGCTAGTCCCGGGGCCAGATCTATCAGTACAAGCAGAAAAAGAACGGCGATGCCACCCCCAACCCTTCTGAGGACGTGGAAATGAGCGTGGGCAACGGCGTGATTCACAACAACGAGACGCGCAGCATCGACGAGGTACTCACAGATGCCGAGCTGCCCCCGATGTTCGGCCTGATTAACTTTCAGGTCGCGCTGACGGTCTCGGCGGCCGCCTCTGGCGCCTCGTCCTTCTCGCCCGGCCCAATGACCCTTTCGGCCCGCACTATTTCGCCCTCGCCGGTCCCGACCACCCCGAGCACCACTCCCATTCCTCCCCCCGTGCCTGCTCCCGCTCAACCGGTCCCCATCGCTGTTTCGGTGAATGTCTCTGTTTCCGTTACGGCGGCGGCCAACAACAACAACAGTGCGGAGCCCACTGGCGAACAGTCTGAGACCACCGTGTCCGAGGTTATCTAGTCTGATTGCGGACTCAA
Source organism: Sporothrix inflata (assembly GCA_021396225.1). NCBI lineage: Eukaryota > Fungi > Ascomycota > Sordariomycetes > Ophiostomatales > Ophiostomataceae > Sporothrix > Sporothrix inflata. Next base: position 382,392 of record WNYF01000010.1, on the reverse strand, counting down.
GACCGAGCTGCTCGACAGCTCGTGCCTCCTCCCGGCGCCTCGCAGAATGTTACAGGTTGCCTCTGGCAAATTCAAAATCCCGGTCTGTGGGTCCTCCTGCGGTTCACCATCGTGGCCCAGGAGGTAGAATCATGCTTACCAAATTGCATTTTGTTTTGTTTGTTTGATTTTACTGGTATACGGAAATGGATTTGTTACTGGATGATGGCCACCGATAAAACTTTACGGTGCCATTCGGAAATTTGCGGAGGATCTGGAAAGACATGGTGGATGGACATGCCCAGGCGAACAGCGCTGGATGATATTTGCTATTTCTTTTGCTTTTGCTTTTCCATGTTCTGCTTGTTTCTTATATACTTAATCTACTGCCACCACCAAAAAACCACGTAACCTAGAGATGTGACTTGTGGTATTTTGACTTCATAACCTGCTTGTCATTGTTCCTTTTATTGATGATCGGTTGACTAACTCGTCTGACAGACACCCTTGCATCTTCCTCTAACAAACTACAGAAAAGAAAAACGACGACCGGCTGTACAGTATGCTAGCTGATATGCAAACCTCAACGTCGAGTCAGTGTCTGGTACCGCATTCCCTAGAAAACTAACCTGCAGCTTGCATCAACATTGCGACACGCCGAGCATCCGGGGGTCTCAGGACCGTGTTTTGGAGGAAGGAAAAGGAGGGGAGCGGGGAGGGTCAAGGAGAGCTTGGAGTTGGGGTGCCGACTAGGGCGCTCTAGCGCTTCCGCTTGTCACCCATTGCCCGCCCGGAAGCCTCCACCGGCCAGCGACCAACGACATTGTCTCCAACAAGCAGGGCGTCTCCAACGCCAAACGCCAACAAACTCCGGGGAAAACGACACCAAAAAAGCCGAGCCCGTCCCCGGAATTCATCACCCGTCGAATTTGGGGCAAGTTTGGGCGTTTCTCGGCGGCGTTTGCGCGTTTTGGAGAGCTTTCAAAGCTAATTGTTTCCTTAGACCTCTGAGTGCCCCCGTCATGGGAGCTCTTTTTGGCTTTTGGTCTGCCCCGCAGAGGGAGGGAAGATCGAATCCTGAGGACGGCGGAGCGAAAGACGGCGCTGTTACGGGCAGTGGATTGAGGAGAGGGACGACATTATTTCCTATTTGAGTGAAAGAAAGGACAGACGAACGACCTTCTTATAAAGCAGTCTCGGACGAAGACTGCACTTTCCTTGGACCTCTGACAAGATACATTCTAAACGAAGCTCGCTCCTGCCTTTTTAACAGACCCAAAGCTCGATACCCTGGGCCTGCCAACAGCATCATCCTCTAGATACACCTCGACATACCACACACCGCCAACATGGACGCCTCGAAGCTGCCGGACTGGAAGGACCTGCCCAAGGTGGAGGGCAAGCCGTGAGTAGGACACCACGATGCAGAAGATAAAAGAGAGACCGCCTAGCTAACCACTCGCAGTCACGGCTGCGCCTGGGGCCTGTTCGACAAGGACGGCGTCAAGGACGAGCTCGGAACGCTGAACCTGCTGACGCCCGAGGTGGTGCGCCAGGCGCGCGAGGAGATCCAGACGGGCCACAGCGTCGCGCTCAACTGGGGTCTGAACCGGCTCAGCGAGGTGGCCTTTGGCCGGCAGACGCTCAAGCACGAGATTGTCGACTGGCGCACCAAGCCCAACTACCCCTTTTATTGTTATGATGACGAGATCAGCTTCAACACCCAGGTCGGCAGCCAATGGGATGGATTGCGTGCGTGCCCCCTCTCCCTTCAACGAGGCAATGCTCTTTACTGACAGACATCCAGGCCACTGGGGCGACGCCAAGACGGGCTACTACTACAACGGCATCCACCACGACGACCTGCTGGCGAGCGGCAAGCTGGGCATTGAGAGTGAGTCTTCCGCCACCCCGGGATGTTTTTGAGAGACAGTCCTAACCGTTTAGAATGGACCGAGCGCGGTGGCATCGTCGGCCGTGGCGTCCTCCTCGACTACGTCGCCTATGCCGCCCGCAAGGGCATCGAGTACAGCCCCATGTCCGGCCACGCCATCACCGTCGCCCAGCTCGACGAAATGGCCCAGGACGCCAACATAACCTTCCGCCCCGGTGACATTCTGCTCGTCCGCACCGGCTGGACCAAGTGGTACGACGAGCACAACGAGGAGGAGCACAACAAGTTCGTCGCCAACGCGTATGCGTGGGTCGGCGTCAAGGGCTGCGAGGAGACACTGGAGTGGCTGTGGAACCACCATTTCGCGGCCGTCGGCGGCGACTCCAACGGCTTCGAGGTCGTGCCCATGGACGAAGACTGGCGCCTGCATGACTTCCTGTTGTCCTACTGGGGTATGCCCATTGGCGAGATGTTTGACGTGGAGGCGCTGGCGGCCGAGTGCGCGCGGCAGAAGCGGTGGTCCTTTTTCTTTACGAGCGCGCCGCTGAACCTGCCGGGCGGCGTGGCCAGCCCGCCCAATGCCGTGTGTGTTTTTTAAGGGGAAAAAACCACTAGAATTTGTAAATAGGAAATAAAACCAGTAAATAGGAATGACATGAATCAAAGTTCAAACAAGCATGACAGCCGTGTCTGGGCAAGCGGGTCAGGCGACAAACGGCAAGGTGACCCCAGATGCCAAGATGCCTGGTAGGGCAGGTTCAAGGTTGCATTGTTCCTGGGTTCGCCGCCGGTTGAGAGTGACTGGCCAAGACACGGGATGCCTCAAGCCAGTCAAAGATAACGAGGTAGAGCAACGACAAAATTGGGTCCTGGCCATGGTTGCTTGAGCTCCACGCTGTTATTGGGTTTACCTTTACACTTACATGATATGTCTTCCTGTAAGACTCTTTGGTTCAACTCTTCTCCGCGGCGTCTTCTTCTCCGTCCAAAGCCCGATGTCTCCGGCTCTTCCATATTGTTCATCGACTGCCTGTTGAAGTTCGGCTTTCACCTCACATCATTACGTTATGACGTGACAGATAGGAAGTCTTGCGGATTTTTGTTTATGTATTTTGCACATGTGTCTTATTTTCCGGCTTTAGATTGAGACGGGAAGGGAGATATTCAACCTGAATGGAATAACTGCTCTATTGATGGCAAATAGACGGTGAACATATTCCCGGGTAGAAGCTGAGGTATGTATTCAAGTGTTCTGGAAGTCAGTCGCTTCTAGATGAAAGAGATGTCCCCGAGCGTACCCCGAAATCCTAACGAGAGCCTTCGCCTTCTTATTAACGGAGTCGGCATGTCATGTACTCCTCTCAATAGATTGATTATCCAATAATTTCATGTAGCTCAGCTCGTGGTTGCTGCGTTCTGCATTGTCCAATGCCATCAAAGCTTGTTCCTGGCGGTTATTTGATATTGGCGTTCTCATCCGCCTGAGCCGTCTTGCCATCTCGCCATATATGGCGGTTTGTTCTCTTCAAGTGGCAATAGAAGAGAAATAATGGGATCATATCGTATCAACATGCGTTTAGAGAAGAATCAACGTCTTTTTAGAGTTCTTCTGTCCCATTGACTTCATCTACGTTCATCTGATTTGACCAACTCCCATCCACGCACCCCACCTGAAATCCAATCTATTTATGCACATCCTGCACCTTCTTTTTGCCAAGAAAGAAGATGGAGAATAACTCAGAGTCTCAAAATTGCCGGCCTGCAGGTCCACCGTTACTTCGCCCCCATGTTGTCTTCTCTCCACTTTGACTACTCTCACTTACATGGCAATATCAAAATACTCCTATTCTCCCGCAAGAGCCGTCCGATCCGAAAATCTTGGCGATCGCCTCCCCGTTTCTTTCTGCTCTACACCCAACAGTGTCTGTTTTTGTTTCGTTTCGTCTGTGCCAGGGCATCAAAAAGACTTGGCAGGGACGGAGATCTGGGTTGTGTATTTTGTATTCTGAAGGTGATCATCTTGGCGTACTGTCCTCTTGTGGGCAGGGCCAAGGCGAGGGCGCCTTTGCTAGGATACAATCAGATAGGATGATATTCAACACCATTACTTTTTCCTACACACCATCTCTATTTCCAGTTAGTACACATCTGATTCCCTTCCCCTCTTCTCCTGTATAGTCCATACTCCTTGGTGTGTTCATTACCTCAATATCGACCGTCTTTCTCCTGTACCTTGAAGTAACGATATGACAAAGACGAGTTTGCAATTGTGAAATACCGCAGCATCGCAACAGTCAATTTATGGCGGGGACAAAGGGCCTCAACCCACAGACATTTTGTGCATGGCGTAGATTAGCCTGCTTATTTTGTGATACTACATAGAATCTCGTCAGTTGTCACGAGAAGAATAATTCAAGTTAAAAGAATAAAAGTGACGTTCCAGACGTTGTTACATGCTTTTCTTCGTCGCGTTACTGGTTGTTCCATCCGAGATATCCTACAAAGTTGACATCGCACCATATTATGAGTGATGCCCGCTCAAATGTTTACATGTCGCCTTTCTGGGTTACCCCTCTCATTAATCTGTCTACAAACGAGCTCTCAATTTGCTTCCTTTCTTCCTACTCCTGTTCCTGATGCTCCTTTATTTTTATGTCCTTTCTTGCACCACACTTATTTTCCAATATCCCGTAAATGCGAAGTGTTCTTGCAGATGACAATATCAAAAGGCGCAATATCCGGGAAATATTTCGAGCGAGAGGAACAGTAAACTCGGACTGTGCTTGTATACCCGGTCATTTTATATATTCGAAAGACAAATGCGGTCATTCAGGGATTCCTATGCGATCCAGGTCGACGAGAGTAAAGAGGGTAATATGCGCCTCTTTCTGGATCACAATCAAACTTTAATCTGCCACGGGTGAAAGAAGACGATCAGAAAGACCCAAGATCAAAGGAGGAAGCACGAAAGAGAGCTTGCAATAAAAACGAAAAAGATCAATGGGGCCAAAAGGTGAATCCAGAACGTCAATTGCAATACAAACGGAAAAAAGGAGATACACCAAACTGTAAATTGCGACTTAAACTAAATGATCGTGACGACGGTGACAATGGCCCTGAAAAAGTAGACTCCAGTCTTCAAGTATATCGCCTTCCACGGATTTCTCTCGGCGACGGACTGAAGAACAAAAGTATAAAGATACGACCAATGGACTACCCTAAAAAATGAAAAGACTTCTTTTCTTCATCAGCTAGAGATCATCTTGCCTTCACCATCATACTTGCCCCTTGACAAAGACACACACCATGAAGTGGCACATCCTGTTCTTCGCTGGCCTCGCCGCTGCCGCCCCGGCCGGTGACCGCCGTGCTGACGCACCTCCATCGTCGTCCTCGTCGGCTGTAGTTTCTTGTGAGTCTCGTACCTCCTATTGCTTCTCAAATAAGCACATAGAGTAGTCGCTAACCCTGCATGTACAGCGTCGGCTAAGGCCTCACCTGCCCCGGCTCCGACCTCCAAGGCTCCGGAGCCCGTTCCCACCAGCAAGGCGCCCGAGCCGGCCCCCACGTCGAAGGCATCCCCTACTCCGGTTCCGTCCAGCAGCCCGGTGAAGTCGCCGGAGCCTGCTCCGACTTCCAAGGCCTCGCCGGCCCCGGCTCCCTCGAGTAGCTCGGCCAAGGCTCCTGAGCCAGCGCCGTCTTCCAGCAAGGCTGCGCCCCCGGCCCCGGCGCCCACGTCGAAGGCCCCCGAACCTGCGCCTACCTCCAAGGCGTCGCCCGCTCCTGCCCCATCGAGCAGTCCCGCCAAGTCGCCCGAGCCCGCTCCTGCTCCTACCTCCAAGGCTGCACCCCCGCCTGCTCCTGCCCCTGCCCCGTCGAGCAGCCCTGCCAAAGCCCCCGAGCCGGCCCCCACATCCAAGGCCGCGCCGCCCCCTCCTCCCCCAGCTCCCACCACGAAGGCTCCCGAGCCGGCTCCCACGTCCAAGGCTGCACCTCCTCCTTCTCCCCCTGCGCCCACCACAAAGGCTCCTGAGCCAGCCCCTACCTCCAAGGCTGCCCCGCCCCCGCCTCCGCCGGCTCCCACGACCAAGGCACCCGAGCCCGCTCCCACCTCCAAGGCCGCTCCTCCTCCCCCTCCCGCGTCGCCGACCACCAAAGCCCCTGAGCCTGCGCCAACTTCGAAGGCTCCCGAGCCGGCTCCGACGTCCAAGGCCACGCCTCCTTCCCCACCTCCTGCCCCTACCACCAAGGCGCCGGAGCCTGCTCCCACTTCAAAGGCTCCTGAGCCAGCCCCTACCTCCAAGGCTGCCCCACCCCCGCCTCCGCCGGCTCCCACGACCAAGGCACCCGAGCCTGCCCCGACGTCCAAGGCCGCCCCGCCACCTCCTCCTCCGGCCCCGACGACCAAGGCCCCCGAGCCGGTCCCTACCAGCAAGCCTGTCCCGGCCCCTGCTCCGTCCAGCAGCTCCAGCGCCAACAAGGCCCCCGAGCCGGCGCCGACCTCCAAGGCTGCTCCACCACCGCCTCCCCCGGCCCCGACGACTAAGGCGCCCGAGCCGGCCCCTACCAGCAAGCCGGCCCCGGCTCCTGCTCCGTCCAGCAGCTCCAGCGCCGCCAAGGCCCCTGAGCCGGCGCCGACGTCCAAGCCGGCTCCTCCTCCTGCCGCGCCGACGCCCAAGGCTTCATCTCGTGCATTCCATGCTTAGAGGAGAGGTCCATGGTTGTAGATAGAACCCCACTTGGCTGATGTAGGGGAGATCTCAGCACAACACTTGTTGTGCGAGGGGTGAAGGAGCGGTTGAGAGGATCATGGTTGCGATTTGTTGGTGGTGGACTTTTCTTCTTGTTGAGTTAGCTTTTAGCAATTCAATCTATATTCTTTCAGATTTTGTTTGTTTTATTCTTTGTCTCTGACTCGGTCGTTTGTTTGCACTCGGTCGGTCGAGGTTGTAGCCTCGAAGTTTGTCTGACCTTGACGTCAGGCCCCGTCGAGGTCGAGCTAACATAGACGCGCCACTACAACCGCGCTGTAAGTCGGCGCCCTCACCGCCTAAATTTATTGTTTTCTGCCGTACTTTTCCCCCACTACGCAAAAGCTTCACAGCTATCCATAGCTTGTTGTGCGGTTTCCCCGTCTCTTGTGAACACACAAACAAGGTCTCCCACACAGAATGGCCGCTGCCACGCCGCCTTTACCAGGCCCAGAAGAATATGCATACGACGCGGACCCGATATTGATCCAGACCCCGGTATCGACCGACCATGATAGTGATGGACAGCCTTGGACGTGGACGCCCATGTGGCACCGGCCATGCAACTTTGGTCCCGGCGAGTTCGACGCCGTGATGCAGAACTTGGTGCGCAACCCCAACGTGCTGTCGTCGTGGCTGTTCCGCGCCGACATGGTGGCCGAGACGACGGCAGCGGCTGCCGGGTCTGAAGGCGCCGTGGCGCCCTTTCCCTTCTTCGAGGGCTTTGTGCGCGCCGACGACCGGACGATTGTGCGGCGGCTGATCCCGCGCAATACGCTTCGCGACAAGCCGATGCTGCAGACGTGTCTCTTCTACGAGAGTCCGTCGAGGGGGGAGGACCACGACGACGACGAGCACCATGATTGTGTCGACGAGAGTGGGGGCGGTATCGAACTCTCCCTCGTGGTCTACCTGCCGCACATCACCAACCCCGCCGATGTGCCTTTTTACCACCCCAAGGTCCAAGGCGTCGGGTTCCTGCACGAGTGGCAGCCCCTGGCTGGCTGCGGGACCATGTCGATGCACTTTTCCTTCTTCCCAGACTCAGGAGCTGGCACAAACGACCCGGCACTCAGCAGCAAGCTCAGCCGGCCGATCCTGGCGCGCGTCGCCCTCAGCCTCATCAACACGGTGTGCAAGCACGGCGAGGGAAAGCGCGCGGGGTACGTCAAGCGCGTGCACCACGACCAGCTGGTGCCGCAGGCGCGCGTGCAGGACCGGTACACGCGCCTGAAAGAAAAGCACGCGCGGCGGCTCGTGGCGTCGTGGCAGGAGACGACGGACCCGGCCAAGCACGTGTTTGAGGACCTGTCGATTGCGGCGTTTTTGATGGAGCTGTGGGCCGACATGTACGGCAAGGGTAGTGAAGTGAACGAAAAAGGCGTGCCTTTGGCGTTCCCCGGCTTCGTGGACGTGGGCTGCGGCAACGGCCTGCTGGTGCACATTTTGAACGAGGAGGGCTACCAGGGCTGGGGCTTTGACGCGCGCAAGCGGCGGTCCTGGCAGCAGTACGGGAATGGCGAGGCCAATGCGGAGGCGGTTGCCACAGCAGACGCACTGCCATTACGGGAGAGCCTGCTTCTGCCGTCTTTTTTGACGGGGGGCGACAAGAATGAGAAGGACACCGAGAACACAAACGGCACCGGCACCGGCACCGGCGACGGCACCGGTCTGCCCATCCACAACGGAACATTCCCGCCCGGCACGTTCCTCATTGCCAACCACGCCGACGAGCTGACCGTCTGGACGCCGTTGCTAGCGGCGCTGTCGGACTGCACGTTTATCGCCATCCCCTGCTGCAGCCACAACTTTACGGGCGCCCGGTTCCGCGCGCCGCCGCCGTCGTCGGCCGCCAAAGAGGCCACGGCATCCGTCTCGGTGACGCTGGCTTCGTCGTCGACTTACGCCTCGTTTGTCGAGTGGGTGGTGGGCGTGGCCGAGGACTGCGGCTGGACGGTCGAGTTTGAGATGCTGCGGATCCCGAGCACGAGGAACGTGGGTCTCGTCGGGCGGAGGCGGACGAGTGGAGGGACACCCTTCACAATCGACCAGGCCTGGGACGTCATTGCCAAGCACGGCGGCACACACGGGTTTGCCGACAACGTAGCCAAGCTGGCGGCCGACGGCAAGAAGAGCAGTCACTGAGCGCACGCACGGGTGGGAATAACACATTTTTCTCTTCCTATTGAAGCTGCACAGTTGTATATACACGACACTAAGGACACTACACCCCCTGCACCTGCACTTCCTAGTCAAGGTCCGGCACCGGCAGGTGATCGACCAGCTTCATGTGCAGCCCCAGCTGCTTGAGGGCCTCGACGGCGTTCTGGTCGCGCAGACGCTCCGTCTCGTCCTTGGTGACAAGCACAAACTCCTGCTCCAGCAACAACGTGCCCTCGGGCACGCCATACTGGGCGGACGTGGCGGCGTCGGTGCGGCCAAGGTCGATGACCAGACTCTTCTTGACGCCAAAGACGGCATCGGATGTCTCGTAGGGGTCGCCGCGTAGGTACAGCGCGCTATCGGATCGGTTCGGTTAGCGGGCGTGGTCAGGGGGGTGGGACAAAAGGCAAAAGGCACAATGTCTGGGGGACTGGGGTGGAATTGGGGTAGTGCGGGGAAAGGCAATACGGAATAAAGAAAAGAGAAAACCGGGAATTGGACACAGGAAAAGAAAGAAGAGAAAAAAAGCAACGCAAACGCTGGAGAGACCCACGTAATCAGATGATCCCATCCTTCCTTCTCAAACATAAAGTGGACGTGCGACGGGCGCCAGCAGTGGCGGCCCAGCCGCTGCAGCAGCTTGCCGACCGGGCCGTCGTGCGGGATCGGATAGGGCACCGGCTTGATGCCGTGGAACCAGAACCGGCCGTCGTCGTCGGACACCATGACGCACCGCTCCGAGGGCGCGTCGCGGTCCGCGTGCTGCACGTCGTAGTGGCCCGAGCTGTCCGTCTCCCAAATGTCCACCTTGACGCCCGCCACGGGCTTGCCCGACGGGTCCACCACGCGGCACACCGCCAGCATCGGCTCGCCGTCCGGGTCCGACGTCATGGACGCGCCGTTGGCGAGCGTGGGCGCATCGTGCGTGTGGAACGGGCCCAGCACCGAACCCTCCGTGGAACCGGCCGGCTTCGGGTGGTTAATGCTGTCGACGAGCAGCGACAAGCCCAGAATGTCGCTCAACAGGATAAACTCGTTGCGCACGTCGCTGCAGATCTGGCCGGTCGACACCAGGAACGTAATGGCGGCCATCCACTCGTCCGTGCTGAGGCGCGTCTCGCGGGCAAAGTCATGCAGGTGCGTGACGAGGCGGGCCATGAGATAGCGCAGGCGGGCGTCAGGGGACTGGTCATTGATGAGGATGGTGTTGGGCGTGATGTTGTCGATGGTGAGATCGAGCAGCTCCGGCGGGCTGTTGTCGGAGGAGGCCATTGTGGTGTGTGGTGGTGACGATGAAGGTGACGATTAGGGTGACGATGAAGGTGGTGATGGTGATAGTGACGATAGTGCCGATGTTGTCGATAGTACGAGTTGGCTGTATAGACTTTAGAAAACCAGAAAAATAAAAGAAGGAAAGAAAACGGGAAAATCAAATTCACAAAAAAAGTAAGAAGATCAGCTTCCATCACCCTTCCCCCGTCTCCTCACCCATCGTCCGTTCTTCTACAGAATCAGTTCACTCTTCCCCCTGCAGCCAACCGTGTCCGCTCCATTAACAAGATGACAAGATGACCATAGCATGACACATCCGTACTAGAAACGCTGCCAGCGGCACACTTGCAAGAATTGGGCGACTTGGGTCGACTTTTTACCTTTCAATGTGCTCTACTTTCGGGAACAAGGCGCCGACTGGGGCCGATTGGGACCTATTGGGACCGATTGGTATTAAGATACTCCGCGCGCGTGGCAAGCGATGCAAGAAAGCGCCGTTCCCAAGCGCAGAAAGGCGCAGAAAACAACCCCATCGGCACATCCCACCCCCAGGTCTGCGACCCCGCGGTCTGGCGGTTCACTTCGCTGTGGTTTAGCGGGGTTTACTCCACACGCTCCACAGGCGCGCCCAGGGCCAAGAAAAATGCGGAAGTACACAAATCCGTGAGAGATTCCCGGACACACAAACGACGACTCCTGACAGTTGTCAAGCTCATACTATTACTCGCCGCAATGGCACCGTGGATATAAATACAAGACCGGCTTCCGAAACGCCAGCCGCTAAATATCGTCTCACGCCGCGTGAATGCCAACATTACACCCCCCCTCTCTCTCTCCTACTTATCTCCTCCTCGTCTCCTCCTTGTATCCACTCCCTTTCGACGACCTATTCCGGCACCGGATAGGGCACCGGCGTCGACCGCAGCGACTGCAGTGACTGCCGTTCAGTCGAGTACCGCTGCAGTGTCTCCTTTGTCGGCGTCATGCGTCGAGAGACCGGCCCGGCCAGGCTGTTCGGTGTCCCCCGTCCGGAGGGCACCACCGACGAGTCACCCCGGAAGACGGGCGGCACGGACGACGACGATCGGATGTCATATGGACTTTCCCGGCCTCCGCCAAACGGACTGGCCGACCGCCGACCCGCCAGAATACCAATCTGCGGAGGGCCCGGCAGCGGCCCGGACAACGATCCCGAAAGCGCCGTCATTTCCGATACACGGCGTATGCTGTCGTGGGCCGACGGCACGGACCGCAACGATGCCGCGCTGCTCGTACGGCTGCGGTTGAGCCGTGCAATCACACGCGCCGGGTCGTAGATCTGGGCGCCCACGAGACTCGCAGCACTTCCAGTCTCTTTTCTCCGCCTCGTACCCATGCCACCCAGCTCGCCCAAGGCGCCCAGCGTGTCGAGGTCGATTTCCTCGTCATGGTCCGTCACGAGGCCCGTCGTGTCACTCCCGCCCCGGCTGCTGCTCCCACTTGGCCCAGACGACGCAATGTTCCTTCGGTAGAACACATCGTGCACACCAAACTCTTCGACCTCGCTGTCGGACTCGTCGTTGTGCACGTCCTCGATCTTGGGCGCGCGCCTGACATCGAAGACGCTAAAGGACGGTTCCGGCGGCGGCAGCGAGGCGGCCAAACGCTCGGCCTCGCGGTCGGTGCGCCGCGTGGCCTTGGCCTGCGTCCGCTCCTGTCGCCGCGTGAGGGGCGCCGGTGCGCCGGTGGCGCTGGCGAGCAGCGTCTCGAGGTAGCGCTTGCGCACCGAAAAGAACATTTCCGAGTAAAAGTCGTCCTGGTTGCGCGTGAGGGAGAGCCACGTCGAGACGGCGCTGGTGGCCACGAGCGCCAAGACCACAGCCAGCATCAGCACCTGGACCACAATGATGGCAAAACCAATGACCGTGGCGCCGATGCGGCTGATCCCGATCTGCGGCAGCAGTCCGATGCAGAGGGCGACCACGAGGATGCGGCCGGCGCCCAGGACCCAGACACCCAGCACCGTGTTGCGGCTGCTCTCAAACGGCCGCCAGTACGCGTAGATGGCCAAGACCGCGATCTCAAAGAGAAGCAGCACAACCAGCTGGGCGGTGGACGCTCCGCTACCCACAATGTTGCCGCTAGTGGGGTCGACGAAACTCTCGTTGTCCGCGCCGCCGCCGAGAATGCAGGCCCGAGCAAACTGCGTCCCAAGGTGCACGGCAAAGAACCAGTAGCAGCCAGACTTGTAACGCGCCGAAAGCCAGCCAAACCGCTTGATATATGTCTCGTCTTGGTGGACACCGGGGCGTCGTCTCGGCTCGATGTCTTCGTCGTCGTCCAGGTACGATATGCGGCGCTTGCCTCGATTCGTCTTCCGTTTTGTGAATGACGGGCTTCTAGGTGAAGATGGTTGCTTTGCAGAGAGAGTGCTCAACAAAGGCCGTCGCTGGCGCCTCCGCATGGCATCGATGCAAATGTAGACTATACCGCCGAGTATGATGACGAGCACGATGGCTGCCAATGATGTGGATCCCGGTGAACTGTGCAAGGTAAACTGGAAGACGGCGAGTGTCATCAGCGGAGGAAGTGTTATCAACAACACTCGAAACATGCCTTGGCGGGCATATTGCAAAGAATGTGTGCGGAAGTATGCCATGCAATCCTGCCGCACCCATCTAAATCTCGCAAGCAACTCCGACAGTCCCTTCGCGCCGAGAAGACCGACCGGGAACGCCACGACAGCAATTGCCATCCAGAAAAAACAGAGTGTGAAGGCGGATGCACCTGGAATGTCAAGGGTTCCAAGCATCCCTGACAAACTTTGCCAGGTTCCCGGAAGCGATACACCAGGGAGGACGGGGTCACCGCCCCATGTGTAGTCGTAAGGGTCGCTGCTGTTGTAGGCCTTGCGCCTCAACAAAGAGCGGGCTGCCGCCAGAACCGGTCCGTTATTTGTGCCATCAGTGCTGTAGATCCGGCCCGCCAGCTGCCCGCCCCCACCTTTCACAAACATCGGGCCGTCGTTTGCAAACTGACTGGCGTTGCCGGTGACGCCCGAAAAGCCTCCAATCTGCGCGACGAGGGGCGGAATGTCGATAATCCCGGCCGACCAGGCAAAGTTGCTCCACCACGCCACCAGCACGCTCGGCCAGTGTAGCGAGAGCGCTCCTGTGAGAAAAAATGTCTGCAGCGTCTCCATGACGAGAACAACCGACAGTGAATGGGTGTAGTGTGCACGCATGAGGGGCACGGAAATGCCGTAGGCCGCCGTCACAAACGAACAGATTATGGCAATGGCGACAAAAAAGGCAATCGTCGGCGCCAGGATTTCCGGGATGCCAATGGAGTTGCCGTTCGTCATGGCTGCCTGGAAGCAGCCAATCTCGGTTTGTGTCGAGTTGGCAAAGATCTGGAGGTTGACGGAGCCGTCAAAGTCGGGGATCTGCAGCGCAATGTCCGGTATCGAAGCCGTCTGCATCGGGACGAGCGCAAACGCGCCGTAGATTGTCAACGGCAAACTGGCATTCAAAGGGCAGAGACTAAAAAACCGGTTAAAGGTCAAATTTGGTGCATCTCCAGTCTTTCGCCAAGATAAATGTAGGCAAACGTACCCTCCCATGTTCGACTGGCAGGGATCAAAGGTCTGTGTATAGCGTGTCTCTCCGTCTGGAAGAAGCGTTAGGGCATATGTGGACAGTCCTTCTTTATCAGCAGCGCCAGTTTATGGTAAGAGCATCTTCACATACAAGCTTCCATTGTAATAACAACTGCGGAAGTATGTTAGCACCAAATCGCGTAGAAAAAACAGTAAAAACTGAAAACTACTGCCCATAGACGTACGCATAGTCGACTCGTTGTGGATGTTGCTTGTCCCGTCAAGGTGGAACACAACGGTCATATTGTCGGCATAGTAGGCGGCGTCAAACGCGGTGATGTTGAAGAGGCTCTTGCCGCCGAGACAACCACCAAAGTCTGATGTGTAGAGCGCCGGTGTTCGGTCGGCGGCCAGCTGTCGTGTGACGCCATGGCTGTCGGTGCCATAGACGTATGCAATTTCTCTATTTCCATCGCCCGCGACTAGGTGAGGTGTGCTCAAAAGGAGCGTGGCGAGGATGAGGGACGAAATGTCGGTCAGTCGTCGTGAGAACGGACTTCTTCGGGATCGCAGAAAAAAGGACGCCATTTTGGCGGCGGCTGTCGTCGAGGTGTTGCCTTCGCGTTGTTTTGGTGCGCCGACGACACGCTGGGTCACTCTGGTGTCCTTTCAGTCTCTGGTCCAGTCGACTTTCAGTATCCTCGTGTGGTATGTATGGAGTTGGACTTTGATACTCAGTGTTGACGGCGTTGGAATAAAATCCAGGGTCGCCAACGTGATCGGCAAACATGTTTTTCAGTCTCTTATCCTTGCTATTCCGTCTGGCTCGTTCGGCTTGAGTTGTCATCGTTTTGGTGCCATATTGATTTTGCCCTGAAACGGTCGATTTATGCGGATTTCGCAACACCAGCCAGTTCTCGCGAAAAAGAGCGAATGCGCGCGCATCGCAGCTGTTGACGGTGGCCAAGCCAGGAGCCAGGCACATGCGCCCGGCTGGCCATGGCAAAAGACGGCACGGCTGCTGTTTCGGAACGGCATGCTCTGGATGAAAGGAGGGCAGTGATAGCATATAGTAGGCCAAGGCGAACGAAAAAGATGGGTTATTGACGAGAAATAATAATATCCATCGATGGTGCCTTGCGCATGAAGATAAGCACAAAGGAAGGTGCGTGGCACGGATAGGGAGGAAGGTGCAATGGGTGTAGGAGAAAATTATTAATCACACCCGAGAAAAAAAAGACAGAAAATAAAGGCAGAAGTAATAAGATAATTCTGATACATAAGCGTTTTTATAGACACATTTTCAAATATTTAATCTACTATTTAATACTTTGCTCTCACGATCTCTCCGTTATGATTGCTTGATGCATTTCAGTGTCCACAGCTAAGGAGCAGCATAACTAGCGAACTTGGGGACACGTTTGCACACACAATTTCAGCAAAAAGAAAAGGAAAAAGATAAAATCACTCTTTGTCAAAGCACACGAAATATAGCCAACAAAATATGATTATTTCTAGATCTGGTCTGTTAATTACAGCGACTCATGATGTTGTTCGCCCGTTGGCGATGTTCAGGTACCAGGGGCATGTTGACATGTGGCGGTGCGCACTAGCCACAATTTCGGATCCACTTTAATCAGCCCACTAGTTTTCCCACACCACCGCAAATTTTTTGTTTGAAAGCTGGCGATGGAAGCTCTCCGTCTTTTCTCCCTTTTCCCTCCTTTCTTCCTCGGCAATTGCTCAACACGCGACATCACCACCACCTCCCACACAACCCATCTCCTACCACAATGCCACCAGCATCTGCACGGGCGGCATTGGCCGCTGCGGCGCCCGTTCCAGTATCGGCAATGGCCTCATTGGCGTCGAGCTTTGGCACACCTCACATTGCCAGTAGCCGGCGAGCAGCAATGGCGTACTCTTCTCTTTCCTCCTCCTCCTCCTCCTCCTTCTCGACCGCATCTCGCTGCTGTCGGTGGCAAGACCCGTCGCTTCTCGCCCTCTCCGCGTCCCGGCGGCCGCTGCTTGCCTCCACGTCCTCTCGCACACCACCAAGCACAATACCGTCTCCGTCGTCATCGGCGGCCGCCGCCTTCTCAACCACACCCGCGTGCGCATCTCGGGCGAAGCGCCGCAGGATGCGCCAATGGATCAAGGACAGAGCAAGACCGATTTTTTGGCCGAAAACCAGCGAGGAAGCGTCAGAACAACTTCAGTACAACAGAGACACAGCCAAAGCAAAGCCGATGCCGTACAACGAAACGTTCAAGTCAGAGCCGGTGCTCGACGAGCCAACGCGCTACAAGGTGTGGTCGAAGGTGATGACCAATGGCGAGAGCATCAAGGGTGTTGCGGCGTCTATGGGCATTGACATGCGGCGCGTGGCCGCCGTCGTACGGCTCAAGGAAATTGAAAACCAGTGGCGTCAACAGGTTCGTTCTTCACCCCTTTCTTCTTTCTCTTTTTTGCTTCTGTCTCCCTCTCTCTACGTTCCTCCCTCCCCTTCCCTCCCCTCCCAAGGCTGTGATGAAACCTACAAGAATTCGATTAGTCATTAAGACAACACATATGGTTACAAAACTTTGCCATGCTTATCTTTCTGAGCCTACCTCTTTTGTTTTTTACAATTTTTTGTCGTTTTTGCAAATTCCTCCTTCTCTAGGGCATTGTGCTAACACACACAAAAGGGGAAGAAACTGGCGACACCGTACAGCAAAGCTGTGCTCGACATGGTACCAACCTATGGATCCATGGAGCTAGGCCAGGGGATTCCGTTTGAAAACATCAATGAGATCCACACGCACGCGTACACCAAGCAGCAGCTCTTTGTGCCCGTGTCTGAGTCGCGGCATTTTACGCGCGAGGACGCCGCCCGCGCGTTCCACGCCAACATGCTCTCGCCCGACAAGCGCATGCCCATCCCCGAGCTCATCCAGGTCGAGAAGGACGTTGTTAGCGGCAAGCTGTCGTACGACCAAAGCCTCGAGCAGTTCCAGGCCCTGGCCGAGAAAGAGCAGGTGGCCCTGGCCGAGAAGGACCGCGCGGCGGCCGAAGCCGAGGAGGCGCGCACGACGCGGGTCCCTACTGAACGCTTCGAGTTCCGCATCAAGGACATCAACGCTGACAACGTGGGCCCCCATGGCCGGTCGCCGCATGCTGTGGGCTGGCGCTACGGTGTGCCCTTCCACGACCGCAAGCGGGGACAGGTCAAGATCCCTACGAGTGTTGGTTAAAGGGAGATGGTGTATTGCACACAGTACTCGTCTCTTTCTTGCATATAGCGGGGGGATTTTGTCATAATTGGAAAGGCCAGACCATCGACGGTGTGTATGAATAGTGAAGAACCCTATGTACCAAGAAAATACAATCTACGAACACATTCAAAGACCTACAAGCTGCGCCGCGTCGCCTTTCTTATGAGGCGTCAAAGATGAACCAGTGGCTCTGTCACCGCCTCTCTGAAGAGGCGGCAAAGGGGAAGAGGCTGTAGGACAAGGCCAAGGCGAAGAAGGCGTAGCACCATCGGCGCTGGTATCGTCGACGCCTTGCCTGGCCAGCTTTTCATCCGCCGACACCTTGACACATATGCCCACGCCCTGGCTCTCAGCCTTGCCCTCGCCTTCGTTTGACTCATGTCGCTGCCTTCTTTTGCCTCAGTTTAAAGGCGTCCAGGCGCTAAGGCAGTCAGGTTCACAGGCGTCCAGGCGTCAGGTTGATGTCCGAGGCGTCGAGTTGGTATCTCAGGCGTCGAGAAAAGGGATCATATTTCTGCCTCGACGAGCAGAAGAGTAGCGGTGACGAGAGAAAGGCTACGCAAAAAAGACACAAGGCAGGAGAGGGCATGTAACAGCACGGGCCACGAACGAGGCAACAACGGGGAGGGCAAAACAAGCTGAGCCTGAAACGAAGACTGCAGTTGGGGGAGGCAAAGAAGAAGGATGAAGACGAAGGGGATGGGGCGTGTAGAAAGAAAGTGAACGGGGGCTGTGGTAAAGATAGTACTCGGTCTATAAAGTCTGAAATGAATAAAAAAGGTCAGAAAAGTTGAGGCTCCAGCGTTCGTCTCGTGTATAGGGCTCGTACGTCACCATTCCCACATATGCATGTATTCAAACATGTGCAGTTGTGATAGGATATGATGGACCTCCACGTGCTCGATTCTTTTAAAGGCAGCGTACTCAGCCCCTCTCTGCCCCTGCATTTCCTAGAGGTGCTGTATCGGCACTTTGATGTGAAAGAAAGGTGCAAATGAGGCTCAAAAATGTACACTTCCTCTACCTTTCCCATAGCTTCAATGTTCAATAGCGTGCAAGGCTCAGGGGAGGAAGATAGATTGAGGTTTCAATGACTCAAATATGCCAAAATGAAAAGAAGTTGGTACTAACACTTCGAGAAATAACAATAAAGGAGGGCTCCCACAAGACTTCAGAATGGAGATAAGGAAAACACAAAGGAGTAATTCACGTGTACGGTCAAGTCAAATCAGAGAGAATGGACACATTGCCTGCGGTGCAATGGGAGACGCAAGATGTATTCGTTCACGCCGTGAATGTGCAAAAGAAAAGGATACGAGAGTTTCTGTTCTGCCATTTGACGCAAAACTTCACAGCAAAAGTCCCCCAGAAAGAAATCATTAAACAGAGTGAAAGAGCCGCACGTATGCAGGGCCATGCAGGGCCCCTGTAGGGGTTGCACTGAAGGCCTTTCGTCACTGCCCAACCCTGCCCAACGGTTCATACCGACATTAGCGGCTCATCACGACAGGGAACGTTCACAGCGCGGAGTAAGTATGATAGGAAATACACCGTCGTGCGCTGATGATGGAGGCGCAAGAGCAGCCCGAGGGAATCCCAAAGATGCCGATGGAAGAAGGGGGTGAGAAAAGTAAAAGAAGAAAAATCTTAGGCGACTACGCGAGACGGCCTCAATGAAACAAAAGTAAAACAAGCACCAGAACAGAATGGTGGCGTATAGTAACCGCGTGGAAAAGAGACGAATGATACAGGTCGTAAAAAAATAAATAAAAACAAAGCCACAAGGCACAAGGCACCCATACAGGCAGCATTCGTGTCTATATTTGTTTTTGTTTATTCTAAACTCGCGTTTGGGCTTCTTCTTATGTTTATTTGGGAATATTGGTCCTGTACGAGCTCATTTCAGGATTCGATTCTTCTCCTGTCCTGATTTGAGTGGGTTTATTTTTGAGTTTCGTTGTAGTTGACTGCTTTGAAATTCAAGGCAACCAAAGACTCACCGATGAATGTTTTATTTTTATATTATTTTATTTTAGATTTTTATTTTTACTCAAGAACACACTAAGAGAGTCCTCCTAGAATTGCCGATAAAACTGACCCTGTGATCGCCTCCGTACATCGAGTACCGGGCTCCAATGGTCTAGATAAAAAGTCCTGGCCAACCATTTATCCACTGGAGGTTAGGCGTACCTGAAAGCCTTGGCCTAAGTATTGAAAAAAAAAAAAATTGCCTTGGCCATATTCAAGTAGTATGCGACCATATAGATTGTGGTCATCTGAGGCAAAAGTAGAGTAAGACGGAAATAGTAGGAAAATAAAACAACACAAAAAGAGGAAAGAAAGTCCTAACAAGGCGTTTTGTTTGGAGACGTGAACCAAAAGATGATACGAGGCCCAAACATCTGGTGCACAAAACCACCGTGATGGCGGGTGCTGTCAAACTCAGGCGTCTCCTGTTTTGGTGCTATTTGCAGGTGCATCTTACATGTCCCGGGGGCGAAGGTGCGGTGGCCTGAATGGTCGGCCTCAATTGAGGCAGCAACCTCTCTTTTTTCTCACACTTTTTTTGAATGGACAGGGGTGCCAATCGACAAGGCCAGACGTTTTACCAAAGAACGAACTCGTGGGATTGAATATCATACAATATATTTTATCAGTCGCCAACATACGCCGCAAGACGAGTTAATTCGCTATGAAGCGCCGTGTATTTTTCTCGCCTGGGCAGACGAGCCGCCTCTATATTAATTTACTTGATAAAGACGAGGCTGACGGCGGAGGACGGTACCGAGACTATAACGATAAATTAATTTATCTTCTACATGCGGACAGTTTTTATAACATAGTTTCTTTCTCGAAGGCATCCTTTCTCAACGCCTTGTTGTTTTGTTTTCGTTCGATTTTTGTTTTTCGCCCTGCCTTGTTTTGTTCCTCTCGGTCAGAATTTACGGGCGCTGATAGAGGTCCCTGAGAAGGCTGTCCTGGCCAGTCGCCGGCTTCGGACAGCCCTCCAGGGATCGATTGGCTGCTCACCAGTTCATCGTGCGTCACAGGCTATCGTCCTTTCTTTTCACCCCATTCACACCCCCCTCCTTTCGGTCTTTTTTTACTGCCATTGCTAGGTCATCTCTACGCTTGTACGCCCGTACAACGCCTGATGCTGTATCCCGTTGCACTTCCACCTCACATGAGTGAAAAGATAGGTCCGCCTTGCAGGAGGAAAATCAAAAGCGGCTCTTCACAACACTGCCTCGCTCTTCCGACCTTCGGCCTCTTCTTTTTTGTGTGTGTCAAACTGCCCTTGTCGGGCAAGTCCTCCTGTCACCGCCCTTCGCTCACGGCGCACCTTTGCCCAGCGCGTTTGCCTGTGTTCCCCTTTTCTTTGTGCTGTTTGGTTTCACCGCCTCAGTCCTGTTGTGCACACATGGGAAGAACTCAACGGGCGCATGGAGAATTAAGCATAAGGGGCAAGAGGAAAATAAGACAAGACACAGAGGCAAATCTCAGGGCAAGACAGACCTGCTGTAGCTCTTGTAGCTGTAGACGTCATTGTTTCAGCAGTTGTCCACAGCTTGGTCTCGGGGAATTGGTGGCCTTGCAGGGGACCCAGCCAGGCCCTGGCTCAGATCTTAACGGGCCCGCTATGCATGGGCCCAGGGCGTAATACCGAATCGACATAGTGCAACGTCGGAAGAAACACGCGCAGGCTGCACGCCATATGGTCACTCAAATATAGAAAGAAAGCGATTGTGTATTAAGTGTAACTAAAAACGAAAACTAAAAGGAAACGGGCAAGGCTATGATGACTATGAGGTATGGAAAACGACAGATAGGGAAAGCAAAATACAAAAAGAAGGGAGACAAAGAAAAACCAGTTCTATCCTTTTTTCAAGCTCTTCGCCGAGAACTCCATGAAACATGCGGTGACGAGGTACATGAGTAAAACAAACAACAAGAACGATAGCGGGTGAAACCTAATCGACAGAAATAGCAAACATGATGCCTGACAAAAAAGGGCGCGCGAAAGCGAGCAAAAAAATGACAACGAGTGAGTCCAGTAAGAGTCGGGAAACGAGAAAAAGAGGTTTTCTGCAAAGGGCGAAAATGTGGCGCAGAGGTCTTGAGCGGGCGAGATCCAAAGGGCAGATCGCTCTAGTTGGAGATAAATATCGATTGAGAGGATGTTGGGAAAAGTCCTGCATGCCACGAGGCGCTTTTGTCTTGTCGTTTTTATTTCGGCGACCAAGGTCGGTCACGGTAGGCTTGTCGTTGACTGACCGTGGGCTGGTCCGTTGCGTCTCAATAGCCATCAGGCTTATCCTCGCGGCAACGCAGGGGACGAGGACAGGAGGTTGTCCTTTTAGTAGGTCGTGGCCGATGTCTTCTCTGTGGTGCACTTGTTGCACTTGCGGTGGTCGCAATTGATATTGCTGCAGGAATCGTCGCTCTCCATGTTGCCTGACTCGCCACACGCAGACTAAACAAAAGTAAATAAACAGTTAGCAGCTACCACAAACAAACAAATGAAGTACATTGATATAGTTGTTTGAAGGAGGCATTCCTGGAAAAACGTACGCATGTCCAGTGGTAGACGGTCTGTCTCCCCTGGGGCGGGGGGACTTGAGTGTTGGCAGCAGGGGGAGCCATATTGTAAGTGCTGAGGATTGGAGTTTGGTGGTGGAGGGGTTTCCTATTCAGGCAATTGCTGGATGGCAGAAGAGAAGCAAATGAAACTCTTTGTCGGTTTGGAGATGGTGTCAAAAGACTTGGATCTAAACGATCATGAAAGTAGAAGTTGACGATGATGTGAATTCTTTCCGGAAATCTTAAATTCGATCGAAGCAGACATCATGTCGTCTTTATACAGCCGTTGTTGACCGTCGTGTATCCTAGCCGTGCAGTCAAGCCCAAGTTCGCAGTTCGCAGACTGACCAGGAGGTTCGGTTTGGGCGCCTTGTCTTTCGTCCTTTTCTTTTTTTTTCCCTGTTTTTTATTGTGTTATTTTTTTTATCATTGTCTGGCTCGGTGTCGCCTTGATACACACGGACAGCGGCGCCTTGTGTGGACTGGTCTGTCCAGCAAAGGGGGAAACATTGAGCAACGGCAAAAAGAGAGGCAATGCCGGCCAGACATGGCCTCGTTGCACCAGTGTGCCGGGCTAACAACACCGAAGGACTTCCCAGGCGTGCGGCATCGTACACCAAAGAAGGCTCACCTTCTCACAGCCTCTCTGGGGG
Organism: Sporothrix inflata; assembly: GCA_021396225.1. Classification (NCBI taxonomy): domain Eukaryota; kingdom Fungi; phylum Ascomycota; class Sordariomycetes; order Ophiostomatales; family Ophiostomataceae; genus Sporothrix; species Sporothrix inflata. Next base: position 360,265 of record WNYF01000010.1, on the reverse strand, counting down.
TCTTGCGGACTGCTTCTTGGCCTGGCCTTGTTCCATGTTGTCGAGCTTCGGCCGTGCTAGCTGCTGTACTTCGCAGTCGCCTTTTCGGGACAAGCCCTGTCGTTCGTCCTAAGCAGGTGGCAACAAAATGTCAATGTGAGGAAGCAGCCCTGTTCGTCTGACTGCGGTTTAGTTAGCGCCTCGTTTTCTTTTTTTCTTTTTTCTTTTTTTTCTTTCTGTTTCTTGTGCTTCTCTTCCTCTCTTTAACCTTGTATCAACGAAAAACTTACTTGGTTCGCTTTTCCTCTCCGAACCACGAAGGAAATTGTGCCCTTCTCACCTCCAAGTTTGTGCTGGCTCTTGGTTCGCCGTTTTCTTTCGCCTTATTTTCTTCTTTCTTGCAAAATATGTCGTACACTCGTTGAGCAGCCATATAGCCTCCTCTTTGGCTCGCCTTCCTCCGACTCTCTCCCTGTTCTGGACTTATTTTTCGTTTCGTTTCGTTTCGTTTCCGCGATTTGCTCTGACGTAGCCTTGTGCCTCGATTCCTAGGTTGTGAGATGCGTTATCTGTGCTTGTCGCCTTGTAAACGGCGGCGAGACGGTGAGGCACTGCTCTTCTGCCTGAAACACACTAAAAAAGCCAAATGTTAGTCAGAGGAAAAGAAAGCCATAGGACACAAATAAACAAAAAAAGGCGAGGCATCTAGCCCTTTGGCAAAAGACAAACCGGCCTTGTATTGCTTGTCGCCTTTTCTTCTCGTATTCCCTAGAGGCCTTGAGGGGTGTAGCGATCAAAGGTAGAGTCAAACCAATGGACAGACAGGGATGAACGCCGGTACAGAGCATGACTTGACCTTTGACCGACCAACAAGAGAAGAGGCCTGGCCGCGCCTAACAATAGCCTGGAGCAGCAATTTGTTGTGCTCTGTCCAGGCCATGCGGACCCACCTGGCGCGGCGCCTAACATCTCTTGGGGCCTTCAAACGCTCAACTGTGAGTGTTAGTCTCGGTGTTGGTCAATTGCTGATCCTGGCTTGGCTTGTTAGGTCGGCTGGCCGGTTTGGCTTTTGCGCAGTCAACTCGGCTCAAGGAATTTGAGCTGTTGGCCACGGTTCGGAAATCTTAGCTGCGCAATGTGTGACGAGGCCGATTTGGTCAAGATGTTGGTATCCGACGATTTCGTATGCTTTTGTCGATGTCGCTCCCCTGTGTCCTCTCAAAGTTCGACACAGCGTGGCATCCCGCCATAGCTTCTGAGTCGGTGTAGGTCGCAACTGCGGGACTGCGCAGGAAACGTCACTGTCGTGCAAGTATCGCGCATAGTGCTGTGTTCCAGCCGAGACCGTTTGTCAAGATGACGACACGGAGATGATGCCGTTCCGAATCTCTCAGCCACGCGTATGCGGAGTGAGTAAGAAAGCCTGGATTGCATGCAAATTCAGCAGCCGAAACAGAATTGTTCCAGAGTAAAAAAATAAGAGGGGAATGCAAGGAGACCAACCATGACTTTGGCAAAGCGATTTGCACGACAGTAAGCTCGCGACAAGATTGAAAAGGGGCAAAGAGCAAAAATCAAAGAGCGACAAATGTCAACAACCTATGATTCTTTTCTTATCAAGAAAAGGGAAGGAGCGACACGCCGTTATTTATACAGGAGGAAAGAGCGAGCTTAACAGGATATTTGATGTCTGAGGCTCTTTTCTTCTCGGGCAACAGAAAGCTAGCTAGGCAAGTGCCTTCCACTCTTGCATCTTCGCGTCTCTATTAGACCATCTTGGTCTTGAGGACGCCCGCCTGCCTATTCTAGCTGTTATTATTTCATACTCTTTGTCCTTTTTTTTCGGTGCACATCGAGGAATTGAAAGAACGGCAGGCACGAACCCAAGCAACAACAGTCAGGCAAAATGGCTCCTTCTAGGCTGTTGTTCCATTTGTTTATCGCCATCCTTTTTGCCCCCATGTCCATGATCCCTCCTTTTTCAGACGTTAATTGGCATGGGGGCCAACAAAGCATGAAAGAGGAATGCGGCCTCCATCCACGAGGAGCGCCCGACATCAAGTGTGTCAGTAGGCTTGACCAAGTGGCCGGTCTTCATGACCGCATCCTGTCGTTATGTTCACGGGCCTTTTTAGGGCTCTTTTGACATTGATAGTGCAGTTCTGAACAGCCTTCTGTCCTGCAAAACTCACTTTCTCAAGGGTTCGTTGTTTTGTCGATGACTTCAGATAGATGCGGCTCAAGTGCGGCTGCCTGATTGCGAGGCCACTGGTTCACTATCGTGAAGAGCATCACCTACTCGCAGACACCAACCGAGAGGAGTGGGGAGCATAAAGGACATTGGGTCAGGCAAGGACAGATGCTTCTACTTGTTGACATCATTATGGCATCCAATTTTCGCCTCACAACAAAGATTGTGAAAATACCTAAGTTTGTTCTTGGGAGAGAAGGAGTCGACCTGTGGTCCTTCGCGAAATGCATCCAGTAATGTCACACCATATGTTTAAGACAAACCATGGGTTACAATCACGAGCGACGTTTGCCTTCTCGGCTACATTGATGGCAACGCCAAAGCTTGTTTTGACTTCACTGGCAGCTAAGCTAGTCGTTTACGTGAGCACCAGGCGATTCTTTGATCAGCAAAAAATGTGCCAGCTCGGACCTTCGATGAAGTTCAGCCCCAATGTCTTCAAGAGTGTGATGTGTGAGCTTTTATGCTGCATTGATAAAACAACTTAACAGCTATGTTGTATATAGCCATCGCAGGAAACCAAACACCGTGTTTGTAGCATCGGAACTGTACTCGGGGATGGATGGCCCATAGGAACGAAAAGCACAACTCATAGTAAAGAAATCCAAACAAGAGACGATCTGATTATGGCGGTTAATCGGATATCTAACGTCTAATCAAACAAACGTCTCATCACTGCATACCTCTTCGATTGTGGCGATATCCTACCAGCCCGACGTCAACTAGGGTCTACATTACTCAGGTGCTGATATGCGAATTGCCTCAGCATCCCAAGCAAGGCGGCATTCTTTTCTGCTACATGTGTGAGTGGGTGGATACTGAACCAAAATGTTTGAATAACAAAAGAAAAATAATACCATATTCGGCCACACATCCCGAGGATACCTTGTCTCGTCTTTGCGTTCAGTCTACTAGGTACACGCTGCAGACTTCAGGAGTGGTCCGGCTGTGTACCGCATAACTACAGCCAATATAGACTGACATTTACAATTCGTTGTATTCCAAGCTAGGAAGCCCAGTCTATGACAGACGTCGGAGGCCTACATCCGGCTACTAGTTTTGATTTGCTCCCGATTTGGTGAGGAGCATCTTCTTCACCCCCCTCTTGCAGCCGCTTGCACCACAACAACCGATGGAGTATCATCTCATCTTACCATCTTGTTTCTCCCCTCCATCATGAGAATCTGAGTTACCGCGCACATAATAAAAGAGAAGCTTGCAACATGCAACGCTAAAGCAGGAGAGACGGACGGCCCTGCATGCTACCACCTGTGACGGCCATTCACAGCTCCTCCTTTCACTGTTGCCTACCATGCTCCTGCATAGCAGTCTAGTTTGGCCTTATTTTGTTTATTTTTATTTGATTAAATTCAATGTTCTAGTGCACCGGGCCATCCTTCTCTCTCCTTCTGCGGCTCTGCTGTCTTATGCCCCGTCTCGCACCTTTTTTTTTTTTTTTGCTAATTTGTTTCCCACCCCGATTCCCAATGAAGGTCATCGGCACGACTCGGGATCCTGTTTAGTTTCGGACGTGACCCATCGAGGTGCAAACTTTTCTTTGATTTTTTTTCTTCTTTCTTGCGATGACATGAACCAAGACGTGACGTCTGTATTGTGTCTCATGGTTAGCTGTGTCTTGAATTTGCTTGACAGGCTCTGACCCCATAGCCACACCGTTTTGGCGGCCCGCGCTAGTACCCAATTCGGTAATTTCCCTTATTACAACACGGACTTTGGCGGGCAATCCGACGTGGCGCAGGCATTGGCTGGCCGCATTCGACGCGACCAGCGCAAAGCCTGCTTTAAAAGAAACATACCGATACCATCTCTCTGCATACACGCAAAACCCAGACCACACGCATGCATGGCGAGATCAGACCGGTCTCGCCTACCCCGTGTAAAATTTTCACTATTTTTGTTTCCCATTTATGTGCTCTATCAGCAGAGTGAGCGATCAGGAGAAGTTGGTCATTCTAGAGTAGAATTGGCAGAGTAGAATTGGCCTGTATTGCCCTGCGCCACGCCCGGAGCTTCATGGCTCTACGCAGGACTGTCTTGGTTCTTTGCATTGATTCTTTACCAATGATACTCTTATTTCATGTAAAAACAGCATGTGAATACAGGGAAAGCGCGAGTTGCAACAAGTTTCTCTTGTTGTGAGTACAGTCGCACCTTCCTCCAGCGACGCTGCGCTGCCAAACAGTGCAGGTTTGGTGCGGGGAAGGAACAACCGCGACTACCTCTGTGACACCTATCACAAAGCCTCGTTAATAAAACCCAACACAATTGACCTCACATCTAGAATTTGATACGCTTCACTCTTCTCTTTCATGTCTCCCTAATTACTTACCATCTTGCTTTCACTGCTGCCTGCTACCACTGCGCCGTACTTTTGAGGCCTTCTCCAGTTTGCCCAGCGTTCTGCCTTTTCCCTTATCCCCTCCTAATTGCCCCGATATGAAGCGTTTTGACCTGGTGCGATGGCCGCTTTATGCGGCCGCTTATGCGGCCACTCAGGTAGACTGCGCCTGACTTGCCTGCCATTCGTCCCACCGTTGGATTCTCCCTACTGTCTGTACGATCTCGTCGACCACTCTCCTGTCTTCCATGCCTTCTGCCCCTTTTATTGATCGCTTGCTTTTACGAGAGCACTGAGGCGCGGCCCAAAGTCACCCCACGTCCAACTTATCAGTGTATGGTACAAAGGAACAAAAACGAAAGAAAAGAAGGATAGAACACTGCACAAGTTCCAAGGCGAGTCCGTATTGGTGTGGTCTTTTGTCTCCACCTGGCCTCGAAAACGGCCGCGCTTGACATACCCAGCCCCGAAGCCGCCATACCACGAAAAAGAAAATGTCGTCGGTCCAATGCGCAGGGCAGCAAATGAGAGCGTCTCCGACCACACCGTCATCCACGATGTAGAGCAAAACGAGGTGTGTTTGAGATGAGGCCGTCAAGAAAAAGATGGGCAGAACGAAGAAGAAATTTCAACGGTCGCTCTTTCCTTCTTTGGATATGGTGGCACTGCCCGATGGGGCCTGCACATCTCCGGCTCTTGCCCTTCTTCCCCGGAAGCCGGGCAAGGTTTGTTTCTCCCCCTGTTTCCATTCTTTCTCTTTGCTATTCGCCGTCATGACACTCCGACCTCTTCTTCCACTTTCCAGCAATTTTCGGTGGCAGTGAACAACGACGTGCAAAGTCGGACCGGCGAGACATTGGGCAGCCTCAACCACGCATCTTGAATACATCCCGCACGCCATGTGAGGCTGTTCAGTCAACCTTTGGCCGCCGCCCCATCGACCTGCATCCAACATCTTTACCTTCCTTCACGTCGTTCATCGTTCCATCGCCCTTCTCTTCGCTGTCGGCCACGCTGTCACCCTCATGGACAGAGTCATCGTCCTCGTGCTGCCGGGGCTGGCGCCATGGCCTCAAGTGAAGCCGGCGGCCGCACTAACCCCCAATGCATATGAGGCAACATCAATTTACAGCGGTCAAAGATCGTGCACATGCAAAATATACCCGAGAGACGACTGCGGGTGATGCTACCGGTCTCGTTCACCCTCTGGCTCATCTGAAAAGGCGCCCCAGGCTGGAGCTGCCATGGCCGAGCCGGCATGGCCTGGGAGCCTCTTCTGGCCTTTATTTCTGGCCGGTCAAGACAGAATACAGTCAGGTTTGTGTTGGTACCTCCGCCTCCTTGCTACATATCTCCCGCTACTCCCCGATTTCACCACTCGTGTCCCTCCTAAACGGCTTTCATCTCCCCCATTCTCTCCCATGCCCTCCACTCTCCGCTGCTTCCCTCCCCCCACGGACGCATTCTTAGTGTCCATTGTGTAACCTATCCTACATGCTCTCCTCGCCCATACCTGCGGCTCGGCCGATGGGGGGATATATATCTTTCGTTGCTGCCTTGTCTCTTTCTCTTTTCTGGTTCTAGCCCCTTTTTTCTTGCTACCGTCAATTGATCGAGGCAATCTCGTGCTGTCGACGGCATATTTGTCTCTTCTTTTTCTTGTCTTTTCATGTTCTGTTTTATTTTTATCACTTTCCATTTCTTGCTATATATTGCCTCTTCGTTTCCGCTTCTTGTCCATATTCCCTTTTTTCTATAAAGCCTTCCCCTGTCCCCATCACCATCTACCTTCTATTTTTGTCTTTTCAACACCACTCTTTTACCTCTTGTGTCACAGAGCATTGTCAAGAATTTGTGCTGGCACCTTTTCTTACTCAACGTCTCGACCCACCGGCACTAACATTATTTCCTATTTAGATACATTCACTCTTTTGTCAATTTAAACTACCCCTACTTTAATATTTTTGTTTCACAGATAGCATCGAATCTCGATCCAACATGACGACTCCGCCAAACTCAAACTCTTCCAGTGCCCAGCGAGCCACGGCCACACGAGATGCCATACCGCTCCCCGATGCCGCTCGCCGTGCCATACGCAACCAGCGAGGGGGCGACATTCATAACATCCGCGGCTTGCAATCCCTCCAGAGGGACACACTTTCCCCTGCCCGGCCAGCCAGGAATGCTATCACGCCTCAGATGCAACAAGCTCACGGCTCGCTCTTCAGCTCACAGCGGATGCCCACGCTCCAAGAAATGTACAACACATGGCGCTCTCTCGAAGAACAGTTTAGCCAGATGCGCCGCCTTCCCATGTTCGTCAAGGCCGAGCTTAAGTTCTGCCACGGCTGTCGTATCCTCAAGATCCGTGTAAGTATAGGCCCCCGCAAGAAAGGACAAAAATCAAATACTATTTGAGTCTACCGACTAACCTAATTCTCCAGTGCACATGCTTTGACTACTCTCAGCTGGAAGCTAGATATCAAGAAAAGGACCGCATCCTACGATACACAGCCCTCCGCGAGTTTCCCATTGAAGGGAGTGAAAGCGAGGAAGAAAACACGGTCGATGCTGAGCCTTCTACATCTGAACCGGCCACGGGCACTCCTCCCAACACACTCTCTGGTCCTTCAACCACCCCCGCCACCACCCATCAAAATCTTGCCTCAGAGAACAACATCGCCCAGGACACCCTTGAATGGGCGCCGGTAGAGACGTACCCACCTACCGTTCACGAGGATCCTCAGTTCGCTCAAGCAGTTGGGGATATCATCACTGTGACGGATCCGGGTTTATATGGTGCCCCAGCCGTCCAGAACGCTGAGGCGTCCGGGTTTGATTTCAACACAGCCGTGGCCAGATCCACCATCAGGCCTGCAACACGCAGCAGCATTCGCCAAGGCACTCCTATTCCTACACCGGCAAACACTTCCACGTCAACGACTACGCCAACGCCAACGCTTGTCAAGTTCGAGCTCCGCACCATTATCATGGCAAAGGAGAAAATTGGCACCCAATCGCGCCGCTGGCAGTGCCAGTATGGTCTGTCTGACAACCCAGCGGACCCTGTTTGCAAACGCGAGGATGACAATATGGACACGATCCGCCGCCACTACGGCCGCGAGCACGGCAGTCACCGCTTCCACAAGAAGCCCGCCCTCCGCATCCGTTGCAGCCACTGTAACCTTGAGCACGACAAGCAGCGGCCCCCAACCAAATGCCCCGGCTGCAAAGTCGATCGCGGCATCTGGCTGCGGGAGATTTTTGCAGTCATCGAAGTCCCTGTACCCCTTAACAACCAAGAAGAGAGCGGCAGTGCAAGCGGCCCTGGTAACCCTGGGAGCGGCTCTGGTAGTTTCGGTGGCTTTGGGGGCCGAGGTGGCCAAGGCAGCTCTGGTACTGGCGGTGCAGCTGGCTCGCACGGTGCCGGCGGCTATGGTAGCATTCGTGGTTCCGGGAGTCCTGGCACCCCTGGCGGCTTCTATGGTGCCCCTGGACTCCGCATTGCCTCATCATGCAGGCGGCGTGTTGGAAGCCCTGCGGTCAACACGGTCCCGTACGACCCGGCCACGGATATGCCAGAGTGCTACAACGATATCTGCAACAACACCACGGCGTTGCCAGTAATGCCACCTCCCGGCGTCTTGGCAAGCACCAAGAACGTCCAGTCGCAGCGGCCATCCTCATCGTCATCATCGTCGACAGCACAGTCCCAGTCGCTATCGTTGTCACGGTCACTGTCGTCGCAGTCGCCGTTGAACCAAAGCTTCTACGCCGTGGGCCGCGGCTTGCCCTTGTCACCTGCCGCCCACCTGGCCTATGCCATAACGACGCCAACAATGTCACCTGGGACGCCCATGTCACCGCCCTCGCCTGCATCGAATGCCAGCAGCGCATACGATGCGGAGATTATGGCCATGCTCCCATATGGGCATCTTGGGGCGGCTCCCGGCCAGGGCCAGGCGCATCTTGCGGACCGGCTCATGACAAACGGTGTTACCTATGGCGGCCCTGTCGGTGGAGGCGCCGGTGACAGCGATGGTGTCGTCCGCATCCATATGGCAGCGTCTCCGCCGATCACCAGCTACACCGACCTTCTCAACATGTCCACCAGTCCGGCTCAAGCCCAAACCCAGACTCAAGTGCACTCAACCGCGCAACAGCCGGGCCCGTCAGCCACCGTCAGCATGGCCGACGTCCAGATGTTCATAGACATGGCCGCCGCTCAAGCTGCCCCGGTCGTTCCGCCGGCTCACAACAATGCCATCGCCAACAACAACGGTCTCCCGATGGGCAAGTGCACTAGCGAGAGCGAGTTCTTTTATTTCGCCGATTAGAGGCCGGCCTGGTGCTGCCTCTTTCGTGTTCGTGTTGACGTGTGCTGTGCGCTTTGTCGATATTTTGTTGTTTATTTTCTTGCTTCATCGCGCCACGACCTCTTACCCATTGATGTGCCAAACGATCCGCAACCCAAACCGTCTTCCAGTTTTTTGGGGTTTTTTTTTGCGCTCGCTCATCCAGTGCTTGTCGGTTGTGGCTCTAATGTCGATACGAGGAGCACCGAGGAGCACCGGTGTTGGGTATTCAGCCTAGTCCTTCGTGTCGGCTGCCTCTTTGAACAGAGGCTGACGATGGATGATGACGAAGATCGTGCCTGCTGTCTTTCTTTGTGTATTTGCTTGTTTCTCGCTGGCATTTTCGTTGGGCTGTTTTCGTCGGTTGGTCGGCGGTGAGGTCAACATTGCAACCAGCACGGACTGTTGTGAGCCTCGTTAGATAGATTAGTCTTAGTCCAACAAATAAACATGGTCCGTCCAATTGACTTGGATGCCCTGTTCTCAACTGAAATTCAAAGTCGTGATGTCAAAGAAGCAAACAATGTGAAATTACGCGACGCGAGGCATTCTCAATTCGCGAAAAATACAGGCCAAAACCACGGAAATCGAGGCTGTGTTCAGGGGAGCATAGGGCTGGGTCTGCCCCAAGAACGCCAGCACAGGCCAAAGCCATCCACGATTCCAGGTCAGCCTTCAGCGGTGCCTTGATGCGGAGAACCGCCTGCCCACAACAGGACAAGCTGCCGCACTCGAGAACATGGATCTCGTCAAGCCACAGAGGCCACCAAAAGATCCAATTTCTCCACGCCACATCCAAGAGGCGGAGGAAGAAGAGGCTGGTTTTGTATCTCACTTCAAGAGAAGCACGCAGCTATGGTGGGCCTCTCCTGCACCACCCAGGAAGATAAGATCCAAGTCCCGGTCGAGGATCATGAGGATGGAGTCTCGAATTGGTTTTTTTCTGTCCGCAATCGTGACGCTGTTTCTTCCTCTTGCGTCGTTCGATCGCTCCTTCCTGTGACATGACCACGAGAAAGAGTCAAGTCTTGCAGCACACCCCGACGCTTGCATGTGGTATTGACCAATGGGATAAAACCAACTTGCAGGGAACCCGCGACCGTTCCGTGTCGTGCGCTCTGCGAGTGAGTCACTTGCCGGACGCAAGACAGATCAAGCAGGGCCTCTGATTGGCCAATCTCTGCACCAAGTCCACTTAGTGGGTGGCCGACTGCAAAGAAAGGAGAGAATGGCGAGCGGAAAGTGGGGGAGGCTGTGTGACTGGCGTCTGTTAGTGGGTGGTGAGGGTGTGGGGTGGTATTTTAGCGACGAGATTCGTTCCTTCCCTCACCCATTCGCATCTGGTTTGCTGGGGTGGACTTTCGACTTTGCTGTGTCTAAGGTGAGGAAACTGCGCCTCGCTGGGCTTTTCGCGCCTTCCTGTACGAGACAGGCCTCTCGTATCACAATTTGCCGTAGTGTAGGGAAGGTACGGAGTACATGGCACATGTCTACATTTCTCTTTTAATATCATGCTTCGTCCTTTTTTCCTGCTTCTCGTGATTTGATTTTTCTTCTCTCCTACAGCAACTTCAGATACACAACGATACGCCCACGAAAAGGCACTCCCTCTGTTTCGGAGCCCCGTCCCCGTGCGAAAGCACCCCCAGCATCGCAACCCGTCAACTTCTGCGACTCCCTTCACCACTTGAAAAAAAAACAAATCCCAATTTCAAAGCAAACGCTATCAATCTCATCAATTCTCTTTTTTTATCAAACAAACAACAAAGAATCTGTTCCAATTTGATCATATTCTTTTGATCATCCCAAATCCACCAAAACTCGACAAACTGGACGACATTCAGGATCCCCTGCTTCCGTCCTCAGCCGCCACATTGACGACTTACACCGCAAGCGCAACAGCTTCACCCCAACCCATTATCAATCACCATCTAGGGCCAATCGCAGCCAATTATCTTCTCATGGCTCATCAAGGTAGCTTCAGCAGCTCTCACAGCTCCATCGGCTCTGCCTCCCCTGCTTCCAGCACGAGCGCCGCGTCTGTTGCCGCTCCCTCGCCGGCCACTGTCAGCTTCTCCGTCTTCCAGGAGGGCCTTGGCCGTCCTCTCGTCTTCGCCCCGCCCCTCGGTACCCCTGAGCTTCAGGCTCTTGTTGATCTCTTCATCGCTCTTGACGTCCCCGCTTCCATGAAGATGGAGATGATCCAGCGTGACTTTGAGGCGCACACAGCTCGCACCAACGAGCGGTATAAGACCTACTTTGTGCCCTCCGCTTCGACCCCCAACGCCTCTGCCCCGATTACCTCGCCTTCGACCTTCACTGCCAGCCCCAGCCCCATCTTCCACAATGTCTTCGATGCTCACTTCAATCACACGGCTTCCACCGGAAGCGGAAGTGGAAGCGGCAGCATGTACCTCGATGCCAGCCCCGCCCCTCGCCCGTCGCCGACTGAGTCGGACCTGACGGTCGCGTCGGACTCTCTGTTCCCGCTTTCTGTCCCCATGTTCCCTGCCCACCAGTTCACCGATGTCAACGCCGCCTTCGCTGGCAACTTCTTCCCGGTAGCCGTGGACCACAGCCCTGTCGCTATGACCGCGGCCTCGATGTGGCCCGCGACCACGCTCACGGCCACCGCGCCGGCTATGCGCAGCTCTGAGTCCGCTCGCCGGACCCAGCAGCGCCAGTCTGCTGCTCCTCCTTCCCAGCGGCGCAGACTCTCTGGCAGCAGCAGCATGCAGATCCTCACGCGCAGCGGTGAAGACGTCACCCACATGTCGAGCCGCGGCACCCGGACACACGAGGAGCGGGAGAACACCCGTCTCGTGCGCCAGCGTGGTGCCTGCCCTGACTGCCGCCGGAAGAAGACCCGGTGCAACCCCGACCACGCTGGCTTCACCCTGGATCATGTGAGCGCCCGTTCTGGTCCGTACGCAGCTCCTGCCCAGTCTGGGCGGGCCAAGGCCGAGGCAGCCGCTGCTAAGGCGGCCAAGGCGTCCAAGGCTAAGGTGGAGGGCAAGAAGGCCATAACCGCATCTGAACCTGTGTTCGTCGCCCCGCAGGCGCCGAATCCTGCCGTGCTAGCCGGCATCGAAGATGGGGGCGGGGGCGGCTTGGGGCATATACCACCGCTCCTCGACCTCAGCCTCTTCTCGGACTCCTTCGACTGGGACCAGCTCACCTCTGACCAGGGCCACCTTTTCACCGAGGAGGACCTGGAGCTGACCATCGCCACGACGCTCTCCATGACCATGCCGACCACGACCAACGCCACCACTGCCACCGCCTCCAGCACCCAGGCTCAGACTGACTCGTACAGCATTCCACCGTTCCGACCTCCTCCGCCGCACGGACCGACGGACGCCCGCCTCCAGTCCCGCCGCAACGTGAACATCGCCACCACCGTCGCCTCTGTTGCTACCATCACCTCCGCCGCCCCTGTCGACCAGGCCCCTCAAATGGGACGCATGATCAACAACAACGCCGTGGACTTTAACGGCTTCGCTGCCCCGGCCGCCTTTGCCAACAACTCGGCCATCTTTGGCGACGCCTCGGAGAACTACTTCTCCGCTGTGAACGCCTCCATGACCGGGTCTTGCGTTCAACCTGGCTCCTCCCAGACCGGCGGGCTGACACACTCCTCGGCACTGCGCACATCGCGACCACTATCTGCACGGAGTGAATTAGAAGACATAGATTTGGGCGACGATCGTGGTCTAGACAGGCCTCACACAGCAGCCACTCACACGGGCCAGTCGGATGGGGACGAGCGCGGACGCGAACAAGAATTAGAAGAGGAACGCGAGCGCGAGCGGCCCGCCGAGTCCACGAGGCGTGGTGTCCTTGTGCCCGACCGTGGTAGGCTGGCGTCTGTCGAGGACAGTAGCCGTGCAGCAGCTGTTATGTCCGAGAGTAGGACGACGAGTGCGACAACCACGACCACGACCACGACAACGTCGCCTACCCTGTCGATGATACACGGGTCCCTTGCCTCCTCCTCGGCGATACCCAACGACTCGTCCACTTCGACTTTGACATCATCCACATTACAAACCGAGTCATCGACCTCGTCGTCATCGTCACCACCGCTGTCGCCTTCGGATGCCACCGTGCTCTTGACAGAAATAGTCAACTTCGTGGCGTCGCTGCTCCCCGCCTACATGGCGTGGACGGCGGCGGCCGAGGCCGAGGCCCAAGACAACCTGGTGTCCGACTTGGAAGACAAACTCGACCGGATGAATTTCGGTCCCGCCCTTGTTTCCTGCCAATAGTATTTGAGGATACTGTACTGGTGGGAGAGTCGGGGCGGCACACGAGGAGTCGGATGACAAAGGGTTGTCGACGGGTGCCCAGTGTCCGGTGAGGGGCGAGGGCGAAAAAGGGTGAGCAGTGGATGAAGAGCAAGCGACGGTGAAGATTTTGATTTTATCTGATTTTGGTTTCCTATGTCTTTTTCCTTTTCTGTCTTGATTGTGTTTGCTCTGTTCCTTTCTTTTCCTTTTTGTTTTATCTTCTATTCTCGGTTTCTTTCTCGGTTTTCGTTATTCTGTCTCTCTTCGCTATTTCGTTCTCAGGGTTGTATCAACCACACTACCACGGTTTACTTGACTTTTTCGAATATCTGAATTGCTTTCCAACCTTGACACTCCTGCCTATCGCCAGCGTAGCGACAAGAATGACATCCAAGACTTTGATTCCACCGTAGTACCCTCTCGTAGCTTCCCACAATCCCAAGGTGCTCGTCTTCTGAAACAGGCCATAGGCAGTCGTCGTACAGGTACCCAGGAGGACAAAACAAATATGGAAGAGGTCATAGTCTACGTAGTCATGGTCCCGTAATATTGTGGCTGCTTAGGGAACGACTGGCTGGATTGTTTCGCTATGTGCAACTTGCGGTGGTTTGACAGTTTCTTGGCTTTCGCAGGTGAGGGGACGCGTGCGATGATGTATGTCCAATGTTGACGAGGACCAGCAAGCCCATGATTTCAACCTCTTTTCCGGATGCGCTTTTTGTCACCAACATACTTGCCACCTTCCTCCTGTGCTCAGTTCCATGTTTTTGGCATTTTTATCAGCATTGGCAGGAGGTGCGCAGAGTAGTTTCCTCCTTCTCTTCGCAGCGATCGCAAGTGGCAGCTTCCCATTTTCGGTTGGGGCATCGGAAACGAAACGGAAGAGGAAAGAGCAAACAGCACGACGACCAATTTGGCATTTTGTCGCTCTTTTTTGGATAACAAAAGAAGGAACTCCGAAGAAGGAAGGGCCCACGATGCCCTCAAAAAATGGCCGGCGGGCAAAGAAGGAGAAACGGGCAAAAGCCGCCAAACGAAAGAACAGCCATGTGGCCGCGCCTTCCACATGGGGTCAACCACGCAACATACAACTGCCCTCCCGGGCAGCGATGTGTTTTGCGCTTTCCGCATTTGCGAAATGCCATTCCCGGTTCTTGATCACGATGGCAGTCGCGACCGGTATGTCTGCCATCATGCTGGCTTACCAACGCCCGACATGGCCCTTCCTTCCCCATCTGCCACCTGTCATCGTTGGGAGTTTGCCCTTGCTTCTCCTTTTACAAGGCGCTCTTGCATCTGCCGCACTCCTCGCCCTGGCGTGTTTGTTTTCATCTGCATCCACATCAATGCCCAAGCCAGTCGACGGTGCAGGCGTCCCAGAAGCACAAACTCAGGCTCCAGAGACATCCGACACCTCAGAGCAGCCGCCCACCAACCACCAAGAGCAAACTCACGGCTCGGTCAGAAGCAGTCAAGACGTCGACAACAGAGCACTGCTTGAAGACAGCCTCAAAGAAGAAGCGTGGTCAGACGCAGACAACGACAACTGGGACGAGACCTGGGCCGAAGATCACGACTACTACAAAGACCAAGACGCAAGCAGATCCGAGTCCGAGTCGGATAGCGAGATGAACCCCAGGTCAGAGCAATCTCAAGCCAGACCCCCTTGGCAGTAAGTCCCCATGTCGCCAATCTCTCAGATTCTCCTATCTTAGTCCTCAAGGCTCCTCGCCCTGCTAACAACCAGGAGGGATCACCATGGATATCGAGGACGGGGAGTTGCGTCAACTGCAGGCCGATCTGCAGGCCGCGGCTATGTTTGTTGTCCGCCACCCGTTTACCGCGACAATGACCTTCGTGGCCCTGCTGGTGGCGTTTCCTCTCGGATGGAAAATTGGCAAACGAATCGCAGACCTGATGTTTTCCGGTCCCAGCCAGGCGAGCGAATTCACCCACAGGACCGATTACATGCCCATGGACGAGGCCGTGCGCGTGGTGGTGGGCGTGAGCGCGGTCGTAGCCGTGGCTCTGATTTTCTTCATACACGCGTGGGAGGAGGATGGGCCCCTCCGGTGGGTGTGGCCCCTCATCTAGGTCGGCAGACGGAAGCCACCGCGGCGACCAAGACAGCCGCGTCGGTGCGCAATGCCAGGGCTGGCAACGGCATGTCGACGGCCTCAACCACGTCCAACGCTGCCGCTGCTGTTGCCACAGCCACTACCGCAGGCCCATCAAAAACTGCTGCACGTGCGTCAGGTCAGTCAAAAGCATTCTCGTCAGCAGGAACAGCAATAGCAGCATCCGTGGCGATGGCGGCAACAACGACGACGGCGCGACGAAATGTCACTGAAACCCGTGTCGCCAAACCTGAAGGCACCATGCCCGGTGTCGTGCGTGGTGTCACGCCTGCCACAGTGCCTACCACAAATGGTGCGGCAAACACAGGCACAAACAACATTGTTGCAGCAGCACATGCGACGGGTGACCCTACCAGCACCACCAGCGAACAAAACCGTCGCGCCCGCCGCGCACAGCGTGCCGTTTTGATCTTTCAGGAACAGTGCCAAATCCGCCAAGCAGAGGATGCTGAGCGCGAAGAGCGTGCTTGCGCTGTCAGCAAAATAGAAATATCGACTTTGGCATCCTCTTCGACATCTTTATTTGATGGGGGCAAAAAATCGGGTTTGAAGCCGTTGTTGACACTGACTAATTTGGGGGTGGGTGTTGCTGTTCAGTCGTCGTCCTCCAGCACTGTGTGCAGTGCGAAAATCACAGAGGTGGTGAACTCAATTCACGCTGGCCCCACTCAAAACGCTGCCACCAAAACAGCACCACCACCAGTTCACGCTACCGCAAATTCTATGCAAGGTTCAACTTTTATCAACAAAATCTCAAAACCTCACATTGCAAGCAACCCTACCACCATTCAGCCAACGCTACCACTTTTCCCTACAAAGAACCAAAAATCGGACAGCGACAAATCATCATCCAGCGTCTCGATCAGTGCATCCACAGTTGCTGTCACGATGGCCAGTGCCAAAGTGAGCAACAGCCAGGCCGGTAGCGACGCCGAGGATGGCAGCGATTCCGACGACGACGGAGGTTTCGTCATGACGAGGACCGCCGGCAAGCGTCGCCTCAATGTGAGCGCTGCCGACATGGTTGCCAACGAGATTTTGGACGACGTCAACGAAGAGCTCGCCGTGGAAGACGATGATGTGACCGATCCTATCAAACGACTGCATCGGGGCTACATGAACGAGGCCGTTGCCATGGTACGTATTTTTTTTTTTCGGGTGCTTGTCGCTTTTTTTCTTCCTCTCTTCCCTTTCTCCTTTCTCCTGTGGCACATGAAATGCTCCGGCGACCACTGGCGCTCCCTTGATTTACGTCCTCCTTTGCGTTTCCCCATTGCACTTTTTATTGCGCTTTTACCACAGCCCCTTCTGTCGACTTTCCCGTGGCATTTTATTTTCCCTACCAAGATCACGCTTTATATCATCCGACAATGTCACTTTCTTCTGCTAACATTGGCAATTAGGCTCAGCTGGCTCTCCGCACAAACGAGACGCCTGTCGGCTGCGTGCTTGTGCACAATGGCCGGGTCATCGCTCGGGGTATGAATGCCACCAACATGACCCGAAATGGCACGCGACACGCCGAGTTGATGTGCATCAACGCCCTACTCTCGTACTGGGGCGACGTCAATAAAGCCGACGAAGCTTCCGCCAATGATGGAAACAACGGAGACGACTATTCCGACTGTGGAAGCGCCGAGGACTATGACGACGGCAAGAAGGACTACACCGAAGACGACTGGGAAAAGGTTGACCCTAGCAAAGGCCATCTATTCCCCTACGGCCAAAAGCTTCACCCTGCGCGGATCGTGAGCCAAGATATCATCCACGAGTGCTCGCTGTACGTTACAGTTGAGCCGTGCATCATGTGCGCGTCGATGTTGAGGCAATACGGCATCAAGAAAGTGTATTTTGGCGCGGCGAACGACAAGTTTGGCGGCACCGGCGGCGTACTACGCATTCACATGAACTCGAAGCCTAATGAGCCGACTCAGCAGAATGTGTCGTACATAGAGACATATGTTACGAACATGATGTCTCGGCCGAAGCGTGCCAGCCGACCACCTCGAACGCTTGCTGTCAACACAGAAGAGGCGATTGCCGCAACCGAAGACCCGATGAACGACGGCGCCACCCCCTCGCCTACGGATTCCGCAGGATCCCAAGAGGACGGTGGAGCGGCGAAGATGACGACAACCATCACAAGAACAGTGGTGACAACCGACAACACAAACAACCCGCCAGTCATACGGCACACATCAACGATTCCAATTGCCGAAGGAGCTGTCCCTGCTAGAGACGAGGGGCACGGCGGGAACGTTGAGCCGGGATTTGACGTCGAGGGCGGCTGGGGCCGCGACAAGGCTGTGTTCCTTCTCCGTCAATTCTACGTGCAGGAAAATGGCCGGGCGCCGGCGCCCAGGAAGAAGGAAGGTCGAGCCCAGCGTCTCGTGGAGCAAATGAAATGCGAGACCGAAAGCACTGTCAAACTACCCCCCAAAGTCGACGGACTGCTGTTGGAGGCGGTGGCTGGGCAGCGCTCGCTTCCGGTCACTCCGCTCACTACAGTTGGGCCAATCGATCCGGTCCCTATGCAAACCGAGTCCATTGTGGATATGTCCCCAGATGGCTTTACAAACTTCGCCCCCATCGCCGATACTGCCAATGCCGCCAATATCTCTGACGACTAGAACTCGACCAGAGGCAATGTTCCAAACATGGCACCAATCACAGCTACCAACATGACGATGTCATCGCTGCATCCGTCAGGAAGCAACGCTATGTCGAGCCTTCTGGACAACATCCAAAAACTCAACATCAAAGAGAATCACAACAGTGATGATGTTGGTGCTGGCGTTCAGAACGGGTCCTCACGGGACGCCAGCGGCAAGGCTCCTGCGGGCAAGAAAGTCAGTTTCTCGCACCCGCCGGTTCTCCCAGTCGGGCCTCTCAGCCCTGTCACGAACCGCAACAGGTAGTCTTTGCATGACGGTGCTTCTTTTATTTCCTCTTCGTCAGCATATCGACACGTTTTCCGGCGAGAAGAGAAGCGCTTATATGGCCTAGAACAGCCAAGCATGTTTTATTTTGGATTTTGGACGCACAGATGCATGCATTATTCAAGCAAAGAAACGGGTTTCGACGCCTCTAGCAGCTCACGGTAGCAGGAGACTCGGTCGAGTCCGGCTGCTTTGCGTCTTTGCTGCCATGACTCCTTGAAGACGTGGATGCATTACTTGTTTCTTTTTTCCCCTTCTATTTTGGTGCCCGTGTTGTCGTGGTAGTGGAGTGAGACAGCATGTACTTTCGAAACGGCAGGAGAAGCTTTGTTTTTTTTATTCGGAAGGCATGAGAAGACCGGATGTATATATTCCATGACTGGCAAAGGGAAAAGCCAGCCGCGATGGGAGGGAAGACACATGGAAGCGATTCCTCGGCCTAGAAGAGACCGTTCATGCATTTTACCAAAGAGCAACGGCCAAAAAATCCACAGCACAACAGATACAAATCGCACATTTCTACAATGATCTCAATGTCCACGATTTTTAAGCGTCGACCCTCGTCCTCGTCATGAGCTCTTCATGCCTGCTTCCAGGCTGTCCATCAAGCTCGTCCCTCGAAGCGCACACTGTCCGTGACGACCCCGCGGTGCTTCTTCCACAAAGCTCACGCGGGTGGTGCACCAGTCCAGAAGAGACTCGACGCGGGAACCGAGATTGGAGTTGCCATTCTTACCCAGTTGAAGAAGCCCCACGCTTATGTCAATGAGGTCGGGCCTCCAGATGTCGTGCCAGAAGACGGTCGCGCCGCAGCAGCGGCAGAAATTGCGTTCGACGCCTGGACTGGACTGGTAGGCGGAGAGTAAGGGAGGGGTATTGCTGGTATTGTTGCTTTCCCCCTTCTCAAACGCCAGAGTCTGTCCACTCGGCTGGAGAACAATGCTCGTCCGCGGCACAAAGGCCCACGTCTGGATCTCAAAGCCCGTGGCCAGGCGGCACGACCGGCATGCACAGGTCCCAGCCAGCCAGCGGGTGGAGAGTGAGCTATCGTGTTTTGCCGGCCGCAGCCACCACTTGACATCGTCCGGGTTGGCCGTAATGGCCGGGTCGGTCGCCGCAAACGGCACGAGCAGGTCGGAAAAGCCCGAGTGCGGCTGGCGGCTGGCGACGGGGTCCAAGTCGGGCGGGCGGACGGCGAACTGGATGGCGCCGCAGTGGCAGGCAGCGGAGACGGTGCGGTCAATGGCGCTGCCTTGGTCGTGATCGGGCGGGGGTGTTCTTGTCTGTGGGTAGCCGCCCATGGCTTTCCCTCCAACGGTTGTCAGCCAGACCGCCAAGCCGCCGTCGCCCGTGTCGGCAACATGGTCGTGGCGGACGTACTCCAGGACGGGGCCATCATCATGGCCACTATCGTGTCTCTCGTCGGCAATGACTCCTGTTGCTACCTCCCAGACGAGGTCCTCGGTAGTTGTCTGCTGCCGGCTCCGAAACACATGGCAGCCGCACGTTCGGCAAAAGTACCGGGTTGTGCCGGGTGACGAGGTGTACGCCGTGAACCGCGTCGTCTCCCCGTGCAGGAGCTCATCTGCAGGAGGTGCCTCAATGGGGCAGTAGGACGTGCAGAGGACGCCGCTCGTTTGACGACAATGGCAGAGTGCAATGGGGATGGGTCTTTGGGCGTCTTCGCCGTTGGGAGAGCGTGCTGTGAGTGTCTGGGCGATGGCGCCACAGAGACACGAAATCTTGAGGAGGATTGGCATTGTTCCTTTGGTCCCGTAATTTTGAAGCAATTGTTTTTGGTGATTCCGTTTTTTGTCCGGTGGTTGTTTGTTTTTTTGTTTTTGTTTTCGATGGTTTATTTTCATAAATAATATTAAAAAAACAATAATTATTTTAGAGTGATTCCATCCCAGGATTCAATATCCTCTTTGCTTGAAATACCATAACGACGGAGCGGTTCACATGACGTTTCGGCCACACGAAGCGTATTTGGAGGTTCGTAGAGGAGGGTAGTAAAGTGACATCCGGACCCGAGGTTTAAGCGAGAGCCAACCCTTTCGATGCAAGCCAAGATATTGTAGCCAATCCTCGAGATTTTGCAAGGGCCTATACTTCACATCCAATAACCACCTTTTCTCCCATTGCGTAAAAGCTGAGAGTTGATGCTCTTTGTTGTGAGTCGCGGTTTGGAGCTTGCCACTTGCCACTTATTAGTGGGTGGGAGCTCGAAGCTCGGAGCTGCAGCTTCCCCGCCACTGCACTTCTGGGTAAGAGCTACTCAATAGCTGCCCCTCCAGCTTCGCGAAACGAGAGCTTCCCTTTGACAACATCGCAACACAAACTATGCAAACAGACATGGATCCACCGCCAGCACCAGAGACGCCCGAGGCACCTACAACCTCGTCCTCACACCCACACCCACGGCCGCGGCCGGACCGTTCGTCGGAACAAGCACAGCGCGTCCGCGTCAAGAACCGCCGGCTCGAGTTCTTGCGACGGAACCCCGAATACCTTGCGTCCAGCGACCGCGAGTTTGCCAACGTCGCCCTCTACAACACGTTGATTCGGTCGTTCCAGACGCCGGCCGAGCGCGCGGCCGAGGCGCAGGACTCGGGGTTTGGGCACGTGCTCGAGGCGTCCATGCTACGAAATCCGGAGCCGCTGCACCGGGTGGATGAGGATGATGTTGTGGAGGAGGAGGACGACCACGACGACGCAGAGAAGGACACAAAATATGCAGACGCGGAGGCTGCCGCCGACGACCCCGACGAGCTCGTCGACGACCCCGACTTCGACCCCGAATCCCTCGAGGGGGCCAGTCCGCGCGACGCCGCCCGGCGCCGCTGGCACGCGTTTGTGCGCAACTGGTTTGTGGGCGGCGGCGCGGGGCTCGACGACGGGTTCGACTATGCGGCGGTCGACGACGACAGCGAGTACGACGCGCTGGCGCGGGCGGACGCCGAGGCGGCGTGGTTCGACGAGGAGTCGCCGGGGTGGGTGAGCGAGGAGGGGGAGGGAGAGGAGGGAGAAGAGGAGAGCAGGCTCAAGACGGGCGAGACGGGCATCCAAGATTTTTGAGCAACAAACACGGCGGGTACGATACGATAATAGAGGCAGTCTAGACCGGAATGATACCCATGGCCCATCGGCCACCCCGTCTGCCGGCCCTGCCGCCGGAACGAGGTTGACAAAAAAAAAAAGGTTAATTTGTGGAAAAGGAGAGAAAAAGGGAAAGGCAGAACAGAGTGCGCCTTGGGCTTGCAGGGCCAGGGGCCTCGCGGGCCTCGCATCTCACTGACCGCTCCACGCTGCGCGCCTGGAAGCTCCGCTGGAAGCTCCGCTGGAAGCTCCACGCTGCAAGCCCCTGCATTTTGGCCTGGCTTTGCCGCTCCCAATCCCTTCACAATGGGCTGCAATTTCCCAGATTCCTTGTGGACTTGTGAACTCGCTCGTGGACTTGCGGTCGTGGACTTGTGGTCGTGGACTCGTGGATGGCTGTGCCCTTGCAGCGTTCAGGGACAATTGGGGCCTTTTTGATCCATTTTATTGTTATTTTTGTCATGTTCTTGAAAAAGGCCGCGTGAACGTCTGTGTGTCTTTTCTTTTTCCTCTTCCATAGTCTTTTCTTGGCACAGCCCTGTGGAGGCACGTATTGTGTACCTTTCGTTTCCTCCATTGTTTGTTTCGTTTCCTCGCAATCCTGCATGTCCAGACGCCCAGACGCCCAGACGCCCAGACGCCTTCGTCCCATCTATCTCACCAGCTGCGAAGCAGGCGAAGATAGTCATACTCAAACACATAAGGGAGCGCAGGTGATCGTGTCTTTCCACGCTGGAGCTGATCCAACGCCGCACACGCCGCCCTGCGATTACGCGGCGTGAGACCTTTTCAACCCGGCTTGGCCAAAGAAGAGAGGAGCTCTCCTGAGCGGGTAAAAAGGGAGCAACACGAATCCTTCGATGGTCGTTGGGAGGGGAGAACAAAGGATCGTCAGATTGACAGGAAGAACAGTGAATACATGCAAGAAAGTAGACAAAGCACCTCCCGTGAAGCCCGTACGCCGTTGCGAACAACGGCTGCTCCATATCGGGTGCGTCCTCGCGTCGTGATCCGGCGCTTCGCGAATAGGGCAGCGTGCATGCCTCCCTTTTTGTGTTCAGTGCGGGTGCGCTGGCCGCCGTCGATCCCGCTTAATCAGGCCTACTACGGCAACAAAACAGCAAGGGGCCCACATGCACTGGAGTCTCCAGTTCGTCGCAGCCAGCCAGCGGAAGGAGCGAACGACGAATACGCTCATACTGCTCGTCATACGAATCAGGAAAGCGGCAACAGGCAAAAGGAAAATCGTTCTAGAAAGAGAAGCCCTGTACTCCGTATTTTTGGTCACTCGCTCGCCAGGCACAACGCGCTGTAGCCGTCCTTCCAGCGCCGCCGCCAGCCATAAGCCGCCAACAGACCCCCTGTAATTCAGTAAACGTACTCGTCGTGGGCGATTCTCGTTTCCGACTTTCCGTCCTTTCTCCTTCCGTTTCTTCACCACCACGCGCGGCAGGCACGCGCCAAGCTGCAGCGAGCGCGCTTGTCTCCTTTTCTCTCGCCTGCGTCCTGGGTTCCTGCTGGGTTCCTGTTGGGTTCCTGCTTCCTTCCCAGCGTATCCCCTCTCACATGCCCCGGGAAACCCACCAGCAGCGGCTACGGCTGCAGCATCTGACAGCACACTCTTGCCTTTGCCAGCGCCACCCGTTGCCAGGAACCCCCGGCAATACCAACAACGCGACACTACCACGTAATTCGTCTCTCCTCCTCCTGCTCCTTTTGCTCCTCCTTCTCCTCTTTCCTCTCCTTCTCCTCCCCGGCCAACAAGGCCCAACACCCGCCGATCGGCTGCGGCTGCTTCAGGGGAATGGCGGCAAAATTAAACAAGAAAAGAAAAGAGAAGAGAAGTTAACGTAAGAAGAGAAGAAAAGAACCAACACAAGACACTGGCAAAAGGGCAAACCCAAAGACAAGACAAGAAAATCGCCCCAATCGAAGCTAGGAAAACGCTCTGCCCGCCTTTTCACCCCCCTGGCAAACCTGGTTTTTTTTGTTTGTTTCCCAACCTTGAAAGACGTTCGACGTATTACTCCGTATTCGTATTATTACAGCGTATTATTGGGTTTTTTTTCTTTTCCTTTCCCTTCCGCCACTTCTTGTGTCTGGTATCACCAAAGGCGGCCTCCACGCTCAAACCGACTCGCTTCTTCTCTTCTTCTCTCGTCATTCTCCTCTCAGTCTCCCCCTCACCCTCCCTCCTCGCTCGACAGCCGACAGCGCCTCGACTCGTACGCGGCCCGACGTCAGATAGCGCCTCTCGCCCCAAGGCCTCCAAGGCACAAGCTTAGCCAAAGTCCGCGTCGTTTCCGACCAGCCCACTCGACCTCGACTACGACCTCGACTACGACCTCGACTTCGACCTCGACACCAATCCCCCTCCTCTCCCACGGCTCACCTCTTCTCGTCGCGACCATCAGACGGCCGACTGACCGACCCAACCCGACGACCGGCGCCCGCCCTTTTCTTCTCTACCCTGGACACCGAGCGGCACCCAACATCCGTCCTTGCGAATCGCGACCAAAAACACCGCAACGATGGCCGAGGGCTCGTACGGCAGCCCCTTTTACCAGGGCAACATGACGCCAGTGTGAGTGCCATCACCTCCCCCCCATGAACCCTTTCACCCGCTAACAATGTCTAGAGACGGAAGCGCGCCCGCAAACAAGTTTGCGACCAACATGAACCGCAAAAAGACGCGCAAATGGGTCGAGGCCAAGAAGATCAACTACGACGGCAGCGGCTGGGGCGACGAGGACGACGAGGACGAGGACGACGACAGTGGGGGCTACGGTGACGAGCCCATGCCGCCCATGCCGTCCATGCCGTTGCCCCTGCCGTCGCAGACGACCCTCGCCCCCGGCGTCAATGTAGGCGGCGCCCACCCGACCGCCGCCCTCCGCGCACGAAACAGCCCGTCGCCCTCGGGCCGTGCGCCACTCAACGTGCAGACGCAGCAGCCAACACAACCACAACAGCAGCAGCAGCCAACACAGCAGCAGCCAACACAGCAGCAGCAGCAACAGCAGCAGCAGCAACAATACCCTCCACAACAGCCGCAACAACAGCCATGGCGACAGTCTTCGCCGGCGCCTGGCCCCGTTGCAGCCGCACGCGCGTCGCCGCAGCTGCGGGCCTCGTCGCCCGGTACCGGTGTCGGTGCACCGCCGCCGCGCTCTGGCTCCCAGCCCGCGAGCGGTAACTACACCCCCTGGCGCGAAGGCCGGTCGGAGTCGCCGCTGGGCCCGCGTGGCCAGTCGCCGGCCGGTGTGGCCCCTGGTGCTGGTGCTGGTCCTGGTGCTGGTGCTGGCCCTGCGGGACCGCGTACCATGTCGCCGGCAGCGGCGCCTGGTGGTTCCAACGGTCCCAGCGGCCCCAACGGTCCCCGCGGCAATTTTATCCGTCCCTCCGAGATCTACAAGCGCTCTGTGCCGTCGGGCGAGTCGCCGGAGGCGGCAGACAGGTATGTGCATTCAGGCATGTCGTTGCCATCTAGAGAGTTTTGTGTGCTAACAAACGGACAGAGGACGGAAGGAGCAGCCCGTCGCGCCTGCCACATCGGCTATCGCCAGCAGCAACAACACTGCTGCACCCCTCGAGCACCCGCAACCACAGCCACAGCACAAACCCCAGGGCTCCGTCGACTCCACCGCCTCTGCCGACGACGCCATCAACGACCGCCGCTTCTCGACTAGCCCCAAACTGCCCGACCTCGCACGCTTTTCCACCTTTTCGCCCGAACTACTCTTTGGCGGCAGCGGCAGCGGGTTTTTGTCGTCCGACGCACCGCCTGTGCCTCCGATCCCCAACTCGTCCGCCGTCGGGTCGTTCTCCGAGTCGGCCACCACCACCGCGAAGCCACCCACCCTCTCGTCTGTCCCCGAAGGCGTCGGCTCCACGTCGCGCAACGCGTCGCCCTTTTCCACTTCCTCGGGCGAATCCGCCTCGGCGCCCATTCGCGACTCGGCCGCCACGGCCACCTCCGCCATCACGTCTTCTTCCCTCGACGACACGGCGTCGATGGCCGCCGGGGCCCGAGGATCCGCCGACTCAACCCCGTCGTCTGTTGACGTTCCTGCAGCGGCGGCAGGAGGCCTTGCGGCGGCAACGGCCGCAGAAAGCCGCAAGTCGTCGTCCAGCGGCGTGCAGGCGCTGTCGGAAACGGCCACGCCACCAGCCGCTGAAACCAATACAAACAATGATTCCAACGCAGACGAGGCCCAACCAACATCCGCCACCTCTGCCTACTCCACCGACCCCATGATTGCCATGACTGCACCACTCAACCCGCACCGCCTGAGCAGCATGGTGCCCTTTATGCCGCCAGCCGTCACGACCCCCAAGGGACCCCGTGACATGCAGCGCGCCGAGACCATTGCCAGCAGCACCGTGGAGTCCACCCCCACCACCACAGCCAACTCGCCGGTTAAAGAGAGCGACGTGCTCCGCGAGGAGATTATCCGCACATTGAGCCCTGTCAAAATGGCACACTCTGGCGAGTCTCTCGAGGGTGCTGTCCAAGAGCAGGATGAGGACAGAAACGGAAATGACAATACCACCGACAACACCAACGCACCTGCCCAGAACCGGAGCGACCACACACGCACGCTGACGCGCGAGAGCTCCTACCTGCAAGACGTCTACGACGACTACTGGACCCCCGACGACGCCTCGGGCAACGAGACGTACACGGCCTCCGACCCGCCGCCGCCCATTCCTCCATTGGCCAGTGCGGGTGCTGGTGCAACTTCTGGCTCTGGTCCTGCACCTGCCGCTCTTGCCGCGGCCGTCGCCGCTACTGCTGCTGCTGCTAGCGCTGCTGCGTTTGCTTCATCGGGCCACTCTGCCTCCACTGCCGGCGACGCTACACCACAACAACAGCCACTCGCACCCGAGCCGCGGCACACCCACCAGCTGCCGTCCCAACAAGGGCTCGCGCCGACCTCCCCCGCACCTTTAGCTGCACCCGCACCCGCGCCCTCGCCTTCACCGACTCCGAGCACCAGCGGCGTGCCGGGCGCCTTCCCCAGCAGCAACACCCCCACCCCGGTTCCCCAGCCTGCCCCATCGTCCGCCTTTGGTCAGGTACCGGCTACCGCAGCCGCCCAGGCCGCCTTTTCGAAAGCCCCCGCCCTGCGCCGCCGCTTCTCCTGGGAGGCCGAGCCCGAACAGCCCCCCGACGCCGCCACCGGCACCAATGCCTTTACGGCCGTCCGTGCCTCCACAATGGCCCACGTGCCCTCACCACCACCGCCAGGATCGTCACAATCACCGCCTCCGTCATTCGGCGCGATGCAAGTGAGCAGCCCCGTCTCGACCGTCCCGCCGCCCAACGAGCTGCAGCAAGCCCGCACCATCTCGCCCCACCCGGACACGAACACTGTCGTGTCGGCTGTTTCGACGTCGACGGTCGCGCCCGAGCTGACGGCACCCTCGCCCGTGTCGGATGCCGCCGTGGCCGGTGCTGGCATCACCAGCCCCATCGCTGCCGCTGCCGTAGACGGGCACGTGGGCCCCGACAGCAGCGAGCCGTCACAAGCACAAGAGGCGGCCCGCTCGCCGCAAGCCCAGACCCAGGCGCCCGTGCGGTCCATGCTCGACGTGGGCGATGCCCCGGCGCTCACGCCCATCCGGTCGATGTTGGACGTCGGCGACGACCCACTGCCCAAGCAGCTGGTGAACCGCATCTCCACGGCCGAGTCCATGCAGTCGGCCACGTCCTTCCAGTCGCAGGCGCAGCCGCAGGCCTACCCGCCGGCACAGGCACAGGCACAGCTCTCACCGACCGCTGCACCGTCCATCCAAGTCTACCAGCCGGCGGCAGCGCCCGTTTCTGCCCCTACGGGGGCCCCCGCCCACAACAACCCGGCCCTCTTTGGCAGCGGCACCGAGGGCTCCGGCCAGTTCTTGACCCTGCGCCAGTGCATGGCCTTTGGCACCCACCACGAGCGCATGGCCAAGCTGACCGAGACCCGCCGCGAGTACGCCGCCGCCGATTCGGGCCTGTCCTCGTGGCTGCAGTCCATGACCGCCGTCCCCGAGTACGCCCGCGCCGCGTATGCGCCTCTCTTTGACAACCACGTCGGCGGCGCCGGACCCGCGCCCTCGTCTTCGTCTGTGTCTGCCTCGCGCCCCGTCGCCGCCGTCGCCGCGACCATCTCGCGCGTGCCGCACGTGCACGTCGGCGTGCCCTCGGGCACGCAAATCTCCAACAAGAGCAAGGAGATCTTCAGCGTGGCGACCGGCAAGGCCGGCAAGGGCCTGCTGGCGCTGCGCAAGAAGGGCTTCCACAAGAAGTCGGCCAACTAGGCCTCCCACCATCACCCTTATTTTTGGCACCCCTTCGACTTGTTACATAATTTAGTATTTCTCCTTCTTGCTTCTTTTTTTGTATTTCTTTCTTGCTACCTCATTTTGTTTTTTATTACTTTTTTGTCTTTTTTTTCCTGGTCTGTCGCATTCATGATTATCTGGGCTTGGGGGGTTACGATACTACATTTTCTTCTTTTTTTTTCTTTCTTTATTACCCTGATCCTCAAACTTAATAAAACTTTGCCTTTTTTACTTTTGGATAAGGAATTGCTTACACGGTTAGAGACTCCTTCGTGTCTCGTGATCACTCGATGTTCGACTTGGTGCTGCGTATGCTGGCGACGACAACGGACATGCCGCCTTGTCACGATTCTCAAGTTTAGCCGCAATGAAACCAACCTGTCTGCCCTCTCGGTTTGGCCGTCATCGTGAAGCGGCACAGCTCAGCTGAGCCTGCTATTGAGCGACGCAATCACCTTGTCGTACGTGAGCGAGGTGAGCAGGCACAATTACCAACAATGCGGTCGTCAATAGAGCACAATATGCTGTCCAAGTACTCCACGGCCTCGAGTACCTTTTGTGCCTGTCGTGCATACATTGTGTACTTGTACTTGTACCTCGTACTCCCCGTTGCTCCTTGCATTCGTATTGGCGGGCTCCGCCGAACAGTCTTGAAAAAGTGGAGACTTCTCGCTTGTGTTCCTCTTCCTCGTCCCTCGTTGGTGAAGAAAAGCGGGGACGCTCTCCTCTCTTCCCGCACCTTTGCCCACTTTTGGGGGGCCTCGCCTGGCCTGTTCACCCCTTCTGCCCATTCGCCCTGCCCCTTCCGCTTTCCCCCCAACCACGCCTGCCACGGCTGACCCGCCCTGTCACTCACTGTCACTTGGTGGTCACCTTCTGGCCCTTCTTTCTTGCCCTCCGCCCTTTCCTCTGAGGGAACTGACGATCGGCAGGTGCTGCTCCTTGTTGCACCACCCACTGACACTCCACCAAAGCACAGCCTTTCTCGGCCATCCTTCATCTCGTTCTCTTAGCTGCTCACCAACCAGCAAGGCACCTCCGTCATCTTCCTGTCTGGGCCTTTTTTCTTCTTCTTCATCTTCTTATTCTTTCGCTCGTTCTTGTCTTCTTCTTTGCATACTCGATTCCCCATTGCAAGAGCGAGCAGCACTCTCCCTCGGCTAATCGACCGATCATCGGCATCCGTCTTCAGGAACGCATCGCCGACTTGCGTCAATTTCATCGACATCACCGCCGACCAGTTTTACTGTTTTGTTGACGAGAACGAACCCTCCTGTGACGTCCAACTCGACCCCTACCCCCGTTTGCCCCTAACCGTGGCTCCTCCGGACGCCTGAAGAGGCCACACGCCCGGCTCTTCGTCTTTGCCGTCGTCTTCGTCGTACGCCATGGCGACCTCGTCTCTGGCGCTCGCACGTGCCGGGCTGATCGACCCGACCAAACCGGCCACCTACCCGGTCATCCTGGGCGAGGACATCCGGCGCAGCGGTGACCCCAACAGCCCGTCCGCCGGCCAGACCTTTACGGGCATCCGCTACAACTTCAAGCCCAAGCACCTGACGGACAGCAACACGCAGCGGAAATCGACGCTGACCAACGGCAGCACCGAGGGCGAGTTCGATGTCACGTTCCGGGACAACAGCGGTGGCCGCTATGTGTATGCGGGCACCCGCGTGTCCAAGGGCAGCAAGTATGTCCTCATCTTCGACTCCAAGCGCCGCCGTTTTATTCTGCACCGCCTCGACTCCCTCTTTATTATGAACATGGTCGACACCCCGACCAACCACGACACAGCCGGCCTCAAGAAAAAACACCCCTACATCAACGAGACCACCAAGCGGCCACGACCGCCACGCGGTGCGGGTGGCCAGTTTTTGCGGCGGCCGGGGCTCATCAAGAAGGGCGGCAGCAGCAGCGGCAGCACGGGACCCATGCGGCCCATCCCCAAACCCCTTGTGCGTCCCCCGTCCAAGCCACCGACGGTGCTGCGCAGCTCGCAGGACATCAAGAAGAAGGAGCGGCGGGTCACGCTCAACGTGCCGTCGGACAAGGACAACCACGACTCGGACCGCGAGACCAAAGCGGCCAAGGACGTCCGCGAGCAGCGGGAGGCCATTGTGGTGAAGACGGCGCGAGACAACCGGGAGAGCCGAGACGCGGCAGCAGCACGCGACAGCACAGGAAGCAGCAGCAGCAGCAGTAGCAGCAGCAGCAGTAGCGGCAACGGCCCGTCGTCCATCACTGTCTCACCACGCGAGGCTGCATACCAAAAGAGCAAGGCCAACGCGCTGTCTTCCCGCCCCAAGGAAGCGAGCAAACTGTCCATGGAGACCAAGGCTTCGCCCGACAGCAAGAACAACAAGAACAACAAGGACAACAAGGACAAGGACGACTTCAAGACGCGGTCCATCGATGTCAAGGGCGCAAAGGACAAGGACGGCAGCAAGTTCTTGAAGGTGCCCGACGGCAAAGCACGACTCCCAGAAAAGCCACGACTACCCGAGAAGCCCGAGAAGGGAGCACGGTCCGAAAAGTCGCTTTCGCCCGAGAAGCCACGCCTGTCCGAGAAGCCGACCGCGCGCAAAGACGACAAGGCCCGCAAAGACACCAAGGATGGCAAGGACACCAAGGCCAAGGCCGTGCCGCTGCGCGACGGCAAGGATGGGCGTAGCACGCCCACCAAGGAGGGCAAATCGATCACTGCGAAGCCCCTTGCCAAATCCAGCAGCGATAGTCCGGGCAGCAAGGCCAAGGGTGGAGCCAAGGGCGTGTCTCTGCCGATGCCCAAAGACCCCGAGCCAACACCGGCCCCCACCAAGAAGAAGCGCCGCGACTGGGAGGAGGAGGAAGAGGAAGACGATGACGACGACGGCGACATTGGCCTGGTGATCGAGTACCCTGGTGGACCCCCGCCGTCTCGGAACCGGGCGTCTCTGGGCGGCGCGGGCGCGGGCACGGGCAGCGGTGCACGTAGTGCCGTTAAGCCACAGCTGCACATGCCCACCTTTGACGAGTTTCAGCGTGCCGGCGGCGATACCGAGCACATTGACGGCGGCACCATCGGCGGCGACGAGGACGAGGACGACGGCGACATGGAGGGCTACTGGGACCCGCGCGAGGACGAGAAGAAGGCGGCCAAAGAAGCAGAGAAACCCAAGCCCGCGGCTCCCGCCCCAGCCCCGACACCGGCCAAGGCCACGCCGTCCAAGGCCACGCCAGCCAAGGCCACCTCCAAGTCCGCACCCAAGTCGGCCCCCAAGTCGGCCCCTAAGTCGGCTCCCAAGTCGGCTCCCAAGTCGGCTCCCAAGTCGGCACCTGTTGCCATTGACGACGACGACGACGACCTGGAGGCCGAGCTGGAAGACGAACTGGAAGCCGAGCTCAACAAGGAGCTGCAGGAAGAAGAGGCCCGCAAGCGGCGCGAGGCCGAGCTCGAGGCGGAGCTGGAGGCCGAGTTCATGGCCGAGTCGGAGAGCGAGATCAGTGAGGAGGAGTAAACGGGTCCTCGACGCGCGATCGGCAAGGGAGAGTGTATGGATGTCACAGCACGGCGTCCATTTTGATTTTCATTTCATGGTTTCTACGAATCTGGTTTCTGCATTCTCATACGCACCCAACAAAACAAGAAAAGCGGCAGGCTGGCATGGCAGGCACACACGATCGGACAGCGAGTCCTTGTGCCAAGTGGTGTTTTTATTTGCTTTTTCTCTTTTTCACGCGTCGCCTTTTCACATGGTGCCATTTGTTGTTCCCATATATGGCATTTCACGACAGTTATGATAGATACACACACACATCGAAATTTTTACATTTCGCATGTCTCAAGCAGATGATATGAAGGAATATGAGGAGATATTCACATAATAGACAAAGGTATTTCAAACTACAATTGCAAGCCGGCTCTTCAAGACTTATTTCTCACGTCATCTCGACTAGTAAACAGGATGAAGACTTCGTTTGGTCAGCATTCAAACAGGTTTATCCCACTCTTGTCCTCGGGCAAAAGCATGTTTGTGAAACAGCGGAATACCAATCTCTAAATAATTCCTATCCTCACCCTTGCTCAGACATTATGAAATAAACAGTGTCGTCGACGTGCCAAGCCTTTCTACTCTTTTCTCCAAATCGCCTTGGGGCACGGTTTGGACCTGGGTCTGGACCTGGACGTGGCTGCTCCTTGTTCCTTCGTCTAGTCATGTGTTTTTTGCCCGTTTGGTGCGTCTAGACCGTTTGAGGGGAAACACCTCGTTGTCAATAGTCGCAAGCCACCCTGTCAGTCGATCCCCTCACTTGCCTCTTTGCGAGCAACGATTGTCTCCTTCTCTCTTCAGTCCCTTTGCTTTGTTTCCCCGCTCCTTGCAAGGCCGCATTTTCTTCTCCTCACGTGGGACAGATCGTCCGTCGTGGGGCTGAGGGCATTTTCCTGGCCCTGTTTAAAATGGAAATACGCTGTGCGAGTACTATGTGTGACCTGGTCTGTGTGCAAATGAGATGGCGACACGATGTGTTTTTACTGGTGCAGTATTGTCTTCCCCTCTCAAGACGAATAAAACCAAAAAGCTTCGCATGCCAAATTCCCCGCCTACACCTACTCGCCCACCCACTCGCCCAGCTTCGGCAACATTGTGCCTTATCTTGTGTACTGCATGTGCAGAGGCGAGTGGCATCGATTCTGCATTGTGTGTGCTGTGTGTGTGTGCTGCAGAGCATCTTTCGCCGAGTTCGTGTGCTCGTCTGCGCAGAGACAACGTTGTATGCACGTTGCAATGGGACCACGTCGCCCTATCAGTGCGTTTGATACGCTCGAGGAGGGCCGACTTGCAACTGCTCGCACACTGGTTGTCAACTCGCACAGGGCAAATCGCCTGGTCAGGCCGCTGACTGTGTGTTATTGCTATCGCACTGGTTCGCTGGTGCTCTGGTTCTAGAAAAATAGTGGGGCTTGTCACCACCCTCCCGGAAGCAGCCTTTTTTCTTGTCGTCTTGTGTCTGGCCGGTTCCAGCGCCCTCTTGCCTTTCCCGTTCCAGTGGGTAGGGCGACTGGGGTTGTCTTGCTGGGTCGCTCATTCCTCATTCCTCATTTCTATGTGGCCCGGTCTCGCCTTCCATTTCGTTTCCCTTTCGGTACGTCGCAACGACGGAAGGTGCGTCCCACAAAACAGTTGGCTGTTGGAAAGAGCAGATGAGAATCAATTAGTTGGGAAGGCGGTTGAGAATTAAAACTGGAAAATCGGAAGGTGTGCCGTGCGCGTACCGTCCGTCTTGTTTGAAGGCTCCTTCCCAACACACGGTCGTGACAAAGCCGCGTCCAGCCTTCCTTCTCAATCTGGGCGCAAGTGCAATCGAGCCTGTCCGGCTGCATCTGGAATCGTGTCTCGTCCTTCCCGTCTCATCCTGCCTCGTTTCTCTCCCCGACACCAACTTCATCGCCATCTACATCGCCATCCGCATCATCTGCATCATCATCTCCACCTCCCGCCTCCACCTCAGCCCACATCCCTTTTTCCCATCATCCTGTCTTGAGCTTCACCCACTACTAGTCCCCTCTAGCGCTGCTCCTTCTGGGCCTGTCGACTGTTCTCCAACCCACCCTAGCCCGCTCCAAACCCTCCAAATCCACAAATCTATCCGCCCCGACTGACCTGCAGCAGGCTGTGGCAGAACAGCTTGGATTTGGCACGATTTGGCACGATTTGGCTACGTCTGTCAATTTGGAGTCGTTGTATCTGCCCCCCTACGATCCCCCCCTGCGCCAAAGACACACTGTTGACCCGCCCGGAATTGACGGAGCAATATTATTCATTACTGCGGCGCGCTGAGGGCTGAGACTTTCGTTTCTCGTTTCACTTGTCTTTGCTCTCGCGCGGAAATATCCCCCCAATGTCCCTTTGTCCCACGCTCTCGCCTCTCCCACTGCCAGCTATTGTCGCCGGCGCTCTGGGTCTTTGTCTGCTGTTCGTCATCGCTCCGTGTGTATCTCCGGCGCATTCGGTCGTTTGTTTTCTTCGACTACTTCCACCTTCTCCAAGTAGCCCTCTCCAAGCTCTCCCTGCGCGCAGCACCAATCCCATCCGCCTTACGACGAATGCGAGATTTCCGCCCTAGCCTGCCCTGCCTCATCTCAAGTCCTAGTCCTCGTCAGCGCACCTGTCTCGCCATCACCAACAATATCCTGCCGCTGCATCGTGTTGCCCCTATCTTTTCTCTGCCCGGTCTGCCCATCTGTGGCCTGCACGCTCTCCTTATCTCTCGACCTTTGTCCTTTCGACTCTGGCAATCTTTGTGTCTCTCGTCTCCCCCTCCCCCCTCTCGGTCTGCATTCCTTCCCTGGCGCATTTGTTACCTCCGTCCTCCTTCTGCCCTTCTCTTTCAATCTCACTCCGGCGCTAGTTTTAGCCGCATTTTCTTGCGTCGTGGGCCACCCCCGGGCTACTTGACATCGCCACCATCGAATAGGAGGTGGAAACGCCTTACCCAAGGTGCGCTCGCCCCATAGCTCTGACCTCGTCCAGAACCTGCGAGACGTTCAGACTGCGCGCGCGGCTTTTTTTGTCTTGATACAAGCTTTTCGTGCCCCCGGCTTTTCACTGTCTTATTCTTCCTTTCTTGAAGTCTTGATCCTTTTCGGCTTGGAGCGTCTTCGGATCGTTCGTGTTCTCCAACTCCTAGGCCCAGGCCCCGTCTTTTCCAGTCTTTTCTCTCTGTTCGTTTGTTCGCGCCTGTCCATCCTTTCCAACGGTCGAAACCCTTCGCCTGGTTCGTGTCGCTCTCTCCGTGCATTGGACCCATATCGCAGGAAACGGAAACAGGACCCTCCCCTCCCTCGTCTCCCCCCTTTTGGCACTACGAGGCATCTGTCTTTTCCCCCCCCGAGCCTCAGGTCCGGGACATCCGCGCGTCATTCACCATCTTGCGCGCGACATTTTCACATCATCCTGACTTTCGCTCTCGGTCTCTCTCGCGCTCTCTCTTCTCTCAGTGAGTGTCTGAGTGTGAGTGGGCTTTTTCGCGTGCTTCGTGCTTCGTGCATCGTTCGCCTTTCACCTGTCGTCCACATTGCCCTCGAAGCGACACGCCCACGCCCCTTTCTCTTTGGTCCGTTTGGAATCCGTTCGGGGATCCGTCCCATGGTCGACACCACGCAACACCACCGCCGAGTCTCGCCACACGTGTAAGAGCGAAAATAAGCACTTTCTCTTCCCCGTCAGTGGGAACCAAGATCCCCAAGCAGGAGGCGGGACTTGCGCTCCTACGAGTGCGCAGACGCAGACCTGCTCTCAAGCCGGCCCTCAGGACTGGACCTGGACTGGGACCTGCCAGGAACTGGCCCTCTCCGCCCGCGTTCCGTGTTCCGTGTTCCTTGTTCCTGGATCTCTTCCTGTCTCATAATTTCACCATGACATCCCTCAGTAAGCTTACCAACGTCGTCGAGACATGTTTCTTTTTTGTTTTCCTTTTTTTATCTTTCACCTCTTTCACTTTCACCTTCATTCACTCCCTGGCGCTGTCACTCTTTCACTGTTTATTCGTACACGTACACCAACACACTGGCTTCTCTGGCCTTACTCCTTCTCAACCATCGTCACCCCCTCATTCTGTTTCTTTGTCTCCCGCCCTTTATCTTTTCTTCCCTCCTTCACCTTCGCTCCCGTCCAATACGATCACGGCTATTCTTACCAACAATAACTCACTTACTCTTCCCGCCCCATCCCCCTACACTCCCTTCCTTCCCCCATCTCCTCTACCTCACCTTGCCTTGCCTTGCCTTGACCTCCCTCGTTTCCTCCTTTCCGCACCTCCTCCAAATTCGCTCGACAACCCCCTCACAGTCCGACTGGAACCCTAGACACGCCACAAGTCTTCCTTTTGCATGCATTAGGAAAAACCTGGGGTAGACAAGGGTGGGGGAAGGAAGCTTGTGGGCTGTGGTCAAGGAAATTGGTCTCCGGCCACAAAAAGAATAATTTTCGGAGTATCGTGTGTCCTCTACACATTTGTCTCTCTCTGACTGTGGCCAGACTGACAGGAGACAAGACGGGGAGGGCAAGCAGTACTGCCCTTCCATTCACTATCATTGCTACTGCATTGCTACTGTTGTTCCCGATCTATTTCACCACACATCGCCCCTCTCCTTCTTTACATATATCTACATCCCATTTACCTACATCCGCATTTTTCTCCTCATACATTCACATCCACCTGCCATGGCCACCATGTTCCCCTTCAAAATACCGTCCAGCGGTAAAGCAATTGCTGACCTCACTGTTCCAGTTCACAAATCGAGAAAGGTATAGCCCCTCCTATTTATGTCTACCCCATCCGTGGGATGCCAAGCATTTGTATATGTTATATTTCTATTCTGCGTGTACTCGAAACTAACATGACTCTCTCTTGAAGCCCAAATTTGAGCTTCATCTCAAGGTAAGATACAATATGCAAAACAGTCCTTGTACCACTTGCCAAGGCCATGAGCTAACAACGTCCAGATTTATGACCTCAACAACGTCCCATTGGTGTCGGGCGTTTCGTCTGTAAAATGGCATCTTCCGCACAGCATACACAGTGAGCATCGCGGCCGTACACACAAGCAGCTCATTGCAAATCACCGTGTCGAGTACGATTACGCCAAGATCATCCCGCTGCGTTTGGTTGTCGACCGCAACAACCGTCTGTCGGACTATCCGATCGAGTTTGAGATCTCCCAGGAATTTGAAAACCATGGCGCTGGCCGCGATGAGAAGATTGTTCTGGGCAAGGTCTCGCTCAACCTCGCCGAGTACGTAGCCGAGAGCGAAGCCATCCAGCGCGACACCCGGCCCACCACGTCCGACTCATATGGTTCGCGCGAGCATCCTCCCAATCCCCCCAGCGGGTGGCATGCGCGCCACCGCAGCTCCATGAGCAAGACCAGCACGTTGGGGACCAGCGTCGGCACCATCGACTCGACCGCATCAGGCCCTGGTGGTGCTGCTTCGTCGACAGCCGGTTCCTCCGTCGCATCACTCTCGATATCGGGCACCTCGGCCGTCGAGGACGGCGTCATCCGCCGCTACTTGATGCAAGACAGCAAGATCAACAGCACACTCAAGATCAGCGTTCTCATGGTGCAGGTCGACGGTGAACGGAACTACGTGGCACCTCCGCTCAAGAGCGCGCCCGTCTTTGGCGGCATCACCGGCATAGTGACCAGCAGCGAGACAATGATGGCTGGTGATGCCTCCCTCGAAGACCAGGAAGACTACGCGGCCGTCAGCGGCGTTGTCGGCGCTATGATGGCTGGCAGCAGCTCGGCCGCCAAGGGCCACGAAGCGGCGGAGATCCAGGACGTCTACCGCCGTGCGCTCGCGGCCTCGTGGGCGTGCCAGGCCGGCGAGCTGCCGGCCGACGAGTGCATCGAGGACATTTTCAGCGGCGGCGACGGGTTTCGTTCGCCGCGCTCCGAGTTCTCCCACATGGCACAACACATGGTTGCCGCCACCGGCGTGCATCAGCATCACCACAACCACAGCAACAAGTCAAGAGCGTCTATGCCAGCAGGCACCTCGCTGGGCGCCGTGAAAGTGCGGCAAGGGTGGTCGCCGGCGCCGCCAACACCCTCCTCGATCCACGAAGAGGGCGACGAGGAAGAGTCCGTCCCATCTGCACCGAGCCGTACGTCCTCGGGCGGCAAGAAGCACCACAACATTCTGCCGAAACTGGGCCCCATCCGGCGTAAGACGCTGCCTGTTTCGCTCGGGGGCTTTAGCTCGGGTGGAGGCCACTCGGCTTCGTCACCGCTCAAGAGTCGGTTTAGAGACCGCGATGGCAGAAGCAGCGGTGAAGATGGTGGCAGCGGTAGCGGTGGCAGCGGCAGTGGCAACACTAGCGGCAGCAACAACAACAACAACAATAACAACCAAGACGACGGAGATGACGACGACGACCGCGAGTTTGGTGGCCCAGGCAACACCGCGACGCTGCGGCCCAGCGACATTCGCAAGTTCCGTAGCGGCGTGACTGGTGTAGCCCAAGGCGGCCAGCCGCACGGCCTGCAGGGACGCGAGCTCAGCGGACTCAGCGACCGCACGGTTACGCCGCACGCCGACGCCGAGCTGCCGACGCACACGTCGGCCATGGCCATGGCACTAGGCTCTCGGAGCGGCCGCAGCAGCCCCGGACCCCAGTCCCCGTCGTCGTCGTCGTTCACCTTTGGCCGTCGCCGCGATGACAGCTTCGAAAACCTCACCTCGGCCGGTGTGGCTGGCGGTGGCGTTGCTTCTTCTTCCCGGGGCTCTGGTAGCAAAGGAAGCGGCAGCAGACGCCCCGCCGGCGGCCGGGTGCCCAGCAGCAGCAGCCGGAAGAGCAGCGGCAATGGCAGCGGCCACGGAAGTGGCAACGGCAGCGGTAACGGCAGCGGCCACGACGAGGAAGCCCGGCGGGCACGCGAGGTGCACGAGTACGAGATCCGCGACGATTTTGTGGCCTGGCAGCTGCCGGGCTCCATTGCTGCGTCGTCTTAGGAGAAACGTTGAGCTTCAGGAGAAAGTTCTTATATATTTTTGTGTACGACTAGGGGAGCAGCACTTGACACCGACCGGTAATACGCCTGTATGCCGACCCCAAAAAACAGCAAGGGGAAAAGAAAGTAGCACCGACGAGATTTATGACCTTATGCCTACCAGTTTCCTTTCTTTTTTTGTCTTTTTCTGTACTTACTTTTCCTTTCACTGTTTACTGGTTTACTGTTTTGAGTAGGGAGGAACTTTTGCTTTTCTTGTTTGACTAGAGTAGATGAACCTGAGGAATCACATTCCGAGCACATAATCGATATTTTACCCCTTTGGACGACCTTCCCCATTAAGTTTTGTTTGGACAGAACGTAGTATTAACTTTCAAAACAACTCTGGATATAGCAAGTATCATGAAAACAGTGCAATCTTGAGTGAACACGGTTCCTCTATTTTGACTATTTTGTATAGTAATATATGTATGTGCCTATTGTATGGTATGTCCCGTATAACGGGAAAAGAATAGAAAGAAAGAAAAAGTATACAAATAAGGGGGTTATCTCTAACGCTGAACAAAAAAAGAGAAAAGTGACGATGCGACTATGGCAAAGCCCTTTTTGTGAAGCATCGGCTTCATGATAAGATGAAAAAGAAAAACTTGAAAATCGGCAAAATATGTACTGCTTTCCGCCTCGGGCCCTCAACACAGTTGACAAAAGGAAAAGCTGGAGCGAAGGCTTTTCGGCCGGATCGAGGCCAGGACTGAAGATATTCCGAAAGCGGGATGCGGTGAAGTCAAAAGTCACATCGTGCATCAAGTCGCCTTGCGTCCTGGGTCGATACCAGTAGAATGCCAAGGGACATCGATGCCGAATAGAGAAGTCGTCGAGACGTCCAGCCGTCGGCTGACTGTGACATGGCCAAATATGGTTGTTTGTGTCGTGTGTTTACGTCGATTTCCGGAACGGACTGCCGAGGTTCATTAGCAACGGATCTCGCGAAAATAGTGGAAGATAGCCCGGAGAAGAACTTACGCGCAGCCCTGCGGCGTCGTCACGCCAAAGAAGCAGTCACCATTATCCTTGGGCACCACCTGGTCCTGAAAGACGGGCGTGATCACAACACCGGCCGAGACGGTCGTGGCCGCGGCGGCGATGAAGGCGAGCAGCGAGAACTTCATTTTGAGAAGGGTTGAGAAGAAGGATCGAAAAGTCGAGGAGTGAATGAGTGAGAATGAAGAAAAGTCGTCGAGAATGTCGAAAAGTGAGGCAGGCCGGCTGTTGATGAAGAAAAAGGGTTGCTGTGAATTAAAGGTCGAATGAGGCACGAAGATGCAGATGGAACAAAAAGGCGGAAGAGAAAGAATGAATAGAATGAGAAAGAAAAGAGAAAAGAGGGAGATCACTGGTAAAAGAGAGAGAGAGAGAGAAACACACGGGCAGGGAAACACAAAGTCGAGGCAACCCTTTTTTTGGTGGCCCCCTTATTCTGCGACAGTTGCGACGCTTCACGTCGGGGATCCCCTGGCTCTTTTGCGCGGTGTGACGACAAGAATAGGGTCAACCATAACAGACCCAGAGCACAACCCCAGAACACTAGGAAGAAACTCCCAAAAATGCAGCAGGCAAAAGAATCCCTGCGATCATACTGTCACAGTCATTTTAAACACACATGCGCAAACCAAGGCCGCGAAACAAAAATCACATTCTCGTGTCTTTCTCTTTTTGCCCTTCCTCTCCTTCTGTCTCCCAAATCCGTGCCTCGTCGCAGATGGGTGGGGAATCTGGTCACCACAGAACGGGAGTGTAACGTACTCGGTATTATTGTATTATTTTGTATGCCTCCCCGTCTGCAACTAGACCTCGTTTCAGATCTCTTGAGGGGGAGGCCTGGCCAATCAGCCTAGGGGTGGGCCATGGACCTGCACTGACTTACTTCATTTTTGTTGCCGAAGTGAATGCAATGCATAGTACGGAGTATGAAATAAAGGAAAAGAATGAGGAAGAAAATGAAGCAGACGATGTGCTCAAGTTGCAGAGTTGTTGCGTTTGATGAGGCTGCCATGTGCTGTGTCACGTGACCTTTATACACATGTTTTGACTTCAGGATGATCGCAGCCCTGTCTTCGACTTTCCTCCTTTTTAAAGAACGTCTCTCAAAGTGTTTACTTTCTACGTGCACTTCATCGTCGGTCGGGTTGAAAGAAAAATTGGTTTATCATTTATCCCAAGAAAAAAAAGCCAAAACATAAAGGTCTATCGCTAACTCTTTTTTTAATGTTGAGGGGGGCTTCGTTGCCCTCTGCCTCAGTATCCCGTAGTCCGTCATCGTGTCCGTCATCATCACACGTCCCACACACACGTCTCGCTGTTACATTTAGAAGCGGTCCAGAAGACCCTGGCTCTCGAGCAGCAGGATAATCTGGTGCACGACGGCGCGCACCGACTGCTTCTCCAGGTCGACGACCAGGTCGGCCTTGGTGGGGGCCTCGTACGGGTCATCAACGCCCGTGAAGCCCTTGATCTCGCCGCGGCGCGCCTTGGCGTAGATGCCGCGCTTGTCGGTGCTCTCGCAGTACTCGAGCGGCGTGGCGACGTGCACCAGGTAGAAGTCGCCGTGCTTGGCAACCAGCTCGCGCGCGTGCTGGCGCGCGTCCTCGTACGGCGCAATGGGCGCCGCAATGACGGCGGCACCCGAGCGCGTCAGCTCGCTGGCCACGAAGCCGATGCGGCCAATGTTGCGCGCGCGGTCCTCACGGCTGAAGCCCAGCTCCGACGACAGCTCGCCACGGACGGTCTCGCCCAGCAGCATCGACACGGAGCGGCCGCCCTGCTGGTTGAGGGTCAGCTGCAGCGCGCGGGCCACCTGGTCCTTGCCGCTGTTGGTGTAGCCCGTCAGGAAGACGGTGAAGCCCTGCTGGGCGCGGGGCGGGTGCGACTCGCGCAGCACGCTGACGACCTCGGGGTACGAGAACCACTCGGGGATGTCGCGGCCGGAGCGCAGGCGCGAGCGCAGCTCGGTGCCGGAGATGTTGAGCGTGCGGGTGCCGGCCTTGACCTCGTCGACGGGAGCGTACTCGTCGCTGTCGGGCAGGTAGGTCATCATCTGGAAGGGCACGACCTCAATACCGAGCTCCTCGCGGTACTTCTCCACAGCGTACTGCGCGTCGTAAGGGCCGTAGAAGTCGACGCCCTGGCTGTTCTTGCCGGGGCCGGCGTGGTCACGGCCGACAATGAAGTGCGTGGCGCCGTGGTTCTTGCGGATGATGGCGTGCCAGATGGCCTCGCGGGGGCCACCCATGCGCATGGCCAGGGGCAGCAGACCCAGGACGGCCATGCCGTTGGGGTAGCGGGGCAGCAGCGCCTTGTAGACGCGCACGCGGGTGAAGTGGTCGATGTCGCCCGGCTTGGTCAGGCCGACAACAGGGTGGATGAGCACGTTGGCGTGCTGGGAGCGGGCGGCACGCACGGTCAGCTCGCGGTGGGCGCGGTGCATGGGGTTGCGCGTCTGGAAGGCAACGACGCGCGTCCAGCCGAGCTTATCAAAGTGCGAGCGAAGCTCGGCAGGGGTGTAGCGCAGGTCGACAAAATCGTAGTGCTGCAGGCGGTTGACGGCCTCGAGCTTGCCGCCGACGTAGAACTCCTGCGCCGTCTCGTACAGGTACTTGACGGCCGGGTGCTCCGGGTCGCCGCCAAACACCTCCTTTGCCTCGAGGGCCTTGTCGGGCCGGTAGACGTCCTCGACGGTCAGGATCGCCAGGTTGCGGTCGTCGCGCAGGTCGCGCAGCGTAATGCGGGCGCCCGGCTTGATGCCGACCTCGGCAATGGTCTCCTGGCTCGCGTCCAGCGTAATGGGGATGCTGAAGAGGGCGCCGTCGGCGAGGCGGTTCTCCTTGACCACACCGTCGTAGTCTTTCTCGGTCATGAAGCCCTCGAGCGGCGAGAAGCCACCGGTCAGCAGCAGCTCCAGATCGCATAGCTGGCGCTCGCTCAACAGCAGCGACGGCAGGGTCTCGGCCTCGGCAGCCAGCTGGCTCTGGCGAGGGGCATCGCGGGCGAGCAGGTCCTTGAGGACGCCGCCGTGGGGAGTGTTGGCCATTGTGTGTGGGGAGGAGGGGTGTTGTTGAGGAGGATGGATGAGTGTGTTAGACGGAGGAAGAGAGAACGGATGAAGATGAAGAACAAGAAGAGAAACGAGGGGCAGTAGGAAGGAAGGAGAGGAAAATAAAAAAAGGGAAGGAGAGAAGGAGAAAAAGAAGAAAAGGAAAGAGCAAGTTCAACTACGAGGGGAAGGAACTACGAGGAGAACAAGAAAAGAAAGAGCAGGTACTACTTGGTCGGCGGTCTATCGGCCTTGTCTAGCTTGAAGGGGCCCTGGAGAAAGAAAGGACAGCATAGAAAATGATGTGCAAGTATATAGATCGATGCCCCGTCCGCCCTTCAATTGTCGTTTGGTAACGTCTTCAACATGGTTTGTCCCTTTTCCCCTGCACGGAAGCTATGAGGTACTTGCGTACTGCGGTGACGTTGGCGGGCTGGGGCGAGGAAAGAACAAAACGACGTCGATTAGCGTATTAGTCAAGAGCGACCAGCGATCTTTTCGCCTTTTACGAGATTTTTTTTTTTACTTTTCTTTTTACTTTTTTTGCCGCGTGCGTTTTAGCCCCGATGGCGTGCTCGCCCGACCCACGCTTTTCAACAGTCGCAACACTGCCAAAGGCTGTAAAACGTCAGTTTAAGGATGCGCTCTAGACACTGAACGACTCGCCGTGCCGCCGTCTCCAGCAAAAGACGGCACGACGCAATTGAGCTCCGGGGCTTCGGGATGGCGCACCCACCGACAACCGTGTTCCTTCCTGCCGCTGCCGGTGTAAATGGCCTTAAATGGGTCGAAAAGGCGCTGGAACACGGCTCTGGCAAGAATTGCGAATTCGATTTATGGACTGGACATGAACTCAAGGAAAAGTCTTTCTCGCTTGTTTCTCACCTAGTTTCCAAGCTTTTCCATTCGTCGTACTCGTTCTTGCTGCTGTCGCCTGCGCCTTCCGTAAGCATTCAAGTCTTCTGCCAAGGTTCCGAAGGTGTCTTCGATCGCACTTGCCATCGGCAGGCAGTTTAGAAAATGGGGTTTGCCCTGGTTCCGCATGTCCCTCGTTCCTGCCTTGTGCTGTCTTGCCTCATCCCCAACTGCCCGTTTAGGCAATCCCCACGCCTTGCGCCTTTTCACAACACGACGACAGACAAACAGGGAGCAAATCCCCCGCGTCCGGGGCAGGCGCCTCCCACTCGGCTGACTAACAGCAACACAGCATTGCCAGTAAAAAGAGCGCATGTTACCAAATAGAAATGTGTGCAGACAATCGTGTACGTGCATTTCACTGCA
The DNA here is from genome assembly GCA_021396225.1 of Sporothrix inflata. NCBI lineage: Eukaryota > Fungi > Ascomycota > Sordariomycetes > Ophiostomatales > Ophiostomataceae > Sporothrix > Sporothrix inflata. Next base: position 316,660 of record WNYF01000010.1, on the reverse strand, counting down.
TGGCCAATATAGACGGAGGGACCGAAACATACAGCCGGCAATGGGCCAATGGACGGCAGGCGACATGAGAACGCCATATCGCCAATTTACAGGTCATTCTCGGCCTGCATAAGCCCCCCTCGGCAGGCTGATACCAAATGTACACTTGACGAACGTCGTCACCTTGGCCTTCTCCCATCGACGCTTCTTGTAACTATTAGACCGGTGTCGGCTGGGCGCCGAGACCAGCCCGGGTCTCTTCTAGGCGCGGCGCGCGGACCAGGTCGGAGCACGGGGTGGGGGTCGAATGGCCAGCCGACTGGAGGGAAAGCAGTCCGGATGAACGCATAGCCATTCGTGACTGTACGCTGCAACATGCATATGCGCCTCTTATTCTGCTGTATGCCATGAAGACACAGATTTAATAATAAATATGTAGTGTTTTATTTGTTTGGTCGTTTCGTAAAGTTCGTGAACCTTTTTGTATACAGAGTAATGCCAAAAACGAAAAACGACAGCGGTATGAGGTATAACGTATGATGACTGCCAAAAAGCAAAAAAAAAAAAAGGAAAAGCAATGATGATGTAAACGAACAGGGGAAAACAAAAGAAAGGATGAAAAAGTAACAAACATGACCGATAAAGACATAGTAACGCAAATGCCCGCAACCATATGCATCCCAGATAATGCAAATGCATCCCTCCTTGGATAACAAGAAAACCTGCCCCGAGAGTCCGGGGTGTTGGACCGGAACCTTTCTAACGGAAAAACAAAAAGGCAAGAAACAAACAAAAGATGATAGGGTGGTAAGAGAAAAAGAAGCAAACGCACAGGATATGCTCCGTCCTCTAATATAATCAAGAGTCCCTGAAGGAAACACAAATATATGTTACTTGAATTTTGTACAGTTTCCACCTCTTTAAGTGTATGGGAAGAAATTGGAGAATCTGTTTCTCCATAGGATGCCGCTAAAGAGGACTAACGCCTCCGCTGGCGCACGACCTTGGTCGCCTCAAGCAGCCACAGGTTGACGGCTGTATCGTTGTCCTGTACCGTAGGGCTGGGGTCTGACACCGCATCCCAGGTCTTTAGGCCGAAGCGTACGCGCTTGATCTGGTTCGTGCCCGTGAGACCAAAGAAGCCGCCGTAGCCGACGCCGCTGGTCATTCTCTTGAGCGGGCCGGGGGCAGGAGCGGTTCCTGGGGCTCCGGGCGTCGGGGTTGCCGAGGGTGCTCCTCCTGCTGCTGCAGTCGTCTGAGACGCTCCGGCGCCACCCTCGCTTGCGTTGGACCGCTCGCGCGGTGGTTGGGCGGGTGGCGCACGGCCGAAGAGCGATATCTGCGGCAGACGTTCCAGGACCAGACGAGGGTAGTAGATCGATGCCGACACGGGGCTCGACAAGATGTAGGCCATGACGGGCTGTAGGTCGCCGCCGACGCCGCCACTGACCGCGCCCGTGCCCAGGCCGCCGTCCCGATTGGCGACGGCATCGCGTAGGGCCCGCACGCAGTGCTGCCGGGTCTCATCCGAGAGGCTGTCGGCCAAGAGGAGCGCCGTGTCAAAGAGGCGGCTCTGCAGCGCCAGGCGGTGGCCACAGAAGCCCTCGATCGCAGCGGCGGCGGAGCTGTCGGTCGCAGAGGTCGAGGTCGTTGCAGTCGAAGTAGATGTCGTCGCGGTCGACGTGGCCGTCAAAGATGAAGAGCCTTGGCCAACGACGGCCGCGTCGCCATTGTCCGCCAGGGATGAGACCTCCATGTACAGGCTGGCCAGGGCAATGCAAGCGCCCGAATAGACCGATTCCTGTTCTTGATCGCGGCTGGTCCGCGCCAGCCCCGCGACGCCGCCCAGCCCACCGCCCGGAGTGGTGCCATGGTTGCTTCCCACGCTGGCAGCTCCCACGCCGAAGTTGTTGCTCGTGACGGCGTTAAGGTTCGTCATCATGTTCATGCCCATGCTGACTGCCGTGCTGTTAGCCGGGCTGCTGAACGTGGCCGGGGACGCGCCTTGGGAGGGCGCCTTGGAGGTGTCCGCCCGTACAAGCGCGGCCATGGCCGAGCCACCGAACCCGGAGCCGCTAATGCCCTCGACACTCAGGAGCAGAGCGTCGCGGTTCGGCAAGTGCAGCAGGATCAGAGACAGGAGCGCCGGCAGCCAATCGCGGAGGATGGCGTGCTTGAGGTTGACAATGCGCTCGGCATCGATCGCCGGGAGGTCCTTGTCCTTGCGCACCGCGGCGGATGTCGGCTCCTGCAGGAGGCACCACAGCTCGCCGAGCTTGTCAACTACCGAGGAATCAAGCGGCGGGATGCCAGACGCTGGCAGCAAGCTAGGCGAGGGAGGCGGCGGGAGTTGCGTATTTGTGGGTCCACTTCCTGTCGAAGTCGTTGTCGTAGATTGCTGCTGCTGTTGCTGCTCGACCTTCTTCTGGAACTGCTGCTGGTGGTTGAGTAAGATCGTCCGCACAATGTTGAGGAAGCCGCTCGCGACGTCAAAGCTGTTGCTGAAGCCGTTGTTGCTGCTGCCGGTACCGATGGCCGGGGTCGATGGTGTGGATGACATGGCCGTCAACTGTTTCCGCGTCGGCACTGTGTCGAGGAACCGTGTCTGTGCGTGGTCCTTGAGGCTCGTGGCCATGTCAGAAGGAAGGCTGTGGAGGATGCTCAGGGTGGAGAACTGGAACTCGGACACCGCACGCAGGATCAGATTGGCTAGGTTGTCGGCCTCCTTGGCGCGCTCCGCCGCCGATGCGTAGGGTCCTGGAGATACGACCAAGCCGAGCGCCAGCTGGCCCACGTCGGCCGCGAAAATGTCGAGGCCGCGCAGCATCTCGAGCGGGGACCGGCCCGGCGCCACTTGCCTTGTCAGCGCCAGCGTCATCATTTCCCACAGGCCGCTGCGGACGGTCTGGTCTGTCGTCTTGGCCAGCGCGATGCCCGCCTTATGAGCGTCCGCAAACGCTGCGGAGCGCAGGAGACGTGATACTGAGAGTGCATTGATAGGATTTCTCGCCACGGCTCCAGCGGCAGGCTGCATAGCTATCAGGCCCAGGCTCTTCTGGCGCTGGTGGTGGCGCCAGAGTGTCATCTCGGCAATGGCGTTGCGCACCAGCGCGGCGATCCCCGCGGGCGCCATGTAGGGTGCTTCGTCTTGGAACACGCGGAAGCGCTGGCACTCGTCGCACGTCAACACCGGGTGGCCGTCCGCAATGGGCACAGACAGCAGCGTCAGAACGTCTTGCAGGTAGGACGTGCGCCACGTGTTACGGGCGGGGGACTGGATCATGGCGCCTGCCTCGCGGGGCTGCTCGTCGGCCGTCGTCGCCAGGATGCTGGCAAGATCGAGGCAGCCAAAGACGACAAAGACGGGGTAGAGTGTGCCAATGGCGGGCCGGTCGCGCATCGTCCGCAGCCGCTTCAGCCACTTCACCATGATCGTGTCGAAGTGGGTGGGGTTAAAGCGCCGCAGCCGCGCAAACAGGCTGCCCGACAGGCGATAATCGTCGCGCGTGCGTGCCTGCGCGGCTTGGTCGCCGTCGGGCTGGATCCGCCGCCACCGTCCCTGGCTGATCATCGCAATGGTACCAAAGAGGTTGTCCATGGTCGTGCTGTCGATGGAGCTGCCGCTGCTCGCAATCTTGACCATCTCCTCGCGGACCTCGTCGGCGTCCGCGTCTTCTTGGGGCACGTGCGCGGCACGGCCGTCGGAGAGGGGTGAGCAGTCGGCGTCGTACGTCGCAACCGAGAGTCGCTGATCGATCTCTAGCAAACGGGCCTGAATGTCCGAGGCCATGGCGGTGCCCACTTCGAAATGCTTCTTCATGAGCTCGTCTCCAGTAGAAGCACCGTTTCTACCGCTCGCGCCATTCGCTGCAGCAGAGCCAGAGGAGGCGGCCGCCTTGGGGATCAGACGGATCGGCTGCCGGTTGATGCCCAGGATGAGGCTGCCCGGTCCTGGTTGCGGCATCTTCTCTGCGAGAGCGGGTAGCGCCAACAACAAGGGCCGGACATCGGTACCGGGCGGCAGGAGTGTCTGGTAGGCCGTGTTGGCGCCCGAGTCGACACCGACGGTAATCGCAAGCGCCCGTGCCATGACCTTATCATAGAGCGTTCGAGCATTACCCATGGCCAAAAAGGCGCCGAGGTAGAGGTTGATCGTGTCGGCGCACAGAGCCATGACGCTGATACTTTGCGGATAGCTCGCCACGGCAAGGATGAACTCGGACAACAGGCGCAGGTCGTCGGTCTTTTCGATGAGGGACCGAATCGCGTTGACGCGCTCGAGCGACAAGTTGACGGGGTTGATCGCATGGGGAGGGAGGTTTCCGTTGCCGTTTGCCGAGGACACAGGTGCCGCGGTCGTCGAAAACTTACTAAACGACCTGCGACCACCCAACACCGCAGCATTTGCTGCGTTCGCGTCGATTTCGCCCATAATCAGTTTACTGTAGGCGCGCATAGGCGTGACGATGTTCTTCTGCAGCCAGTCGGCCACGGCCATCTTGACATTGCGGCTCCGGTTTTCGATGGTACGCGCGAGCTTAGAGACGGATGCCGCCACGAGCGCCTCTTTCGGCGGCTCGGCCACGACAACATCAGCAGGGGAGGGAGCCGTTGTCGTTGAGCTGGGCGTCGCATCCGCCGTAGTTGTCGCCGTTGGTACCGTCTGAGCCGCCGCAGCCATCGCCGTAAACGCCTTTTGCACCTGCTCCAGGATTCTCTCGGTGTCCTGGGACTCGTATTCGGTGTCGTAGCCAAGTCGCCGGAGGTGATTCGCACGGAGACTAGACGTGGACTGGTTCAGGAGCTGGACGGGCAGTTCGGCCACGAGACGGACGTGTGGGCGGCCCTCGGGAGCAATCTCGTCCGCATCAGATGGCCGGCTTCGTAGAATGAGCGAAGCCAGGTAGTGCGCAGGCAAGAACAGGTCTTGCGCGACGAGGAGGCCCACAAGCTGGTAGAGCGCCTTGTTTCCCTCGGGCTGCTGGTCTTGGATGGTCTGCAGCTTCAGTTGGCGTGATTTCGACGGAACGGTGATGCTGGTGCTGTTCTTTCTGCTGCCATTTCCATTTGAAGTCTGCTTCCGGTCGCTATCAGTCTCGCGGTCCGAGGAGAGGAAGCCCAGCATGTAGTTTGTCGCCAGCTTCGCATCCTTTTGGCACAGTTCGCCGATGAGGCGGGCAGCGATGTAGATCTTGGCAAGCCCAGGTCGGTGGATGGATGCGCACCACCGGATGACAAACGGAACCGTCTCCCGCTTGTCCAGGCGCAAGAAGTCTGAAAAATGCGAAGCAAAGTCGCTTGGATAGCGTAGTGCACTATCGAGGGGTTGGAGGTAGTTGACGACTTGATCCATCTCGGCCGATGTTTCTGGACGAAGGCAGTCGTTGCGATGACGTATCGTGGACACGGCGTCCAGCATTGCAGGTGGCGGTTGTTCGGGTGCGGAAGGTGAGGGTGCTGGAAGAAGTTTGGTATGCAACAGCTTCTCGTACCGGGGCCAAACGGGATGAGATACGAAGGCGTCCGGGTGGCTCTGGACCATAATCTTAAGAAGCTTCTTTGCTTGGGCCGACGATATCGTCCCTGATCGGAAGTGGGATAACTAGAGGCGGGTTAGTATTGAAATTCAGAGTCATTCAGAATTGTCGCTTAATAACCAAAAAAAGTACTTACGAATTCAAGACGGGATAGAATAGTGACAGCGAGGTGGGCGCTCGTTTTTCGCCGTTGCATGATCCCGTGGAAGTACTCTTCTACTATAAAGAGCCACAGGTCAAAGTAGGGCGTGGAGACCGAGGCGGCCGCGGGCAGACGCGCAGCGTTGCGCAGGCCGACCAGCATCCAGTTGAGGAACTGATCGTGGTCCAGGAGCCGCTCCAGGTAGAGCTGACGGGCAAAGCGCGCCGCGTACTGGAGGCGCTCCTCGCCGGTGCCCTTTTCGAGGTTCAGCTCCACCAGGAACGCCTCGACGAACTGCTGCACCGTCAGGGTCCAGTCCTTTAGCCAGCGCAGCTCGGACTCGGCGAGGGCGGAGACGTTGGCTGTGCCTTTCCGCTTGAAGGCGCGCAGCTCTTGGGCGCCGACGCAGCGCGCAAGCCACATAGCGCGGTCCACCGGGACCGACTTGAGCATGCACTGCTCGAGCAGGACCTTGCCTCGGAGGCCGTGGGGGATGGTACGGCTCAGCTTTCGTAACGGGATGGAGGCGTTTGTCAGGTCTCGTAGCCAGGTCTCGCGGCGAGTGTCGGTGACGGTAACACGGGGTGGCAACTTGAACTGCGAGGCTGGCGGGATGTGGTTCTTCTCGCGGGATAGGGCGTTGGCCAGCGCCAGTGCCTGCCCTAGCACCATAGTACTATTCTTTTGCCGGAGCAGGAGGGGCAGCCAGCCGCGGGCAGAGCCCGTTTCAGTCGTGTGCGACTGAGGGGTCGGTAGCCGGTCATATTGGCCCATGCGAACCGTCGAGTCGGTCAGGCGGTCTTCGAGGTGCCGGCCCTTCCACGGGTTGAAGTCGAGGTAGCGGACGGTGGGCTTCTGGATCCGGTTGTTTGCGGCGGGGGTCTTGGATCCGACGCTGCCGACACCCTTGTTACGGATGCTGCTGTTGTTGCGGACCGCACTGTTGTTGGCGCTACTGCCATTGCTGTTCGCGCCAAATCCGCCACTCCCACTGACGCTGCGACCATTGTTGAACGGGCTGGCAGCAGGACGGGCACCATTGGCAGGGGCGCCTTTCTGCTGTGCTTGTGTCGGCGACTGGGCAAAGTTGCGCGAGCCAGCCTTTGTCAGGGCGCCGAGACGTCGACCCGTCGGTGGGACGACGTAGTATGGTATGCCCGTGGGCACCTCGAGGTGCCATGGCTTCGCATGCCCGTCCTTGTCGACGGCGTCGTTGTCTCTCTGATTGCCGGAGGACGAGCCGCCGCCATAAGCAAGTGTGGTGGACTTCTTGAACATTGACGCGCGCAAGCTGCCACCGTTGTTTCCTGCCGAGGGTGTGCCGGTCGGAGAGGATGCAGAGGCGGCTGTGGGTGTCGTGGCGGGTGTTGTTGCCGGCGCTTCGACTTCTTTCCGCGGGGGCTCGATGGCCCAGCTGAATTCGTTAAAGGGCGCGCGTCCGCGGCTCGAGCATATCGGGAGGTCGGATTTCAAGGATTTGGAGGACCTAGAGGACGGGTCGGAGGCGTCTCCTACGCCAACGCTTTTCGGAGTGGCAGCGCCAGATGAAGGGCCTTGGTCGGATGGATGCGAGAGCGGCAACGGCTGAGGTTGTGACTGCGGGTGTGACTGCGGATGTGACTGCAGGCGGAGAGGGGTTTGTTAGTATATTATATAGTATATCACAGGCAGGCTCGCGTGCGACGGAAGGATGCCGTTGGGAAGAGAACTAGACGAAATAAGAACCAAACGAAAGAAAAAGAACACTCACCACCGCGGTAGTTGCTTCGCTCTCGGGCTCTGTGTTCAGACTGCGATACAGACTGTTCGTCCGGAGCCCCCGCGAGATCGAAAAGCACTCGATGCGCTTGGCCCGGGCTATTGGCGGGGGCGCCTGTTGTTGTTGCTGCTTCTTTGTTGGTTTTTGCCGGGGCTTGTGATGCTGTGGCTCGTCGGTGTTGCCCGACTGCTGGTGCTGCTTCTGTTTCTGCGTCAGCTGCTGCAACCGCTGCTGCTTCTGCAGTTGCATCTGCTGGAGTTGCTGTTTCTGCAGTTGTTGCTTTTGTTGGAGCTGCTGCTGCTTCTGCATCTGCTGCTGGAGGATGCGCTGCTGCAGCACCTGCATCTGCGACAACTGCTTCTCGTTCCGCTGCTGCTGCTGCTGGGCATCGTCCATCCGGCGGCCGCCGCCCGGAAGCGGCGGCACGGAGGGCGACACCTGCGGCTGCGACGACTCGCTTGCCATGTGCGCACAGAGGCCAGGCGAGACGAGTCTACCGAGGAGACGCGAAGAGGAGGAAGGGGGAGGGGAGGGCGCGGATGGATCCGTCAGCAACCCATCGATGAAGCGCCTTCAGCGACCAGCGAAGAAGCAGATGTGGATGGATGGGAAAAGAGGGCCCCGGGATGTCCGGCAGTCTGCCGAGGGCGCCGTGCAGAGAATGGATCGTTCTGCACGGCCGTCGGATGCGGGATGAGAGGCTGCGGCAGCTAGGGAAAGGAAAGGATATCGATGTCGAGATGGGCGGCACGCGAAGCCAGCATCGCCAGGGGTGCCAGCAGCGTCGGAAGCTACTGGGCGACGGATGGGGACGGCTGTTGTCACCGGTGCCAATCGATCGGGATGTGGCGATGTGTTGGATCGGCAATGGGGGCGCAACGGCTACACGATCATCGCGAGATGGACCGGCCGATCGGGAAAAGGGCGTGGCGGCGAAAGGAGCAGTGCGTTTGCTGCAGTCGTCGTTGCTGGACCAGATCCAGCCCGTTTTTGACACTGCACGCCGTCAATCTGCGTCCGGATCGATGCCGTCGTCACGAGATGCAGCGAAAGAGGCTAGAGGCCGCGGCAACGATCGGCTCGTGTGGTTCGTGTGTCGTTGCCTTTTGTTTGTGCGTGTGCGTGTCTGGCGGCGTGTGCCTGCGTGTGCTTCGTGAGTTTCGTGCCCGTCGCGTGTGGTGGGTGGTGCAATCGCCAGGGCCGCGGATGCAGTCTGGAGAAACACAACGCCTGTGGTTGATGGCGCTCGTGATATGGTAATTTGGCGGTGGTGGTTCGGACTGGCGATTCCCGGATCGAGCGAGCGGGTTGTCCAGGCTCGTGTGGGCTGTGGGACGGGGGTGCTGTTGGTGCTGTGCGCTGTAAATCCGAACGAGGGCAGCAGGGCAGGTTAAAACACAGCTGTCAGAGTGTTCCCCTGGCGTGCGTGTTGGGTGAATGTTGGGCGAGGCAGGAGGCAGGGTCCCGGCTCCTCTGCAGCGCCTCCAGCGCACTCTCCTTCTCTACACCCGAAAAAGGCTCCTTCCGCGCTTTGTTCCTTTTTCCTTCCCATCCGCGAATTTCCAGCCAATCAGCGGCCGTTGATCGCAACAAGCCCCATCGGCGGGATAGCGGGTTTTAGCAGGGCGTGGCCTGGGGGTGGGGAGCCAGGGAGCGAGTGGCGGCTTCCTCGCTCCGGCTAAGCACTGCGCGCGTTCGCTGTTGATACTGTAGTCAGATACATAGTGTGCTCGTCTGATAGTGCCAAGCGCACTTGTTGTGCGTGCTGATAAAGTGCGTTGGCCGCCGTTCCCACCCAATTATTACGGACAATGCGCTATATTTGTCATAGTATTGGGCAAAGCACGAACGGGGCCCACCCCTGTCAAGTCACCCACTGGGAAGGTGCTTCCGGGAACGCGCCCCTTACTCGTGCCTTCCTGTATTACCACGGCGCCTGCTGCCACACCTTTTGGGGTGTTTGCTGGGAAGGTGCGACTGGCCCATCGGCCTCGGGCGCCGCCGCTTGGGATGGGACGTTGCTGCAGATGCAGGTGCGGTGCGCTAGCGACTCGCTATGAGCATGTCGCTTAATGCCAACATCGTCGCAATTGTGCCAATTGTGCGCCAGAACCACTACAAGCTAGAACCCTCACCAAAAAAGCTTCACCAATTCGACGTGCCCCTATCTCGCCTCTTCCATCGTCTTCCACCATCCGCCGCACCATCACCACCACCATCCCCTCATCCACACAACCGACATCGCCATGTCTAACGTTAAGAAAGACGCTCGCCGGATAAACCTGGGTACGAAAGCCATCTGCGGTCGACGACTGCGCTGTCGCTCCTCCTCCACCTCCTCCTCATCCTCCGCGATCCCCTCGCATCGGCTGTCCACGTGCGCTGCGATGCGCATCTCTGCTCACCTCTGATCGCTTGCTAACCTCCCTGTTGTAGTGGTCCCGTACCAGGCACCCGCGCCCGCCAAGGATGCCGCCGACGTGACGTCGTCCATGTCGTCGGTGCTGCCCATGGCCGCGATGCTGACGCGCAACCGCTACATCGGCTGGGGCTCCGTCGGCTTCAGCGTTCTGAGCTGGCTCGGCGAGAGCGAGGAGACGCGCCAGAACAGTTCCACACCCGGCTACTTCTCTGTCGGCATGTCGCGTACGTCCTTCCAGTCTCTCTGTCTCCCATCCTATGCTCCCCATTTCTGTGCATACTGACATGTTCTCCCAGTGATGGCCCTCGTCGTTACCTACCTGCCGATGCTTCTACCGCCGCCCGGCGGCACTGCTTCCCCATCGGCGCCCGCACCCGTCCCCGTCGCATAAACACACCGATCCGATGCCCTACCTAACTTGAGTCTTTCGAACTGGCGATGATGGAGAGCGAGTGGTGCCGAAGCACGCTGGAAGATTGCACAGGACGATCCCGGCACCGACCCGGCGAGTGTTTGGTTGCAGTTGCACATGTACTATGTCTATAATAGCCCCTTAATCTTTTTAATGCAAACACACTGCCTTTCTTTTTGGAGACGCGCCTTCATTCATACTGTCTGTTCGCTTATGTGCTGCACGATGATAATGGTAAAATGTATAATTTGAAAACAGCATGTGCCAAGTCTAGTCCACAACCAACAGAATTCTATCGATGCCTGCAGCCGTTGATTTTGCTGCCCGCTAGCTTCCTATATAGATGTATTCGTGCAGCCCCTTTTTGTGCGAAAGAATGAGACAAAAAGAAAATTCATAAAGCAACCCCCTTGCCCACGACTTTCGTACGTATTTTTTAGTTCATCCTCCTTAGAACGATCCCCGGATCGCGGCCTTGCCGCCAACCTCTCTTGCCGTGAAGCTGACCGCAAAGTCGGCGCGGATGCTGATGGCCACCTCGATCTTGGCGCCCTTCTTCACGCCGCGCAGGGCCGCCTCGGCCAGCAGGCCCTGCACCTTCCAGCCCTTTTGCCGCTGCTCCTCCTCCTCCTCGTCCGAGTCAAAGTCCGAGTCGTCCGAGTCGTCCTCGGCGTCGGCCTTGTCCTCCTTCTTGGCGGGGGCAATCGTGTGCACGTGCGTGCTGCCCTCGGCAAACTGCAGCAGGACGTCGCCGCCCTCCTTGGGGCCGGCCAGCAGGATCGCGCGGCGCACGGGCACGGCGGACTCGGCCGCAATGATGGGCGTGAAGACCTCGGTGGCGGCCGCGCCCGCAGCGTTCAGGGGCGTGACAACAACACCGACGGCCAGCGACGTGTGCTGCACGGTGCTGACGACGGGGTGGGCGCTCTGCTCGATCTCGTCGGCGTCAAAGTCGCGCACCAGGTTGGCCTGCAGCGCAGCGCCGCGGGCCTGCAGCTCGGACGGGTTGGTGGCCGACGCGACGGTGCTGGGCGCCACAACAGAGGCCGCGCTGCCAAAGAGCGTCACCATGTTATCAGCAATGCGGGGTGTGTGGGCCGTGCCGCCCGACAGGAGCACAACATCGACGTCGATCAGGTCGAGGCCGGCCTTCTTGACGACCTCCGAGGCCAGGCGGTTGATGCCCTCGAACACAGGGCGGGCTAGCGTCTCGTAGCGGATGCGGTTGATGGTGCTGGTGAAGTCGATGCCGTCGGCCAGCGACTCCACACTAAAGGAGGCGTTGGAGCCTATGCTCAGCGCCTTCTTGGTGGCCTCGGCCTCGAGGCGCAGCTTGGCAAGGCTGCGGGCGTTCTCGCGCGGGTCGACGCCCTTGTTCTTCTTGGCAAACTCCTTGGCGAAGTGGTCGATCAGCACCTTGTCGAGGGCAGCGCCAACGAATTCGTAGTCGTGGACGGCCGCCAGGACGGTGGCCATGCCGGCGCTCGAGGCAATGACGGCCGCGTCGGAGCGCGTGCCGCCCAGGTCCAGCACAACAACGACCTTGTCCTTGACCGGGTCGGCGGCATCGTTGGTGGCGGCCTCGGCGTCTATCCGGGCGGTGTAGGCGGCGGCGATGGCGGCAGGGTCCGAGATCAGCTGCAGGATCTCGAGGTCGGCGGCATCAGCGGCCTTGACAATGGCCTGGCGCTGGGCGTCGGAAAAGTTGGAGGGGACGGAGATGACGGCCGACGTGACCTTGCGGCCCAGGTAGTCAGAAGCCGAGCCGACCAGGCGCCGCAGGTAGCGCGTGGCAACGTCGTGCACAGAGACGGTCGACGGGTTCGCAGGCTTGGACTCGTCGTCGTCGCTGCCGGCCTCACCGGCCTTGTCGATGATCGTGAAAGTAACCTCGCCGCTCGTTTCTTGGGGGTGGGCGGAAGCGTGGCAGTAGGTAGGGTCGACCGAAGCGAAGCTGTGGCCAATGTTAGTGAGTGTCCAAAGGCAAGAGTCGGGGAGACAAGAAAGGCGAGACATACTCTTTGCCAAGCAGGTCCTTGAAGTAGGCAACCGTGTTCTTGGAGTTCCGCACAAGGAAGTTCTTGGCCTGTTGGCCGTAGTACTCCTCGCCGTCGACGTACGACAGGACAGTCGGGATCTGGCGATCTACAGAAGAAAGAAAAAGGTATGGTCAGCAAGCGAGGTCTCTCAGGAAGCAGATCCCCCCAGCCATGTCCCGCGACAACAAGACTTACCACCGTCCTCGTTGGCAATGACCTCGACACGGTCGTCGAATGTGTAGGCGATCGAGCTGTTGGAGTTGCCAAAGGAGATACCAATGGCCGTGCGATCCTCCGGCGCAACCCGCGAGGCCGACCGGAGCGGTGCCGCCTCGGTAGACATGTTTGTGGTTTGTGGTGTGTGGTTTTGGGATTTTCGGGTTTTGTGTAGATGAGAAGGACTCAAGGGTGAGGTGGGCAAGTTTGGAATACGAAAAACGGCCCTGGGGTGGTGGTGGGAGAGCTCGTAGAAGGTTGAAGTTGAAGGCTGGCCGTGAAGCAAAATAGCAAATAGCGCCTGGAATAGAAAAAAAGTTTATCAGGGGAAAAAAAAAATCGAGAATATCTTTAGCGTGGGCACGTTGTACGGCCATTGGCCCTTTGCTTATGTAGAGGTACATGATTTGTACGCTAGTTTTCCGCAGTTTTACTCGACAATATGTACCACTACTTGCCCCTCCAGAAAGCTCGCGGGATGCTGGGCCCAGGCGTGGTGGGGCTCTGCGGTTTGGCAGGGGCGCGCCTGCTCCCCCAAACAAACGTCAAAGGGAAGTTTCCTTTTTCGTATTTATTTCGCATTTAATTTAATTCCCAGCCTTTCCATCACGTCCAAAGCCCACCAGCAGCATCACCATCACAAGTAGCGAACAGCCATGAATAATTGCGCAATCACAGAAAGTCGATATTTATATATCCTTTTATGAGTAACTACATGGCATTTCCAGCCGAAGTGGAAGAGGGATAGTAAGTTGATTTGGCCCCGTATGCTGTAGCCCTGAAAGTACTGCTCCTCACGCGGCGTGAGCTACGTTGACCATGCGCGAGCGCCAGATGATACCCTTGGTCCAAATAACCCATGGACCGACTTCTTCTGTCTGCACAAAACAATTTGGATAGCTATAGGGAACATGAATGCGGCTGTGTATGAAATGAAAATCAAAAGACGCGAAAATTTGAGAATTTGAGCACGTGCACCTGGGTGCTTTATCGTGACCATATGAAGATATGAGCCAGATCTGGGAAGTAAGTACGAATGCATGTGAAGGCTAATACTTTGCACATTCGTTGATGTTTTTCGTGCTTCGTAGAGCGCAAGGAAGAACAATGTGTTTTTTTTTGTTTTTGTTGTTCATTTTTTTAATATACGATATTTCCAAAATATCTATTGCCGATTTTTTTTTTTAAAAATATATATATATATATATATAAGCAACGGCACAACTTCGAGACCCAAAAAACATGGATCCACGGTTATGATATGGAGATAATTGGCTAGAATTTTTCTGTCTGATTCTCATCGTTTTGCATACAGGAGCCAGTAGCATCCGTACAGCCATCATGACTCTGTCTTAACCGCATTTTAGCCTCGATTTTTACTCCAGCATGGCCCCTAGAAGGAGCCAAAAACCGCGTCTGTCTTAACCTGATACTGGTTTACATCTAGACAGTTGTCGTGTCGAGTCATGATCGTCGATGCGAAGAGAAGTAGCCGTTGGGCGGTCTCATTCGAAGGCAGTTTCTTAGACGAGAAAGTTATGACACGACGAAAGCAGTAAACGAACAGTGCTAGGAGGAAGAATTGGTTTTTACGTCTGCTAGGAAAGTGTAGTTGTCGCTTTTGTTGTCATGGTGCTGGCATCCTGGATCTTTAAGGTCATTTCTTAAAGTATCGAGGCGTGGGCCACGTACAGCATTGCCAGCCAAGAGACCGGACGCGTTATTAAAGAATACAAAAGGAAGGATATTGCAGAAAAAACAGACAACTCACACATACAGTTTTTTTTTGTCTCGTCGGTATTAGGCGTCTGTTAGTGGGTGATGAAGTGGGTGAAGCAAGAAAAGAGTGCAGTCCTGGTAGTGCATAGCATCTCGAGATACCCATTCGCATTGACGGTGTTTTTCATTTTGGCACGCAATCTGTCACCACCTTGCTTGCCATAACCAGTACAACGAGAGAAACATTTCAACAGCCTTTGATTGTGCCGTGGGTGTTATTTTTGAAACTGCCTAGCAGTGACCTTCTCAGAGGGACCAGGAGCATGGTATTTCGTGATCGTGATTGAACGATCACCGCCCGGCTTTTCCAAAACGATAAAAATGAACCATGACAGTGAGAGCTGGACCTGTCGCACCTTGGATTATTTATGTATGGCATTATTTGTGACTCGGTCGGTTTTGCGGATGTAGCCCTTTGTACTTGTCACTCTGGTCTTTCACTCAAGATTGTTATTTCTCTTGTATCTAGCATCATCGCCACACGTCACTTACGGCCACAGTGATACACTTGGTGTCTCTCACTCTACAGTACCCTCTGTACGTATAAAAGACGAAACTTAAGAAACGAATTAGGAAAAAGGGAAGAAATAAAACGTCAGGAGAGGGCCGTATTACCCGAAGCCGAAAGAGAATACGGATATCTTCATCTCCACCTCCAACCTAGCGATGTTGTGATATGGATGACGCCGGAAAGTTTGTCATTCCTCGCCTTGGCTTCAAGCTCGCACCCAACCAGGACTCGAACAGTAACTTCTGGGTTGATATCGGGACACGGTCGATTCGGGGTCATCACGAAAGAGAGAGGAAGAGCCGCCCGGTGGCCAGTGAGGTCACAACACGAGGTCTCTCATTGGCCGCGGCCGTACATCCGAGTCAAAAACAATAAAAACACGACACGAGCACACAAAAAGTCACGTTGTAAAAAGGGACTTCTTTCAGCCCTGCACAAAAAAGAAGCTAGAGCTTCTTTCAAGCACGACCATTTTCTTTCTCTTGCCACCTGTATCCTCGTCGACAAAATTGTGCTTCAGAACGCTCTCGCAGTTAAACACGCACCTAAGCTGCCATTCAGAACGACCGCAGCGTGATATCACCCCAAGGAAGACAGCCTCCACCCTCCCCCATCCTGGTCTGTCTTTTCGTGTTTGTCCGTCCCGCCCGAGTTCAAGCGGCCCGCGAGCAACTATTTCTCTTTCTTCCTCTCTCTGGTCTCTTGCCTTGCCTGTATGCTTGTCTCAGCACCATATCAACCCAAAAACGCCACGGCCCCATTTCTTTTTCTTTCTCTCATCATCACGACAACCAAAAAATCGCCCATAGCAAGAAGTCCAGGGTCGACCAACGCGACTCGACGAGCAAAGCTAGCCCGCAGCAGGCACATCTTTTCTCACATCATCGCCACCAGCTGCCGCATCGCACCTCAACACAACCGGCGTGCGCTTTTCTTGCTTTTCCTGTGCTCATCTCACCTTTTTCTCTACCAGACACATCCATCAAAGCAAGGCTCGGATAGAACGAACTATCGTGTGTTCGTGAGGCTCCATTTGCTTGCCTCTGGCTTCACCGACAGTTTGTCCAACTTGCTAGAGCCCCCTTTTTTGCACCAACGTCGCTCGCCGTCAGGTCGTCATCTGTTGCCCCCAACTCTCCAAGGCTCGCTACCTGGGGGTCAGTCATCGATTAACCATCTTGCGTGAGTCTCTTCGTTGTTTCACCTTATTGACACTGTACATCCGCGCATGATATTTCTTGTTGATATTTTTTTGGCCCATCTCGCTCCTTCATCGCACTGTTTCTCCCATCTGCATTCGCGTATGCTTTTCTCTCTCAAACCTGTCACTCTCTTCTTCCAACTGCATCATTTTTCCTTTTCACCCTTCATCTCACCCCTTGGGTCATTACCCCCTGCCGGTCATTGCCACATTTCTTGCAGCAGAGAGTGCCATGCAAATACGCAATCCAGCCTAGTTCGGCTTATTCCTTTCTGTCTCTTCTTTTGTGCTTCTTATTTCATTTTTCTTCACACCCCCTCCCTTCCACGGTTCGAGCCTTTGGCGCCTGGCACCCCAGGTGCCCCTTCTTTTGACAGTCTTTCCTCTTTTCGTGTGAGTGGTCACTCCTGTGTGCGGCCGTGGTGGTTTTGGCCCTGGACCCGGGACATTGTCTATGATTTGCTTCCCGGCGTAAATTGCACCCAAGGGCAGGGCCTTGCCATGCACTAGCTCCATCCAGTCCTTCCAGTTCTCCCCCCTCCCCACGCGTCGACCTCGTTTTCTTTCGTTCTTTACCCCCTGTTCGGCCGCCTTGCTTGGCTGGCCTTATTGTCATTCAAGGCCAGGCCCATCGAGAAGCCACACACACGACGCGCGCGCCGCGCCTTCCCTCGCTCCCACCACTTCCCCCTTTATTATCCCCCCCCGCTGCTCTCATTCCTCACAAACTTTCCATTAACGCGCTCGTGCGCGCAAGCCACAGATCTGTTACCGTTGCACCTTCCCGCGCAACAACACCATCGCCTTTTACCCCTTCCCGACCAAAATAATTCCAGCCAATTTCATAGTGTGTAAGCTATCGCTCCTTCCTCCTCTGGTCCCGTTATTCTCGACGCGACACGGATTGTCGTTCTTCCCTTCCTCCTCTCACTCTCTCGCTCTTGGCCACCCGCGCCTTCCTTCCTCACACGGTCGCTCCTTCCTCATCCACCTCCTTCCCTATTTACCATCTGGCACGCAATTCCCCTCCTACGTCAAAATTTCAACATCGTGCCTGTTTGCAAAATTTGTTCTTCCATATGCCCGCTTTCGTTTCTTCATGACCGCCACCTCCCCTCTCGCGTTTTTCGCGTTTCTACGCTCAACACTGGCCTAACTTTGATATCTAGCTCCATGGGGGACGTTGCTGTTCTGTAAGTATTTCTGCTCGTTTGCATGCTTCTCAGGCAGCTTCCCTTTCGTTCAATCTGGTGATCTGGCATGCGCAAAGCTTCGAATCGCAAAATATCGCGTCGTTTTCCGCGGATGTTGCCATTCAGGTCCCTCCTCGCCCCAAGAGTCGCGCCAGAGTGCCAAGTCCGCCTTCAAAACGCGTCGATCTGAACAAAAGATGTCCAGATTGGGCAAACGAGCGCGCTGTGGGAATCGGTGGCGAAAGAGCTGCAAAGGACGGAATACGGAAATCAGAACGAACAAAAAGGAGGGGGCAGACTCGTTCGGCAGCGGGAGGTGATCCTGGGAGTGACTGGCAGGGCACAAAAAAAAGACGCACGCGCATTGCCACTTTGCGCAGCAAGCTAGCCATTCACGGCTTTTCAGCTTTTAGAGAGCCCTCTCTCTCCGTGTTGCCTTTTCTTCCTCGCATACTTTCAGTTCGAACACGTTCTAACATCTATAGCCCCGAGGGGACCATGCTCCCTGTCAAGGAGGAGAGCCCGGCCGGGACTGGCTTGTCAGAGCTGCCAATCTTTTCAGGGGCACGCGGTTCTGTGCAGTCAACGCCAGCATCGACCTTGACGAACGGCTCACACGCCATTATGACGAAGCCCGAAAGCGACTTGCTCGTCCCACCATCTGCGGCCGCTGCGACCATCGCATCCGGAGCAATTCTCTCAGATACCATGCCTACGACGCCGCCCTACAATCCTCACTCTACCCCTCCACCGCAGTACATTGACGATGCCGACTACATCTCGAGACACGTGGCTGCCGCTGCTGCCGCTGACACGCCGACCGCGACGCCTCCCGAGGACGAGTACATGGACGACGCGGGCTCCAATGCGGAAAGCGAGTGCCCGGCACTCGAAGACGAGTCTCCTTATGATGCGCTGTACCGTGATTCTGAGTTTGCCGACGACGAGATGCCTTCGTTCACCCAGCCAGCGACGGAGCCAACCCCACAGCCGGAAACACAGCAGTCCCCGCACACTGGTTCCCCCGTAGGCTGCTCTGGCAAGATATGGGACCTTCCCGTTGTCAAAGTTTCCACCAGTGAAGCCGATGCGGAGATGACTGGGGCGGCTGCGCATCCGCACGAACCCGAGACACACGCCAGCAGCGCGAGCCATGCAAACGGCGTGCAGGTTGAGGACCGTGGTAACGACCACAGCCAAGTGAACGGCACGGTTGGTCATAACGGTGACACTGCAAACGAGGTGACGGCCTTGACGGCGTCTACACCTCCCCCAGTGTCAACTTCCCAGCCGGCATCTCGGTCAGAGCTTGATACCCCTTCGCAAGCGACGCCATCAGAAGACGCCATTGCAACTCGGCGGCCTATGAGAATGGCGCGACTATCCAAGGCAGCAGCCTCCGAATCACCAAAGCCTGCTCGGCAAGCGGCCAAGCATGCAGTTAACCCCACAGAACCTGCACCAGGGCCGGTACCAGGAACGGTAGACGCGGCAGCGGCGGCAGCACCGTCGGGGGATGTCGAGACACCATCGTCTGCAGCGCCGGGACGGCGCACCTCTAAGCGAGTGTCTCTTGCTGCGCCAACAGCAGTCGCCAGCCCACTTGCAAAGCAGGCAACCACCACCGCTGCAAGACAAGCGGCAAAGGCCTCTCCGAAATCAAAGGGTACCCCAACCAAGGCCGATAAAGACGCACTTTCTCCGATCGAGAGACGGGCCACGCGCCTGTCAGGTCTTCCCACTGATCTATCCATTCCTCAGCTTAGCCCTCAGGCTGGCGCACTGGGCAAACGGAGACGGAGAGAGTCCGACAAGCCCACACCGGAAGACGTGCCGCGCGAACTTCGGCGCCTTCAAGATACTAAGGAATTCTCCCATGTCGACGAACAACCGGTGATATACACAGTTTGGAGCAACGGTAGATACGTTCCTGCGAATGCTGCTGGTGAGCCACTGGTCGACAAGAACGCCGCTAAGAAGGCCAAACTCGCCAAGGCTGCTGAGGAAGCGGAGAAGAAGAGAGCCGAGGAGGCTGCGGCGGCAGAGGCTGCAGCCGCCGAGGAGAAGGCCGCTGCTGAAGCTGCGCGGCTTCCACAGAAGCGTGTCAAGAAGTGGATGACCCAGGGCCTCTATGCAGGCATGCCGACACCGTCAAATCCTGCTGCGGGCCTCACCACTGCGGAGCGTAAGGAGCTCGCTAAGCTGCCGGAGCTGTCGAAGAAGTACCCGCCGAACAAGGCTTTGCCCATGCCCATTTACAACGGGTTGCGCACTTTGATCCAGGGCCGGGATTTTAAGATGCCATTTGACGTGTTCAACCCTCTCCCTCCAGGCCAGCCGAAACCCGTCAAGTATGGGCGTTTCAGCAAGAGTGAGTCCAGGCCCTTCTCGTCGGGAATGTGCTGTTGCTGTTGCATTCCAAGACCAACTTTTGTGCTAACCTGATAGATCGCTTTGTTGGTGAGGCTCATGCCATCTGGAAGAAGAACCCCAACTACGACGATTTCCAGTCCAAGTGCGTTTGCAAGCCGGAGACGGGTTGCGATGAGGATTGTCAGAACCGCATTATGCTCTACGAGTGCAATGACGAGATCTGCAACGTGGGTTCGGAGCGGTGCAGTAACCGGGAATTCCAGAGGCTGGCGGACCGAACTGCCTCAAAGAACGCCTATCATATCGGTGTCGAGGTCTTCAAGACGCAGGATCGTGGTCACGGCATCCGTGCCAGCCGGGCTTTCCGTCCTGGCCAGATCATCATGGAGTACATCGGCGAGATCATCACCGAGGAAGAGTCCGACCGGCGGATGAACGAGCTGTACAAAGACAATGCGGTAAGCCCACACTCCTTCGGTCATCTATCTCGTTTTGCTACGTGGTTTTTTTTTGGTGCCGATACTAACAGAAGATACAACAGTGCTACTACCTTATGTCTTTCGACCAGTCTCTCATCATTGACGGAACAAGTGGTAGTATTGCTCGCTTTGTCAACCATTCGTGCTCTCCGAACTGCCGCATGATTAAGTGGATTGTGTCCGGCCAACCCCGCATCGCTCTCTTCGCCGGTGACCGACCCATTCAGACAGGCGAGGAGCTCACCTACGACTACAACTTTGACCCATACTCCGCTAAGAACGTGCAAGGGTGCTTGTGCGGAGCCGACAACTGCCGTGGTGTGCTTGGCCCCCGGAAGAGCGAGAAGGCTGTCTCTAAGGCCGCTGCTAAGGCTGCCGCTGAGAAAGCGAGCCAAAAGGCCAAAGGCGGCAACGGCTCGGCAAAGAGAAAGCACGATGCTTACAGCATGGATGACGACGACACGGATGCTGCGACCAGTGGCCCGGCGAGCAAGAAGATGCGGATGGCCGATGCTCAGACTAAGTCTCCGACCCGGCCCGTGAAGAAAGCCACCAAAGCTCCGCCCCCGAAGAAGGTCGTGACGACGACAAAGGCCGCCCTAGAAGCTTTGGCTGCCAACGCAGCAAGAATTGCCAGACTCACCAAAGCCTCACACGCCGCAAGAGCTGCGAGAATTGCGAAGGCCGAGGCAAAGAGAGCGGCCGAGGCAGCAGCAGCAGGCAAGGCGAAGCGCTCGAAGCTGGCAAAGGCCCCCAAGTCGGTTACCTCCAAGCCTGTCAAGGTCGTCAAGGCTGCCAAGTCCGTCAAAGTTGTCAAAACGGCTAAGGGCCTGAAAGCTTCCAAGACGTCCGTGTCAAAGGAGGTCAAGGCAACGACGAAGACGACGAAGACGACGAAGACGACTAAGACGGCCAAGACTACCGCTCAAGTTGCAAAGTCACCGGCACGCAAGCCCGCAGCATCGACGGCCAAGGACGCCAAAGCCAGCAAGTCCAGTCTCAAACTTATCAAGAAGTCCAAGGCCTCTGAGGCTCAGAAGAAAGCTGTGACACCGCCCATCGACAACGAAGTGAACAGAGAGGCAGCAACGCCACAGGCGACGCACCAAGCAACGCCCATGGCTCAGGCGGTCGCCAAGGCAGCCAAGGCTGCGGCCCAGGCCGCAAATGCTGCCATCGTTGCCAAAAAGCCGCTTGTCTCTCGGAAGACCAGCAATAGCGCATATGGCAAGCCCAAGGTTTCAGCCAGGTCTCCGAAAAAGCTACCGATGAAGCCGAGGTTCATGGCCACGGCGACGAAGAAAACTGGTGTCACAACTACGACCACGGCCAATGTGACCACTGCCTCCAACGACGCACTCGTTAAGAGAGGGCGCGGTCGCCCACGGTTGGCAGCAAAGGAGGCCATCAACGGCGAGGCCATTCACGAGGCGGCCGACGAGGCAGTCGGCGAGGCAGCTAAGGATGCAGAGCATATGACTGCTCCTGCGTTTGAGTCAGAAGTGCCAGACGAGGAAGAGGAATTGGCGGCGCAGCTTGCCGCAGAGGCCGCTGCAGGCTCTCCCACACCGGAGGACGCGACAGACGACGCCTGGGTCGAGGGCGAGGCGCGGCCTAAGAGGCCGCGGAAACTGACCAAGGCGCAAAAGCTCAGAGTCAAGCGTCAGCTGGTGGCCGCTCGGCGTCTCGCTGCCAAAGAAGACGGTAGCTACATACCAAAGCGTGGTCCTGGTCGTCCGAGAAAATACGTTAAGATCACAGATCTCCAGACCGACAGCGCCGACACAACCATGATGGACGCTCCGACGGCTACTGATGCGGCACCAGCAGCTGCTGAAACAGCTCCACCGGTAGAAGCAGCAGCAGGAGCACCCGTTCCGCGCATTGCGAAGGCCAAGATCGAATATGGCATTGCGCGCAGAGCCGATGTGGAGGAGTTCAAGGCTGCTCGCGCTCGCGCCAAGGCCAAGATGGAGAGAATGAAGGGCACGGCCAACACCGACGAGAACACAGCACCTGTCGAGCAGCCGGCCAGCACGACTGTCTCTGCATCCAACGACTCAGCCGCCGCCGCCAAAGATGTTATCCACGTTGCCCCCGGCGTCCGCACACAGGTCTAGAAGCCTCGTTGGTTCACGCCGAGAGTGCGGATTGTGCATGACGAACCCATGGACACCGAAGAGCGCTAAATTGGAGACCAGGTGGAAGAGGAGCTTACCAAGATTGAGGGTCGGCCTCTTCACACGATCTAGCCGAGCGGGCCAGGGAGTATTTCAACACGCTCCCTTGGCTCCTAACCACTTCACTGTTTGCACCCCCTCATTCCTCGCTTTTGGGCCACTCATCCGCCCATTTGGTGTGGCGGGTCACAAGTCATTTGTCTAGTTTTTTTTTTTGAGCGGCTCCTGATCTTTGTGCTCTATTTTTTTGATTGATTTTGTTATTTTTATTTGGAGGGTCATGTATTGCGGTTGCGAGCAAGCGTCTGGACGATTTCTACTGTTTCTTTTTCCAATCTCTTATTCTCATGTTTTCTATTCGCCCAGCTCTGTTTATTTTCTGATCGTTTTTTTTGGGCGTTTGCATGTACTCACTCTTGATAGAAGGGGACCCTTTTGTTTTTCTTCTCTGTTCAATAGCCTTTTTCTCTTTGAACGCAGCCCGCACCAAAGGCCACTCTGGCGTATGTATCATCGATACTATTTTTACTCACTGGGCCTCTCCGCACCCGAGTGTTGGAAAGTCGCCATATTGTTAATGGGACGAAGGAAGATGGGGACGGCATGGAAAACGGTGGTTTGTTTTCTTTGCTCTGCTATAAAGCCTCTTGCCTCTTTGCATCTTTTATTTCTGTTTTCTCACATTTCATCCTGCTGTTTTATATTTGATTTTTACTCGCCAATCTCTCATTTTGAACTTATTGGCCCTACCCTGCAAATAACACTGCACCTGCTGCAGGAGACCAGCGTCATATGACGAGCGTTTTCTATCTACGACAAGAAAAAAAAAAGGCGAAACGGCGTGTTTCTGTCCTGGCAGGCCATCTTATAGACCCGGCGGCAAATGTCGACTGCTGGCTGGTCAGAATCAGAAGGGATCGAGAGACGGACGCTGATTTTGGCCATTGTGGCCGCCTGGAGATCTGTTGGCCGTGGCTTAGCCTTGCATGGCTGCAGGGGTTGTTTGTGGCACAAACGACACGCAAATAGAGCGGGACTCGGATATCTTGCAGGTCAGCTTGCAGCCCATCTGGCAGGGAACATTTACCGACTTGCAACCAAACGATTTGATCACTCATCATTTTCACGTCCATTTTGATTTTTCAACCTGAGGAACTTTTGTCTCTTTCGTCACAAAAAAAAGACTTCACGAAGCGCTGGCTGCATCTTTTCGTTTTCTTTTTTTTTTTCTTCGCCTTCAGCCACCCCAGGGCATTTCTCCGGTGTTGATTATTGAAACAGCAACGTTCATGACGTTATCGCCACCGGTTTTCATGAACAGGCCTTCATCATACCCCCCAAAGATTGCGTGGGATGATTGCTTCTTGGTAGAGGGCGTTTATAATGCCGCCGGGCTCTTTTTCTTGTCGTATGCACACACGGCCGGACAGAACGAGACATGCCGCCTGCTAACGGTCATACAACCACCAGTCGTATTTTCTTTTGAGCCTGTGACAGACCAGCGGCCTCACCCCCTTTTGATATGGACCGTTTTCGAGGTTTTCCCCCCTTATTTCCTCATTCGGGTTTCTTTTTTCGGGTTTCTTTTTTCTTTCTTTTTTCTTTCTTTTTTTCTTTCTTTTCATGGGGGGGGGGGGGGGGGGGGGGGGGGGGGGGGGGGGGGGGGGGGGGGGGGGCGGGGGGGGGGGGGCGCGGCGCGGGCG
>WNYF01000010.1:148419-292728 GCA_021396225.1 Sporothrix inflata | reverse complement strand
TTTTGGTGGTTTTCCCCCCTTTTTTGCGCTTGGGGGTTTTTTTTTTGGGGTTTTTTTTTTTTTTTTTTTTTTTTTTTTTTTTTTTTTTTTTTCACCCCCCCCCCCCCCCCCCCCCCTTTACCCGTTAACCGCCAAGCCATCCCATCCTCCTCCACGCGGGCATGACCACAGGCCGAGAACAATAGATTGGGCCCCTTTTCAACGAGTCAAGAGTCCCCATGAAGCCACAATACCCATTGAATATCAAAATAGAGGGAATCTCAGAACAAGGCAGAGGGGACTTCCAGGGCCACCATGTTGCTGCCAAGCACATGTTTCAGGAAACAGACCAGATCTGGAGCACTGCACTAGGTCATGGATTTCTTCAATATTTCAAAGATGACATATTATAGATACTAGGAAATAACAATCAAAATAGCGGATAAAAAAACCAGAAATCTCAATATGACCACTAGACACATTTTGATGCTACAAGCAGACAATGTCCCTGCCATCTGAGCTCCATTTGTGCCAAAAGCCGTAGCCTAGCCCGCCCGCCTCGTAGGCACGATGGTCTCCTCTCTCTAGTTTAGCACATTCATGTTTTTCTACTTCACCTTCCTCATGACAAACGTTCGGCCTCCATGACCTGTATACAGGCCGGTCGACACAGGAGGCCGTTTTGAACGAGGCTCTATAGTAGGTTGACTTCTGTATGAGAGCAGGCCACGGCCTGGCTAGCAGGTCGATGTCGACAAGGCCGTGGCGATGCCCACCCTTCTGGAGACAAGACACAGCCAAAATCAGGAAAGGCGACAGTGGGGAAAGAGGCAGCACGACGCCTGGCCATCAACTATGGCCTTGATGCAATGAGAGAAGGATGTCGGAGGGAGCCATCGTAGAGACACAGATGGAGACATGTGAAGCATACCAAGAACGCCCACAATAAGCCTACGGAGTACAGCAGCTTACACACTCTACATCTTCTCACGATAGAACGTTGAAACGGTGACACAAGAGAAAAGCAAGAAAAGTATAAGGGTGCCGAAATCTTTCTCAAAGTTGTGGCTATTTTTCGCTCTCTTTTTTCTTCACGCCCTTCCTACTCTTCCTTCTCTCCCAAACCCTTTTACTTTTTATTTCTCGAAGAGCCTTTCAACCGCTTCTTTCTTTTATTTCCTACCTGCTTGAAAAATCCTCTTGACTTTTGCTTTCGCCTTTCTTTTTTTTTTGTCGTTTACTGGTTTTTCTTTCGTTTTTTTTTGCTCTCTTTGTTTTAATTTTCATTTTCATTTTCATTTTCATTTCATTTTATTCTTTTCTCTCCTCCTTTACTACAACATTTACTTTTCTTTGTATTAATCGTTCTGTTTCTGTCTTGTTTTGTTGCAAATTATCATTTCGCTTTATTATCCGTATCATCACCATTAGCATCGAGTAGAACAGAAAAACAGAAAGCACAAAAACAATGGACCCCCGCAACATCAATACCACCAGGTTCGTTTTTCGTTTTTCGTTTCTCAACATGTTCAAAGACAAAACGTATGTCGACTAACGACTTTCTCGATATAGGGCAACTATCGTCATCCCTGGCGAGAGAGTGAGCTCCGACTGCAACCTGGTTGAGTCCCCTTCGACCAGCGTGCCACCTTCTACGCCCCGGGACATGAATTCTTTCAGCCAGCTCGCTTCACCCCGCTCACCTCTCTCACCTGCCACACTCGAGGCTCCTCCCATGACGGAAGCCATGGAGGATGCCGATCTGGCACCGGTGCTGCGCAGCTTTGCGACGAAGCGCAAGCAGGAACTAGGCCAAGTGCGCGAAGAGTCAGTTGTTGAAGGTGGTGACGAGCATGAAGAGGAGGAAGAGGACACACTGTACACGCGAGGCAAGGGCATCGACGACAACAGCGACAGAAGCACTCGGCCGGTGACGGGGCGTCCAAGCGACGTGGGCAGTGAAGTAGAGAGTGAGGTAGAGGAAGACATCCTCCCGGCGTCTGGCCGTGCGCATCGTCTCTCGCGGCGGGTCGTCAACAAGCTCCGTGGCTCCAAGAAATCAAACAAGAACAAGGACCCTGACGACAACGACTACGACGAAGATTCGGCGGGTGCCATACAGCCGGGAGCCATCTTTGCAAGCTGGCTCCCCGGTTGGTCACCCAGTTTGCGGCCTCGCGGTGCTGCCGATGCCAGAGCAGACGCAGATGGCAGTGGCTGGGACTCGGGCTACGAGTCGGGCTATTCCGGCGCTGTCGTCGACGGAGGTGGCACGGACGCTGTGACAGCAGTCCGCCGGCCCTTGATCTGGATGCCAAGACGCAACCGCAACTACGATGGCGACAACTATAACAGCAAGTACCACAACAACGTTGCGAGCGCCGACGGCTTCGTCCCGCCTACATTGACAACGACCACGGCCACGACGAACGCGACGGCGATACCGCACTTCTACCGCACCGACACCCGCCCCGACTATCTCCATCGCCCAGAGAATGTTGTGCCATACCCCGTGTCGTGCGGCCTGGATTCGGAGGCGCCTGTATTCCCAGATATCGATTATGACACGAGAGATGGCAATGAAAACGATGACGGCGACGATGACGACGAGCAATCAAGTCCCCGACTGTCCGCTCCTAGACTTCAAGCATTTATAACCGAAGTCACCGACGACACCGCTGTCCTAGCCGCCGCTCTTGCTTCCTCAGCCTCAGCTCCCGAAGCCACGCTTGAGGTTGCTCCCGAGGCTGCTTCCGATGCGACTTCTAGCACTGTCCCTCGGACAGTCCCTCAGACAGTTACTCAGTCCTCACAAGCTCTTCCTCGGGCCCCCCAAACCCCGTCTCATGGACCTCCCCAGCCTCCTGCCCAGTCTCATCTTCGGGCTCCGCGTCGGCCAGCCGGAACCCCTGCCAGCGTCAACGCTTTATCTACTTTTACTGACGCCGAACCGGCTACTCGCCGACTGCGGCTCCCTTTGCCGCCACCGCCGCGCGACCGGACGCCCAGCCGCCAATATTTCCCGACATCCCGCAGCTATACCAACCGCCACGCCTTTGAGGAGGTTGACCCGCGCGACAGTCTAGGTGACGTGCCGTATGCCAACTGGCCACTGCATCGGGAGATGGACGACGATGAGTGGCCGGTAGCGCCGTGGTATGAGCGGTCCATGGGCGCAAACCTTGATCCGGTCAACGCCATCTTTACAATGCTCACACTCGAGACCACGTACTCGACCTCATACGCCACTCTCGATGCCGACGACAACAACGTGCGTGCCAATAACAGCCGCCATCCAGCCCACCACCGCCGCCATCCGTGCCGCCAGCCTTCCTGGGATACCCTGGACGGCAGACATACCTGGAGCCTCTCGTCCAACTTTCAGTACGAGCGCCTTATGGTGCCCGACGAACGGACTGTCTCGGAGGTCTTGGCCCGCGAGGTCACCGATCGTGTCGTGACAGACTACGGGCATGACCTTGAGCGCGAAGAGCGGAGAAGTGGCGCCGCCTACTACTTTGACGAACTCGACCAGCGCATCACCTCACTCGACAGCAACGGGAGCTACTGTCCGCCCCGGCGCTGCGCTAGCTTCGAGTCCAGGTCGAGTCAAGACTCGACCTCGAGCTACGAGACATGCTCGACATGCTCCGAGCTCGTGCCCAACCCGAGGTTCCGAGGCTGGAACCGGCCGCAGACGCCATCACCGTACGATGACGACCGCAGCGATAACGACTGTCACGGCCGTCACCACGATTACCGTTAAAGGGTGCAGCATCCCTATCCGACGCTTCGATTAAACTTGACCTTGTCTTTCTTTTGTCAACTCCCTTATATTTTGATATCTTTTTTTGTCCCTTCTCCACAAAGACCGACATCTGGCAAATCGACAACTGCGAGAAGAGCGGAGGAACGACTATCATTTAGTTTGTTGAGTCTTAGTATCGGTCAACCGTTTTGTTTACTTCCTGCCAAGCACCATCATACTGATAGCACTTCACCCCTAACATCCTTCCGTCTTTCTCACTTATTTCCTTCGCTCCAAACTTTATGATGACAACTGCCCTTCTTTGCCTTCTTTCTTCCTATCTCTCCTTAAACTCTTGCTTCACGGCACCACCCGCTCAGCAGCGCTTCTCCTTTGTCGCACCCCACTGTCCTTACCAGATACAATAAATAGATAGCTACCTTTTCACTGAGACTCACTCTTTATATAATATCATTTATTACCAGTGCTTTCTGTTTCCCATACTATAAGTGACAAAGATGCTTCCCATCTTGTGTATCCTATCCTAGACATTCGACCTATGGCTCCCGGGTAATAAAAAATCAAACAAAATGATAGCAGCTCTTGTGCAAACAAGAGAACAAATAAATGCATCGCCTGCGCCAATGCTCGCCCTGTCCTTTATAATCGTACACCGTGTACTTGTAACTTTTTGCACCCGCCTCTCAATGCTCGCTCCCATTCTGCCCCGGGTATCATATCATCAATTTTCCCCTCGCTCTCGTGTCCCTTCTACCGCCCATATGAAGGCGCCTCGAATGGGAACGCCTCCTCGATCATCCGGTTCGCCGACATCGACAGCTTGCTCTTTTCCTCTAGAGACGCGTACTGCAGGTCGTTGAGCGACGTCGGCGGCGGCAGCGGCGCCGCATCGTCTGTCTCGCTGAAGACAATCGTCTCCAACACTGTGAAGTTGGTCCAGTCGATCCGCGCCAGCTCCTCCTTGGCAACCACCCGGGCGTGCTCCTCCTTCTTGCGCTGTGACATCTCCCAGTCCTTGTATGCGATCCGCTGCTTGGCCCGCAGAAGGATCGAGAACCGCTCGTCGGCGTTTTTGCGAAGGAGGGCGAGGCGGTCAGCTGACGTTGCGGCGTCGTTGCCGTTGCTGTTGCCCTCCGCCTCTGCCGGCGCGGCCCCCAAATCCTTGTTGATCAACGTGTACTGGTCCACCATGTGCTGAAAGTAGTTGTGCAGCGAGTGGTTCGGCAGCAAGAACTGGAACTGCGCATTGTTGACCTCCCGCTGCAGCAGCTGCGTCAGGAACGGCCGCCCGTGCACGGCCACAAACGACGCCGCCAGTCGCAAAATGTCCAGGTCCTTGGCGTTCATAATGGGTAGGCGTGCCGAGAACTCGTAGTCGGGCGGCTTCTCGGGGCCCTTAGGTGCTTCTGCGGCAGGTGTGCCGGCTGCTGCTGCACCTCCTGGCGTCCCTGCCCCATCGCCAACTCTTCCTGCTGCTACGGCCGTCACCCGCCCCGCCTTGTACTCCTCTTTCCGCCACTCGTAAAAGGCGTGGAACGCGTCGTCGGGGTTCGTCACAAAACTGAATTTCGGGTTGTTGCTGTGGTTCTCGCGCAGCCGCGCCTCGATACCCGCACCGCCGCGCACCGCGTAGCCAGCCGTCTTTTCAATCACCTCGCGCATCTCGCCCGGTGGCGGCATGATCACGCCCGCCGGTGGCTTGATGCGGTCGAGCGTCGCGGTCGCTGCGGCCACCGCCGCCGACAGCGCGGCGTTGTCCGACGCCATTGTGGGAGGGAGATGGGTGGAAGATATATGAGGGTGTTGGAGAATGCAGCGGAGGAAGTTGTCGTATGTCGTGGAGCCGCCGAGTTTAAGATGGCCGTGGTAATGTGGAGGGGCGATATAGGAAGCTTTTGCGAGCAACACGCTGTAAAAATTCACGAGGCAGCGCGAGTCGACAGTAGCTCGCGCTAGTGGAGCCTTCCATATTGTCACGTGAAATGACTAATCTTGGACATTGACATCGCCGGTTCCCAACAAGATGGAAGACTGTCAACAATAATAAATATAGGGTTGAAGAGATACTTTACCGCCACTGCTTCTTGAAATATAGCTTTCTTTAAGTTTTTCTTTCTTATTTTATACGATAAGGGTGAATACCCGCTCTCATTTCGGCGTCTTTGCTGATAGGGTCGGCGCACCTATTTACCGTTCTCTTGTCATAGCTCGAGACATGTATTTCTCCAGCCGAATATAGTAAATAGAGTACAGGTTAGACAGTATTAGAAAATAACAAGAGAACGCCGTCTTTTGAATCATCGAGATGCTGGCTGTAGCCTTGCAATGGGTTGAGGTTATCACGTGCAATCACACAAGAGGTGACGAGGCGGGCAGCCCCGCCTTCCCTCTTTGTGCACAGTGCCGACGGAACGGCCAAAGCGATAATTCCATCCATCGCCATCTTCTTACTCCATCTACTTTCAAAACATGATATTATCGTAGGGATTTTCTGTCATTAAAAAGAGTCCTTTACTCCTCCTGCCCACCACTGTCCATACCCTAACTGGTCTCAAGCTCCTTGACCCTTGAACTGACGTCACAGCAGAGCTGCCGAGTCAAAGCGGAGTCCAGTTAATACGGGTGGCAGCATGACAGCAGCTCCAACAGCACAAGAAAACAGAATATGGGTGCTTACTTGGATAGTATAGCAAGCTTCATGTTATTCCAGATGAGACCGTTACAAGAAAAAGGAAAGACAACCAACTTACCCCTGGTTGCCACGGCCGGCCTTGTGTAAGTGGACAGTGTCGCGCGCCAAAATCCCACGCAATCGCACTGTGGCAGGCGACCCACCTCCTCCGACCCCCCCTAAAGAACTAGAGAAAGAACGACGACCCTTACGAATATTGCCGCCAAAAATACGACAAATAGGGAAGGCAGCACCACCGCCTCTTTTCTTTGCCTCGCAAACCCCTCGCTGCAAGCGACGCTCAAAGACACGCACACGACCATCTGCTACATCCTCACGACATCGCCCATTGCACTCGCATCCTCAGCACGTCCCGCGCGCATCACCAGCCGGATCCCCCCACCAGACGGAATCCCATTCTCGTCCGACATCGCTTTCGTGTCTCTCTACCTTCGACTACGTTGACGACAGCCTCCCCCTCTCAACCTCTAGCCTCACTCCCACCAACCGTCAAAACGGCGTCGCCAGAGAAAGACCCGTCTCGCCCACCAGCCGCCAGCGCCGGCGTGGCCTCGCCCTCCTCCCCAACCTCCCCGCCACCCGCCTTTGCCAAATCCCTACACCGGCCCATCATGCAGACCCTCCCCGAGAGCCGGCCGCAGTCGTTTGACGAGATCTACGGCCCGCCCGAGAACTTTTTGGAAATCGAGGTCCGCAGCCCCCGCACCCACGGCGTCGGCCGCCACATGTACACCGACTACGAGATCGACTGCCGCACCAACATCCCCGCCTTCAAGGTCCGCCAGAGCGTCGTCCGCCGCCGCTACAGCGACTTTGAGTACTTTCGCGACATCCTTGAGCGCGAGAGCGCCCGCGTCACCATCCCGCCGCTGCCCGGCAAGGTCTTTACCAACCGCTTCAGCGACGACGTCATCGAGGCGCGGCGGGCCGGCCTGGAAAAGTTCCTCAAGATCGTCGTCGGCCACCCGCTGCTGCAGACGGGCAGCAAGGTCATGGCGGCCTTTGTTCAGGGTAAGAAGAGAAGAGGGGACAATACGAAATATAGAACGACGGGTTTTATGTGCGAAACGAGGGAAACAAGATTGCTAACATTCTGTACAGACCCCAACTGGGACCGGAACGCCTGGTGAACGGGCAGTCACTTCGGATTGATACCTCGACGGCGCGAAAGGGCGAGCGGACGATATGAGAAAATGACAGGATGGCGTAGTGAAGATGCGCAAAGGGGACGAACGTCTGTTGTAGCGGGTGCCCAGCGTCTTCTATCATGATGCCCAAAGTTCCGTTTTTATTCTTATTCTCTTCCCCTTTTTTTCCTTATTATTATTGCTGCTTTTTGTCCCTTTTTACCCGGTTTATGTCCATTTCCATAGCAGAATTATTTTCGGTTCATTGTTTCTCCTTATCACCAGAAGACGCCGCTCGGCGGTTTTCTTGCGTTTCTCTACGAACCCATGCCCTTTTTTCGTTTGGCTTCCTAGGCTATGAGAATGACTGCTTTTCTATCCTATAATCGTACACATGCCGATTATAAATCACACTCCTACAGCCGTCCAGCAGAATGCATCAAAAGCGAGCCATCTCGCCGCTACAAAAGACCTATTCTTCACACAGCATAAGGAAATACATCCCGGTTTCGTCGAGCCTATGACAAGGCTTGGCCTCGATGCAGCTCGAGGGCCGCCAGTCATATGGCGACGGATCGTTGACAGCTTCTTATTAAAAAATAGAGATTCTCGAGTACGGCCCCGAGAAATCCGCCATCGTAGGAGTCTTGATGCAGCATGCACAGCTGCCAACGGCCCCTGCCCGATATTCACAAGGCAAGACGTCGGAGGCTTTAGTGGGGCTCCCGTTGTGGCGCCTTCCCTGAACTCAACCGTTGTTGCCTTCTTTACCGCTTACCTCCACGGTGTGAGGGAAGTCGCATTCGGCGCCTCCTACCCCAAGGACGTGTTTTGCGTAATGTGAAAACCGACAAGGCCAAGTCACATGAGACAACAAGAAACGAACAAAATTGCCTCATACTGCAAAGTAAACCCTCGACACTTATCATCACCGCGGTCTTCTGGTCGATTTTCCATTGTTCCTTGATCTAGCAACAAAAGCTTGGGCCCGCCCGCTCCCCAGCGCTTTGGCTCAAAGCGGCTAATACGGCCATCCACCGCTGCTCAACCGACGTCAGCACTGGCCAATCCACGCGCTAATTGCCTGCACACGGTTGAAGTCGCCCCCAGAAGCCAGAGCACCCAGAAGCGCCAACAGGACAAACAGTTGAACACGCAACAACCGTCGGCGGGAACGAACCTCTCCCTTTCAGCGAGCTCTCACTGCTGCCAATTGTGCCTACGTTCCGTTCTCTCTCGCTCTACTGACGGACATGGAACCGCTGTCTCCGCCTGATCGCGTGTCAACTTGAGCGGGAAAAGCTCGCGGAGCGTGTCGACTCTGATCGCGACCTTGCCGCCGATCCCCTGCATCCAAGCAGCGGCCGGTCCCTCCTCGACCGTTCTTGACCCCATCCGCCCCTCCATTCCCGCAACACACCTTCTGCCTCGCCCTCCTCCGACCTCGCGAATGATCCGCGGCGATGGCGAGCTTCACGACCTTTTTGCTCGTCTACCTCTTTGGAGGCTTGACCTTCCTCCCTCTCCTGCTAGTGGCGGCCATCTATGCCTGGACACGGCCGGTCGAGTCGGACGCACAGACAAGCTCGGAGACAACAACGCCAGATGCCAGCCGCGTGCCCAAGGAGAAAGACAACTACAAGTACGACGGGCTGGTCGCGCCAGGCGACGATGTTAAGACGCTCGAGGCCGTACGACGAGAGCATACCCAAGAACGCAGCGACGGCGGGACCAAGAAGCTCAAACACCGCCAGGACCCCGCCGACGACTTTGCGACCGCCGGCTACTTTGCCGTCCATCGCAAGTATGTCGCCATGGGCGGCAATCTGCGGCCCATTGAGCGTGGATCGTCGGTGGGCTCGGCCGAGGTGGCCCCGCCCAGTCCCAGCGTGTACCAGACCTTCTTCCGCAGCATGCTGAACAAGAAGTCGGGCCCGGATAAGGTCGAGGTCAGCAATGCCGCCAGTCCGCGGCCCAAGAACGCACACAACATGTTCTACGTCGTCCTCCGCCACGGCCACTTGATCCTCTTTGACGACGACCAGCAGGTCGACGTGCGCCACGTCATCAAGCTGGCCGACCACGACGTCGGCATCTACTCGGGTTCCGATGTCGTCCCTGAGGGCGAGTTGTTCATTAAGCGGAACGCCATCCACCTCGCGCCCAAGAACCACGAGCGGGCAAAGGCCCATAATGCACCTGCGCCCCAGCCTTGGTTCTTTTACTGCGAGAACTGCTCTGAGAAGGAGGACTTTTACTTCTCCCTACTCCGAAGCCTGGACAAGGCGCCCAAGCCGCACGAGATCGACGTTCGCCACCTCACATCTTTGATGGAGAGACTGCATGCTTCTGAAGAGGCTGCAGAAATGCGCTGGCTCAACGCCCTCCTCGGCCGCCTGTTTCTCGGCGTCTACAAGACGCCCGACGTCCTCAAGTTTGTCGAATCCAAGGTCATTACGAAGCTGTCACGCACGCCTCGGCCGAGCTTCATCTCCAGTCTTGTTGTGCAGCGTGTCGACATTGGCGAGACCACACCCCAAATTACGTCGCCCCGCCTGAAGAGCCTGACTGCCGAAGGTGAATGCATTGTCGAGGCCGATGTGCGTTACACGGGCCGATTCGAGATCGACCTGGCCGCTACACTACGTGTGAGCACGCCCATCGGACAACAAGAAGTCAAGACATCCTTGGCCGTCGTCTTGACCCAGCTCGAGGGCCACATGCTGTTCAAAATCAAAGGGCCACCAAGCAACCGCATCTGGTTTACCTTCCGCCATATGCCAAAAATCGAGATGGAAACTCGCCCGATTGTTATGGCCCGCCAGCTGACCTGGCCTGTCTTTATCCAAATTATCGAGGGAAAGATCAAAGAGGCCATCTCCGAGAGTATTGTTCTCCCATTTTGGGACGACACACCTTTCTTCCAAACCGAGAAAAAGGCGTATCGCGGTGGCCTGTGGGAAGACGAAACGGACGCCGAACATGATGGCACAGCCATCCGCACAGAGGCGGCTGGTGGAGTCCCTGTTGGGACCAACGCTGGAACCAGTGCCGCAGTGGGTACTGGCCTGGCCTCTGGAGCCGATGCCAAGTCGTCTTCCTCCACAGGCGTGGCGTCCAACACGCCAGAGAACGAGGAAAACGTCTCGCCTGCCGTGTTGCGCCTCAGGCGTCTTAGCAAGACCCATAGCGCACCGACGAGCGGCGCCGCGTCGCCTGCGGCATTGGCCGCAGCAACAGCAGCATCAGGCGAGCCCGCCAATTCGACAGCAGCTAAGGCCATAAACCGAAAGCAGCGTTCCGGTGATGCTAGTGAGGCAAGCTCTGTCGGCATGTCTCCGCCTAAGAGGTTCTCCCAGACGACATCCGCACTTGCCAGCCCGTCGGAGCCTACTGTTGGCACGGATAGATCTCATGCCGAAGCATCCATACAGTCTTCCTCGCCGCCTAAGAACGGCAAACAAAACTCGGCTATGTCCTGGCTGTCGTCCGGCACCCTTCGAAGCAGAAAATCTAGTGTATCTTCATTGGAATCGAGCACGCCTGGACAAGCTGCAATCCGCGCTCCCAATGGGCCGCGCAGCAGCACCAAAGACGAAGACGATGAGGGCGGCGACTCTATGTTTCCCGTCAGCGACTCGGAAACGCCCGGTGGCCAGTCAAAGACTGTACCTGCGGATGCCGCTACAACTGCCGACGGCAGCGAGACCGGGTCTCTAGATGGCCGCTCTATAAGATCGCGCTCTGGGCGTGCCTCTTCCTCTCTAGCCGGCATGGCCGGTTCGGGCTCGGGCTCCAGACCGTCACTCGTGCGCAAGCCCTCAATCGAGCCGTCGTTTACTACGACCATTTCTTCCGACTCCGCAACCCCACCTGCCAAGCGCAGTGCTGTCTTGGCCGCGGCCATGACAGGTGCGGCGCAGTCAGCCAAACGCTGGGGCATAAATGCTTTGCAGCG
This sequence comes from Sporothrix inflata, assembly GCA_021396225.1. Classification (NCBI taxonomy): domain Eukaryota; kingdom Fungi; phylum Ascomycota; class Sordariomycetes; order Ophiostomatales; family Ophiostomataceae; genus Sporothrix; species Sporothrix inflata. The sequence goes on along the minus strand of WNYF01000010.1, from coordinate 281,203 downwards.
CCGCGCAGCAGCTGCTGCAGACCGCAAAGCGAAGGCAGGTCTGGAGAACCGGACAACGAGCAGTGGCGAACCACTCGACCTCAGCAAACCAATGGGCGGTGGAATGCCTCTGCCGCCTCCGGGCGAGCCGCTGCCTATGCCGAGCGAGCTCGCCCTATCCAAGGATGGAACTACATCTGTGGCGTCGACGCCGCCACTGCCATCACGGATCACCCCGATCAAGCGCCGGCCGACGACCGAATCGACGTTCCGCAGCCTGAGCCAGTCGCAGATGCATATCCCATTGCAGCATGAGCAAAAGATCAAGAGGAAAGAAGTTCATTCGCAGGCGCCCCTAAAGAGCCCGGTTCACCAGGAGGGCACCACCCCACATCAGCATAGACGTGGACAGTCGACCACCTTTGACGAGATCCTAGGCTTGCCGCAACAAATTACGCCAGAAAACGCCCCACAGGCGCAATATGTCTCGTATTACGATGGGCAGCAAGACATGATGGTCGTTGAAGCACCAATCGACTCGGAGTCAGATGACAGCGATGTGGACGAAGCTCCGGTCCGCTATGAAGGACAGACCCCCAACCACGACGGTGGCAGCCGTCACGAGCCTGCAGAGGAGCTACATCACAACCCCGCTGAAGAAGCGAATGAAACGCCAGAAGAGCTGTTGATTGACATCCACCATGAAGAGACGGACAGTCCAGATAGCTCTGGGCCCGCCAGCGACTCCCATTTCGGGTACGGGCATGAACAGCCAGCCGCTGTGAGCACACAGGAAACCACCGACGCACCAGAGAGAAGCGGACGTGAGAGCCCTGCCTTGAAAGATAACGAAGAGGATGCGGACGGTGCCCAGGATGATGCACAGTGGGGCACGTTGGCTGAGTCTGTTATCAGCGCTTTCCTCGAAGGAGAAGACGGCCAGGCCACAGCGGAGCACGGTGCACCAGAAACCCTCGATGCACACGGCGAGCATGAGGAAAAGGCATCGGGCACGTCCTTTATCTCGTCCGCGAAGGAGGAGGATGGGGATGACGTCGATGAGACAGAAGCGCCAGCTTCTTCCCCCGAAAAGGAACGCACATCAATTTCTACATGATTCCACGCCCAAGGCAATCTTACTTGACCAACAACCTGCTTTAAGAGACGACACATGATGATACAGTTATGGTACATATCTTTCACCCCGCTTTTGTACAATATGATAGCGTTTACCATTGCAATGTTTTCTTTTCTTCTATTTTCATTTTTTGGTTTGTAGAAGGGCCGGACAAGCATACGACAGGTGCCAGTCTAGAGGGAAGTCACAGAATACATAAGTAGAGGTAGCAATACACGCAAATAATGGCCTTGATTTTCAGTCAATCATCATATATAAGGTGGCTGCAAATATTAAATCGCTATGCAAGTGAATGAACACAAAGTACAGTGTAAAGAGAACCGGTGTCCCGTGAAACAACGCCGAAATACCGCATGTATCTATCTAGTCGTCCCTTGAGCTCCGCTCCTTCTTCCTTATCCGTGGCGGCGACGAATCCCTTCGCCTCCGATCGTCGTCGGACGGCGCGTCGTCGTCTTCGCCATATTCCTTCAGCATCCTCCGCTCACCACGACCACCATCGTCCTCCTCGTCCTCCTCGTCCTTTTCGTCGTTGTCACCCCAATCTCCTAGCCTTTGGCGCTCGGCACGCTCCCACGCGGCCTTGCCGTCGGTACCCGTGCAGTAGCTGTTGCGCACAAACGAGTGACAGCACGCGTAGCCCCACTGGAAGTTGTTCCACCAGCTGCCCCAGACCGACGAGTGGTTCAGCGGGAACACGTCCTCGGCGTACTTGGACCGGTCGGCACGTTTCGCCTGGTACTTGTCCTTGACGTGGCCGGACTCGTCGTATTCGATAAAGTGCTCCGAGGATGCTACGGCCGTCGCCAGCAGCGCCGCCTTTTTCTTGGCGGCGAGCTGCACCTGACCACCACTGCCGCTGCCGCTCTCTTTGTCGTCCAGACCAGGGATGTCGTCCGAAGGAGCGACGCCGTACTTTTCCCGCATCAGGTCATCCATCTCTTTTTGCTTCTTGCGCGCTTCTGCCTCGTCCATCTTGCGCCGGTGCGCGGCCGCTGTCGGGTTCGCTTGCATGTGCAGGCTGGCGTCACCCGTTTGATCATGAACCTCCCAGGCATACCGCTCGGCCTTTTCGAACGCCTCAGCGTCGCCCGATGCCTTGGCAAAGTTCTCTTCCGCAAACAGTCGTGCCGAGTCGTCGAGGAACGCGCCGCCGTCCACAATCTTGCGCCGCTTTGGGTCGTACTTGGCCGAGTCAGTGTCGAGGTTGACTAGGTACCGCGCCGTGTCTTCGCGCATCCGCAGGTCGGCCGCGCCGTTCTTGCGTGACACGCCCAGTTCTGTGTCTTCTGTGTACCGCGTTCCGTCGTCGCCGGCCTTTTTGGTCAACGCCCCCTCTTCTCCCTCGGTCCCTTCCTTGTCACCACCGGCTGCCTTCTCGACCAGCACGCGCCGCGCCTCGTTCATACGCTCGCGCTGCGCCATCATGCCGGCGTAGTCGCGGGGATCGAAGCCCAGCCACCGGTCACGCTTCGCGTCCCAGCCCAGGTGCACGTCCTCGACCAGCTCGTCGGCCTGGATGTCCTCGCCCGAGTACTTGGCCAGGCGCGCGCGCGGCCGGTGGAAGCAGTCGCGCTTGGCGTGGCTCATGGAGCCGCAGTTCTCGCACGCGCCCTTGCGGTATTTGGTGGCCGCGGGTCCCACCTTCTTGCCGCGCTGGTACCATTTGGTGTCTTGCTCAGTTTTCCGCAGGCGCTGGTGCTCGAGGTAGTCGCGGGAGCCGGTGCGTGTGATGTTGGCCGTGCCTTCGGCGGCGCTGTCCGCGGCTGCCGAGGCGCTCTCTTCCTCTTCATCGATGGCGTAAAAGGGCCGCTTCGTGATGAACTGCGGGATGTAGACGTTCTCCTCCTTACGGGAGGGCCCCGTGGCTGAGCGCGAGCCGCCGAGACGGTCGTCGCGCTCGTCGGGCGACTGGCGCCCAAGCATCGACATGGTGGCGGATGTGTGTGTCGAATCGTCTCGAAGGGAGGTAAGAAAGTAGAATCGATGGTCGTTGGTAACGCCTTGTCGTGCCGGATCGCGAGCCGGGCGTGGGGTGCAAAGTCGTCGTTGAAAGGTGCTTGCAGTGAAATGGTCAAAAACTGGAGAGAGGCTTGTCTAGGCAGGTTCCAGGGAACACCAGCAAAAATAGGCTAATCCGGGCCCAGAGCGCCGGTGCCACCTTATCGTGTCTTATCGCCACCCGTCGCGGTCTTATCTTATCGCCGGGCGACTCCTCCATTAAAACATTTTTTAGACCTGCTCTGACCGCGACGCATCGCCTATCAAAATTTTGGTCTTGCTCTGGAATTGGTTCTTTTTCTCTTTTCCTCCCTCCCTCCCACCACCCCTTCCCGGCGACCCGGCAGCTTGCAATGTGAACGGCAAGCCACTCCGAAACCATGTCGCAACGCGCAACTCCCGATAACCTTATAGGCTTTACCGAATCCGCCGCGCCGGTCCCACCACCACCGGGCGCGCCGGAGGCCTTCAACCCACCCAGCACACGCCATGGCGAGAAAGGCGCCGCGGCGCGACAGCAGCAGGGCCATGGCGTGGCCGTGAAGAACGCAAAATCGTGGTCACATATCGTGGCAGGAGCGTACGTTCTGGTTTACTTGCTTACTCAATCTCTGTCTCGTGGGCCAAGGACTAACAAGTCTTCTTTTTTGCAGAGTCGGTAGTTTGGCCGCCGCAACCGCAACAGCCCCCTTCGATGTCATCCGCACACGCCTCCAATCCGATTTCTACCAACAGCAGCTGCGCGCCTCGCAGATAGCCCAGCCGACCACACGAAACCCCATCAGTGCCGTCTCAAAACACCTCGGCGAGACGATGCAGATCTTTGCCACAGTCAAGCGCGTCGAAGGCTGGCGGGCGCTCTTCAAGGGTCTTGGCCCGACACTCGTCGGCACCATGCCCGCCAAATCCATCAACTTCTTCACATACGGCAACGGCAAGCGCATCATCGCCGAGCAGGCCCATGTCAGCCAGGACACACCATGGGTGCAGCTGGTGGCCGGTGTCTTTGCGGGTCTGGTGACGTCAACGGCCACGAACCCCATCTGGCTGATCAAGACCCGCATGCAGCTCGACAAGAACAGCGCCGACGCCAGCCGCAGCATCGAGCGCAAGTACAAGAACAGCGTTGACTGCGTGCGCCAGGTCCTGCGCAACGAGGGCATCCGCGGCCTCTACAAGGGCATGACCGCCAGCTACCTAGGCGCTGCCGAGTCTACGCTGCACTGGTTGCTGTACGAGCAGATGAAGCGCGGGCTCGAGCGCCGGAAAGCCCGCATCGCCGCCCAGGGCCGCAAAGAGAACGCCTGGGACCAGTTTGTCGAGTGGATGGGCCCGCTGGGCGGCGCCGGCGCAGCCAAGCTGTTTGCGTCCCTCCTTACCTACCCGCACGAGGTCGTCCGCACGCGGTTGCGGCAAGCGCCCATGGCCGACGGCCAGCGCAAGTACACGGGCCTCGTGCAGTGCTTCATGCGCGTGTGGCGCGAGGAGCGCATCCCCGGCCTTTACGGCGGCTTGACGCCGCATCTTCTGCGGACCGTGCCAGCGGCCGGCATCACGTTTGGCATCTACGAAATCGTGCTGAAGATGCTTAACGCGCCCGAGCCATTATAACGAGACTTTTCTAATGAGAGAAGAGAAACACTGGACAAAAAAAGACATGACGGCGACGACTTACTTGTACAAAAGAACAACAACGGGCTTCCACACCACTCTAGAGGCCCCTCTCCCTTTCCCCATCCCAACTCTTCATATATAGCTTGCTCTCGTTCTCGGAAGCCTCAAGGCTCCGCCATCACAATCGTATAGATAAACGGGGACGCACTTTCCCATTTTGGTTAATAGACGCGGGTAAGACAGTGTACACGACGGGAGGCACTTTCTAGGGGCTGCATTGCATTGGAGTTTACGGATCTTGGTTTTCTCGGAGAATTTATCATAGTTGGGGGGTTGTATAGTTTCCAGTTACAGGCTCATTAGATTCCTCTCAACATGATACGTATATATAATGATTTTTTACCTCTTATTTTCCTGCTATCATCTGTTTTTGTGGTCTTCGTATTTGTGGTATAATAATTTACAATTTCTTTTAGTTATCCGTAATAAAACAAATAAAAAGCCACAGCGAGGGGTTACGGCACGAGAACTTGTATCAGCGACAATTAACTTATACCAATAAAACCATAAAACAATAGACAATTAAAATAAAATAAATTTTAAAAAATATGAACAGGTTTTTGGTCATTCGATTGCGTATATATTTTCACGAAGCCTTGACTGACGTTGTTCTGCCACTCGCCACCGCCAAAACTTTAGAAGCTTTTTGGAGCTCAAAATGGAAGTAACCCCACGCACGTTTTCTTCCCGACATCCGGAACAACAGCTGCGAATAATATCGGCAACATAGCTTTCAGCCGGCCTTGTATTCCTTTTCAATTCCCCACAGATCCTCTACGTCATGCCACCACCGAAAGATGTCGCCCCAAAAGTCCGCATTCGCGGCATGATCCTGACGATCGGCATCGCTGCCATCACCATCGTGGGCACCATGGCCGGCGCCGGCCTCAAGACGGACATTGAGGCAAAGGAGGTAAGACTGCCGGCCCCACTCTCAAGCTTATATCGCAAGGTATGCAGTAACTGACCTCCTCCCCCAGAGACGCAAGATGGCCGCAGAGCCGGCCGGCGAGGACGACTTGATTGCCGCCCTGGAGACCCGCCGCCGAGGTCTTGTCCAGACCCGGGCATCGTGGGAGAAAAAGGCCGATGCTCTTCGTGAGCGCATGGAGAGCAGTACCCAGCGAAGCATTGGCGGCGGAAGTGCCGGTGGCAGCACGGCATCTGGGAAGTGAGAGAACATATGCGCTCGCTCCAAGTGAATAACGCAAACCGAAAATGCACCACGCAAGGACTCCACAACCACCGCCGTGCACGCCCTGGCCGCGCCGCCTCCGACGAGCCGATTCCCGCTCTCTATACCCTCGGAAGAGGCTGTGCACATGTTTACGAGTACGCCGGCAGCCACAGTAGAACCGACAGAGCTACGGAATCCCATCCGAGCCGATGTGCATGGTATCTCGATGCTGGAAAAGCTTGAAATGGTCGGATACACCAGCCAGGCCCAACTGTTGCCGTTCCAGCGGCCGCGTCGATGCGCTCTGCGGGATGGGAGTCTATCCTAAGAGACAAGCCACGGTGAATTCAACAGTCTCACTTGCATGTCGAACAAGTCGACCGATGGGTTTGACAGAGAATTCAAAAGATAGATTGCTTTTGTGACAACCTGTGGTCTTCCACGAGGGATAGTCAAGACCTATATACTCCATAAACCTCTTTAAATCAGAGACATCAAAGACCAAACGCCGCCCAATGCTAAAGTATCTAGTACACAAATTGTAAAACAAAAGTGCGGACGATAGTCCCACGCCTAGTCGCTTTCCTCACCCTCCTCGGCACTGCTGACCTCTTCGCCGGCCTCGAGCGCAGCCTGCCTCCGCTTGGCAGCCCGCTGCCGCTTGCGCTCTAGCAGCTTTGTAAGCCGCTTCGCATTGTTGAACACGCCCGTCGTGGCGGCACCACAGGCGGCACAGCTCGGGTCGCGCCGGTACCGGTCGAGCGCGCACTTTTCGCAGAAATAGTGGCCGCATCGCGTGATGATCGGTTGCTTGTAGCTCTGGCGGCAGATGACGCACGCAAAGGGGATCTCGCGCAAGAGAGCCTCGTCTTCATCATCGTCGTCATCGTTGTCGGCGGCGGGGGCGCCGAACTTCTTGCGGTCGGCGCTGGCCACGATAGTGCCGCCGAGGTTCTTCTTGCCCTTGGTCACCGCCTCCCACTCGTTGTCGAGCTGCCAGCCTTGCTTGTAGTCTTCGCGCGCATGCAAGAACTTGCAGCTGTCGCCAAAACCACAGAAGCCTGTCTGCTTGTAGTCCTTGCAGACGTCGGGGCTGAAGTCGGTGAATGTGATGGTGCGAATGTTGGCCGCGGCCTTGACGGGGCCGACCGACCGGGGTGGTGCTACACCGCCCATCAAGGCGCCAGGTGTTGGTGCAGCCGGTGTGGTTGTTGCTGTTTTGGCCTTGTTGCTGTCCTTGTCATCGAACATGTGGCTCCGTTTTGTGGCCACATCCGAGTCGGCGAGGAGTGCGTTGCGGTCGGCATAATGTAATGGTTGCTCTAGCTCGGTTGGTGCTGCAACACCGCTTCGTGACGACGGGCCTTCTGTCGATGCGCTGATCACACTGGCCCCGTTCTTCCTCCGCCGCTTTGCTTCCCGGATCGCGCCCCGGTCTTCGTCTGAGGAGCTACCGGAATCGCTGTCGCTGTCGCTGTTGGCTGGTGGTGGAGTTGGCGATCGCTTGCGCATGTTCGCCTTGCCTTTGCCGCGGCCGCGCGCCTTGAATAGCACGGGCGCAATGGGGACGACGTTTGCGGCGACGGCGCTGTCGTCTGCTGCTGGTTCCGCCATAATGATTTGTGATTTTTGGTTGAAGTTGGACCAGAAACAAGTCGGCTGGAGATCTGGTAGCTAGGATGTTATATGCAGTTCGCCAATTTGATATCGTGGGTGGTAGAAAGCCACAGCCACAGATGGAAACTTTTCGCCACACTGCTCGGTCTTGGTTACGTGAGCCGAGTTGACAAGTCGCAAGTCGCACTTGCCACCTGCCATTGGTTTTGGTGGCCGCGGGTTCCTGGCCGCTTGTTTGGTGCTAGTGCAATGCTCTAAGAAAGGGGCTCTGTGATTGGCTGAGACATTTGGTCTTGCGCAGGGGCGGCCAAATTGTCAACATTATGCACTGCAAGCGGCGACGCGTTCTGAGTGGATTCGTTCTGGATGCCCGTTTGTTTTGCGAGGGTCGCGTTCCGTCACGAGAGGGGAAAGAAAGTCAACATATAATTTCCGCTCTTTCGACTCTTTGCATAGCATGGTTCGTTCTCTTCCTGAAGTCTATGTAGTCGTATATTGCTGTGCACAGCACCATGTCTCTCTTCCTATGAGGCAACTGCTCGAAATAGCATCATAAAGGAAGGCACGAAGCACTGCTGAAAATTTTGGGAAGGAAGGCGCAGGGCTGGCCCGGCCTCGTAGGACATGGGCCTCTCTCCGGCCTGGCCTCGTCCTCCAGCATTCTTACGGCGTACGTGCGGCCGCTCCGTATTACTTGAGCAATGTGACTCGTACCCATCTGTGCGGACACCCTTGCTAGAATTTTGTTTTGTTTGCATCTCATCTCTCATCCTAGAAGGCCAGCCGAAGAGAAGCGCCCTGGTCTTTCGTTCCTTCCCTGGTCCCTGGCAAAATATGGTCATGCTCCCGTAGCGCAATAACTCTTTTGGTGGTACATTGTGCGATGGCATGTTACGACGGGACATTGCACTCTTGTTATTGCTCCTTCGCGCCTGCCTATCTCGCTGTCAACAAGAAAGGCTCGTACCTTCCGTCGATGAAGACAGGATTTTTGGCACATTCCTCACCCCTTTCTCTTCGCATCTCCTTTTTTCTCTTCTCTCTTTATTTCCTTTGTGTTGTGTGATCTGTTTTTCGCCTCCATTCCTTTTGTCTGATTCTGTTCTGACCCCCCTCCGCCTCGGTTCTATTTTGTTTCGGTGCTCCCTTCAGCTGGCGGGGGCTGCGACAATCCCGATAGCCCAGTACAAGTCTGGTTCGGAAACGCGATCGACAAAGAGCAGCAATTCAGGCGAAACTTCAGAGACAACACGGACGAGAGCAGAGAAAATGCGAGTACCGACGTCGGCGTGCCCTCCTCTTCTGTAGCGTCCCGGCCCGGTGTCTTTCGTTTCCTGTCCTTTCGCTTGTCAACGCTACGGCAAAACGCCGCTCTCAGGCCGCCTGTCATCCGTCAACGCGTCGCTGTTTTCGCTGTTTCGCTGTCCACCTGCTCAAAGCCTCGTTTCTACCACCGTTTCTCTCCTCTGACTGGAGCCATACGGGGTCCAGCGGGCGAATCAGACCGGACCTTGGCCCAGACAAGCCAATTCCAGATCAGCCTTAACCTTGCTTGGTCGCGTATTTTTTTTGCTTGTGCTTTTGGGGCGTCCCCTCTCTTATTTTGTGTGCAATTCGCCAAATTCCGTCCGGGCCCTGCTGTTTTCTTTCCTATCCTTGCCTTTTTCTTTCTATTATTCTCTTCCTTTTCTGTTCCTGTTCTCGCTTCTTCTTTTTGTCAGATTGTCTCGCCAAAACCTGACTTGGCTGCAGACAACGACGCAGCAGGGAAGGCAGGACATTCGGGCGACCTGAAAGGAATTTATCCATTATTTCCTTTATTTTTTTTTTGTTCTACCCCCACCGCGTTCTTTGCTTTTTCCATTTCCCCTTTCCCTCTCCTTAATTCTGCCGCCGCTTTTTGGTGTGTCGGATTGGACAAAGGCCACCCCAACGCAGCTTTCGCGCTCCCTTGCTTGACGAGAGCGGTCTTTGCACGCACACATTCGCGTCGGATTTGCCAGCCGAATTCGACCACCGAACCAACACACACATTCAACGCACGCACGATTGCAGCCAGCGTTCGGTCTTTTCCATTCAACTTCGTTTTTATTTCGTTTCTTGCGGGCAGCTTCTTTGTTCTATTTTCCCTAATCTTACCACCACCACCTCGCTTTCGGTGGCGAGACGCGAACGTGGTCTATTCCCACCTCAACGCTCCGGACTCATCGTCGCGACCAGAAGACGATAACAACAACTACCGAAAGGGCACGCTCGCGTGCAAGACGAAGACGCCCACTGTTTACCGACTACTGGCAGTTTTCTTGCCTCGTTGACACATTCGACACGTGCCACCGACGAGGAGGCTCGACGGAGCCGGCAGAAGCGAGATGGCTTCGCAACCGGACGGCAGCCCGGTGACGCCTACGCCGCGCCACCGGCTGACTGGGGTTGAGCGGCCCTTTGCTCTTCACCCGCCCGCGATGTCGCTCGGCGCTGGCTCGAGCCACCACTACCGGTTTTCCGATTTCGACGAGGGAACGTTCTCCGAGCATGCTGATGTTTCCGCCGACCAAGCTAAACGTGCATTACGCGCCCACCTCGCCGAAACAGAACGCCGCATGGCCGAGGCTGGCCGCCTGGGTACCGCTCTAGTCCAGCAACAGAAGGACCTCACGGACAGACTGCGCGAGGTCGAGGAGCTGCAGTCGGAGTCCGATCTGTCCCCGGAGCTCAAGAAAAAGCTGGCTGAGCTGGAGAAGGAGTACGACGATGTTGCAAGGGAAACTGCTCGTGCATTTCTGCCGAAACAGCGTATCCCCAGCAATGAGTCTACTGGTTCGCCCGAAGGAAAAGGAGGAAGGGTAAGTTGCTTTTGGCTGTCTCTTTCATGGCCCTCTCATCTTGTGCATCAACTAACAGCCGAACTATAGCGATCGTTGAGCCCTGTCAAGTACGAAAGCCACGCGTCTGGCTCTCCCAGCAAACTGACTGTCTCAACTCGCAAGCAACGCAACCAAGCTACGAACCGTGTCCACGACATCGAATTTGCGGCCGAAATCAGCACATCCCTTATTTCCCAAGTTCGCGGTCTGCAAGCTCTTCTGGCCGAACGCGAGGAAGAGCTGCGTGATACGAAGCAGGACCATGCCCGACTTGAAGATGAAGGAGAAAGTCTTCGTGACCGGATCAAGGAGCTGGACGAGAGCGAGCATCGCTACAAAGAGGAGAACTGGAATCTCGAGACACGCATCCATGAGTTCGAAGCTGCCCAGCGCGATGCTGCCGATAACGAGAAGAAAGTTGCTCAGCAACTTGCTACACTCCTGGCCGACAAGACGAAAGCACAACGTGAGCTTGATGAGCTTAAGGCCTCACATTCGCGCCTGGTGGATGATCACACTGCTTCGGTGAAACTCCATGACATCGAGCTTGGTACGGCCAAGCGCAATATGGCCATGGCAGATAGCGAGAAGGCTACACTCCAGCGTCGGATCGACGAGTTGGCCGGTCAGAACCAGGAGCTTGCGAGAGCGGTGTCAATGCAGCACCGCGCTCGTGCTGTTGAGAGCGACGCCGTCCCTGCTACCAGCGATGACGATTTCGACAACGCCACTGACAACATCACACCCGAGCACTCACCCCCGGCATCTCCCGTCAAGGGCACCCCACGGCACTCCGTTCTGGAGTCTGAGACGCTGAAGACGTCCCTGCTCCACGCCCAGCGTACTCTGCAAAGCCTGCGCACAAACCTTCACCGCGAGAAGACGGAGAAGCTGGAACTGCGCCGCATGCTTCAAGACACCCGCGACGAGCTCGAGCGTTCCCGTTCTGATCCCAACGGACCTGGCTCTGGAGCCTCAAAGAAGAACCGCAAGGACCCCCGTGATATCCACAACAAGCTGCGCTCCAGCCAGCTTGGTGGCGCCCGCTCCAGCCGGACTGATCTTTACATGCTGGCGTCTAACGACCCGGATTGGGAAGAAGACCAAGGCGACGCGTCACCATCCGCTGCCAAGACACGTGCTGGACCTACTGATGCCAGCGATCAGTTTGACACCGCCAACGAGGCTCAGCTGAGCGACACATCATTCGCTACTGCCAACGATGGTGCAGATACGGCCGAGGACTTCCATACGGGTGCTGAGGCTCTTTCGAGCGGCGAGGATACAATGACCGAAACCGAGCAAGACTCAAGTCGGCGTCGCACACTCATTGCAAAGAGTGGTTCATTGACAGCCGCAACTGCAGCGGATGCTTCCGTGGAGCTCGACAACGACCCTGCCAACCAAAGCACTGCTTCGACCTCCGATGATGACGACTTTGACTCGCCTCGGACACCCACGGCCTCCTTGTCTGCAGGAAATGGTGTCTCCCGCATGCGCCTTCGCGTCAGCCGTAGTTCGCTTGCATCTCGTCGCCTACGTCACATGAGCAGCGTCGAAGAAGCGGGTAGCAGCCCGGGTGGCATGCAAGGCAGCCCCTTCAGCGCCGCTGGCTCCCCGGCTACCATGGCCCTCACACCTGGCTCTACTAACAGCACTCCCCGGGCAGCGGGCCCTCAGCAGAGCCTCTTTGCTGAATTGGGTGAACTGGGCGAGGACAGCGACGAAGAAATTGCGAGTGACGGCACCCCGAGCCGCATCCGCAGCCCGAGAATCATCATTCCGTCTGGCTTTGGCGGATCCGCTAGATCTACTAGCAGCAACAACTCGATCGCCCATTCGCCTCTGACGCAGATTGGCCACTCACCGAAGATTGTCATGGTTGATCGGTCTACTCTCACCGATGCAGTGACGATTCTGCCCTGGTCTGAGGCCGACGACAAGCAGGAGCAAGCTGGCCTTGGGGCTGATCTTGCGAAAGACTCTCGGCCTTCCTCTTTTATGTCGGACGACGCAGTCGACATGGACGAGAAGCTTAAGGAGTTCCCCTCACCACCAACGTCTTCTCCTGGACGCGGCACCCTACTGACGCCGGTTGTGCTGTCGCCGCTAAACGCAGAGGTGACGACTCGCAGTATGGAGGCTGGCCCAGATTCACCAGAGCCCGTTGTGGAATTCACTGTTTCTGACGTGTTCTCGGTACTCATCGAGCCTATCGCAACGCCGATTGTGGCTGTGGACTTCACTGTCTCCGACATCATCTCCATACCCATTGAGCCTATTGTGTTGCCGGCCGTGGACTTTACTGTCTCTGACGTTGCCCTGATGTCAATCGAGCCAGTTGCAGAGCCAGAAGCCCCCAAGCCCTCTCCGATTATTTTGGGCCTGTCGTCGGTGTTGGTGGAGCATGTCACGCCAAAGATGCCGCCAACGCCGGAAGCGGAGCCGGTTCCTGTTTTCGCAACATCGCTGTTGCATGCTGTTGATATCACTCCAATCGAGCTGCCTCCGCCGGTGGTCCCCGTACCTGTGCCGGTGGTGCTGCCAAGGGAGGAGCCGCCAACATTTACTTTCTCAGCTATTGAGAAGCAGGATGTGCAGCCTGTGACAGAGCCGGAGCCTGTCGTGCTACCCCTGGACCCTCTTTCAATTTCCGGATTCCATGCCCAGCATGTTTTACCTGTCTCTGAGCCAGAGCCGGTGGTACCGCCCATCGAGCCTTTCTCATTCTCCACGCTGCAAACCCAGCACGTGGAGCCGGTGCCAGAGCCGGAAGTGCCACTGCCTCCCCTCCCGCAGTTCTCTTTCTCGAACATCCAGGGCCAGCACGTTGAGCCCATCGCGACGCCCGAGAAGCCAATTCCGAAGATGGTTGTTTCTAACGTGCTCTCACATCACATCCAACCTGTTGTTGTCGAGGAGCCAGAGAATGAAGTGGTCCCTGTTCCTGTTGGCGTGTCCACTGCGACCCAGACAGACGAGTGGAAGCCTGAGGTGCCGCTCGCGTCGGCTGGTGTGATCGGTGTTGGAGCTGCTTTACTTGGTACCGCAGCAGCGACGGCCGCCCTCGACGATGATAATGTGCCCCGCAGCCCGAAGCGCAATGGATTCATTATCCCGAGAGATTTTGACCCCATCCTTACACAGGATGAGAACGCTCGGTCGCGCGACCTCCCTACGACTCCCAACAAGGGTACCATGAACTCGATCCTCGGCTGGTCCAAGGCCAAGGGCCCCTCCACGCCAGTCATTGCCGAAGATGATACACGGCAGTCACCAAGTGCCAGCCCACTACCCGAGACTCCTGAGTCGCAGCGGCCATTCAAGGAGATCTCCGTCAACGCCAACGCTCCCAGGAACGCCACCTACAGCCAGGCACAAGAGGCGGCCGATGACCAAAATTTCATGCCGTCTCCTTCTTCACCCCAGTCCGTTATTCGCGACGAAGCTTTCGAATCTACCCCTCGTGCCATTGGCCGCGGCTTCAAGGCCATTCCCCCTCCGGAGCACACCCGCACTGCGTCCCAGGACAGCAACAGTGGCTCTGTGCGGAGAGGCAAGCATTCTGATGCAATCCGGAACGAGATCGCTGCCGCTGCGCTAGCAAGCTCTCGCCGCCCTGGCTCCGCGTCCAGCAACCGGCGCACATCCAATGACTTTGCTTTACCGCCACTGCCAGCTAATCACAGAGAGGTCATTGAGGCTGCCCGCACCGGATCTGCTGGATCCATGGCTGGCGAGGTGCCTGCTTCAGCCATGATGGGCGCTGGTCTTTCGAGCTGGCGCGCTCGTACTCCTACTGGCTCCGCACGGGAGCCCGCTTTCGCTATCCAGGGTGCGACGCCTACGCCTAGAACAAACAGCCGCACTGCTGTCATTGGTGACATGCGCCCCCCATCTCGCCCGGTATCTCGCACGAACGCAAGCCAAGCTGGCGCCTCTATGGGCGCGGGCGTTCCTGGCACAATCAGCCGGCAGACGTCCATGTCCTCATTTGCTTCGGAAGTCGACGCTCGTTTCAACATTCACGATGGCACCGATGTGTTCGGGACTGGGCATAGTCACACCGACCCTCGCATGATCCAGGCTATCACCCAGACCATGATTGGAGAATATCTCTGGAAGTACACGCGCAAGACTGGTCGCTCTGGCCTCTCCGAGAACCGCCACCGCAGGTACTTCTGGATCCACCCGTATACCCGGATGTTGTCTTGGAGCGACCACGGCCCGACGCCGGGCAGCCGTTCTGAGCAACGGGCCAAGAGCATTCCCATTGAGGGTGTTCGTGTCGTGACCGATGACAACCCCATGCCGCCTGGCCTGCACCGGAAGAGTCTTATCGTCATTTCTCCCGGCCGCACAGTCAAGTTCACTTGCCCCACGGGTCATCGCCATGAGATTTGGTTCAACGCATTGTCGTACCTGCTTCTCCGGAACGACGAGGTGCCAAACGACGGAATGACCGCCAACGGAGAGCCCATCACGCGTGAGGATGTGGATGAATTCAACCCATCCTTTGGCCAACGCCCGTCGGCTGCCCCTCAAGCACGTCGTCGGCCGCCGGTCTCCCTTTCGTCGTACAACTCGCGCACGACGCGGAACGAGTCGCCGGCGTTCGACATGTCAATGAGCATCCCGACGCTGACACCGACCCCTAACAAGAAAGCGTCTGCTGCAGCAGGCTCCGTTATGACACCGTCGACGTCTGTGGCTGGCCTTACGTCCCGCAGCCGCCTTAGCCGCATCGGCGGGTACTGGCGGTCCAGCCAGTCGCTGTCGGCGCAATTCAACAGCTTCCGTGGCCGCAGCAGCACTCCCCTCGGCCACATACACACAAACAGTGGTGCCCAGGGCAGCAGCATTTACGAGGCCAGTGAAGTGAACGACAGCGCTGAAGAGCTGCGTGCAATGTACGAGGCACAGGACCGGGCATCCGACCGCCTCGAGAATGTCCGGGCCTGCTGTGACGGTAAGCTTTTCCTGGTACTATTTCTATCCTGTTTGAATCACAGCTAACTTTGTATAGGTAAACACGATGTCGGTATGCTGCATCATAGTTCGCGCCGGCACCGCCACTCTAATGGACCATCGTCGGTCATGTCGACACCAACGCATAGCACCAGACACCGGTCTTAGACCACCTGGCTTCTCTTGCCACTTTACTCACTTCCTACCTCCTTTCTTTCCTTATTGTCTTTTTCCTTTATTGTCTTCTCGTCACTCATTCAAAGGCTTTCTGTCAACTGTTTTACAATTTTGCTTTCTCCACCAACTTTTCAATTTGTCATGTTGATGAAGCATTTCGCGTTTTCTTCTCGCGGTATCTTTACGATTTTATGCCTCTCTCTCTCTCTTTCCTTCTCTTTCTAGTCTTTTCCTTTCCTTTTCCCCTTTTCTATATACTCCTTTTCAATTATTTGTTTCTGAACCCAGCTTCTGTCAATCTCTACATTCCCGCCTTTGCTGCTTCCGACAGCCGGGCCGTTTCCTTTTCCTTTTCCTTCTCTTCGTTTTCTTCTGTCATATTTCTGTCATTGTGCTTTCTAAAAAGCCCATGTCGTTCGGCGCGACGCAAAGCCTACAATGGCAGCCGTTTCTTTTGAATAGTCAAGTTTGTTGTGGCTTGTTTCCTTATGGATCGTGTTTGTTATCATGTATTCTTCCTTTTCGTTCGTCTTCCGCTTACTGGGTAGTCGTGAACAAAGGTCTGGCTTAATTTACTGAGCCGGGTTGGGGAGCAAACGTGTAATTATAGGCGTTGCTCCTCACAAGAAAATAACAGAAAAAATTGGAACGGCTATTGGGTCTATTTGGCATCGTCTTTTGCTGCCAATTACAAGGCGAAAAGGTATCACATTTCGTGTTGTCTCTTTTTAACGACCTGATGATATCCTACCTATATATCAAATTGGACAAAAAATTGCTTTGATCTTGCCGTTCTGTGCTAGTAAAACGATGTGATCTTTGTTAAAGAAATATTTTGAACATCGACGCGCGACTTTTACGCCGATTAGGACATCTTTGGAGATTGAAATTTTTGTTTTGAATTTTGTTCTTTTTTTCTGTTTTCCCGCCCACGCCCAGAGTTTCAAAAATAAAGAGAATGCAATTGTCCCTGAGTCCGTGTGGTTTATAAACGCAAAGGAAAACAGGACAACACACATTGTTGTTTGTTGTTTTTTGGTGTAACAAAAAAAAGGTAGAAAACACCCAGAAAACATCCCACGCCCGGCTTTTTTTATTGCCTTTCCGTTGCTGGTCGTCCTCTGCCCTTGTCGTGCATCTCCTCCGCCCGTGACTTCCCATGCTCCATTCCTTCCTCCCGCTCCGTACTCGCAACGCTTAGATAGCAGTGTCGTACGCAATGGGGGTGACCGTCTCCGGGGCGTTGCCGTCGAGGGAGATTGTGCGGGCTGCCCGTGGCTGGACGGGCTGGCGCTTCATCTGAACGGGGGTGCCCTCGGCCTTGGCCTTCTGCTTCAGGATAGCGTTGGTCTTAACGCGGCGCAGGAAGTCCTCGCGGGACCGCGACGGCGAGACGTGCTCGATGCGGATGTTCAGGCGCTTCTCGATGTACCGGTGCTTGACCTTCTTGTAGATGATGACACCGACGGCGTTCTTGGCGACGTTGTAGATGACGCCGGTCTTGCCGTGGTAGACCTTGTGCGGCATACTGTAAAAAGAGCATGTCAGTGTCCTGTCCCTTTTCGTTGGGGCCTTCCAAAATCCGCAGTCCCTCAAAACCGATCGCCTCTCCTTCTCTCACTGTCCATCCATCTTTTGCATCTGATGTGCCCCTCGGGCCTCTATCATATCTTTCGCGTTCGGGGATCGGCGATCTCTTTTCGGGACTGGGACTGAAGAATTTTCCATCGGAAGGGATTGCTTTGCTTACCCCTTCTGCACGGCACCGTTCGTCTTCAGGTCAACGATGTCGCCGACCCTGTAAATCACAATGTCAGCATTTCTGTTCCATCTTGGCGAACTTGTCGCCCGCCTGTTCCCTTTTTGGTTCTTCGAATCCATCTTCCGCTCGTCGGATTATTCGACTGGGATCGGTACTGACTTGTATTGCCGAAGGTACGTGGACAGGCGGATCATGCCCTTCTCACGGAAGTTCCGCGAGAACGCATAGCGCGTACCGGAACGCAGACCAGCGCTCTTACCCATGGCGACGGTGGGTTATGTTGTGTTGGGGAGAGAAGGTAGGGTGTTGTTGTCGAAGGTGAAGATGGAAAAAGAATCAAGGATTCAATTTCCCAATCGGATGCTGGCGAGGAAAGAGGTGGTGGTGATGGTCGCAAGAAGTGAGGTTGTGGCCGTAGACGGTAAAAGCCCCCGCGAAAATGTTTGGCGTGCAAAACTTTTAGGACTGGTGCCCCAAGCGAGAAAAATTTGGCCGTAAGGGCAAAAAATTATCGTGTTTGTGTGGGAAAGTGGGTTTTCGATCATGTGACTATGGAATCGCTGCCAAAATAGCATGGCTTAGTCATTTCCTGGCGGTCGGCGTTACATAATGCAACCCCACCATGCGTTCGTTGACCAATAGTGTATCTGCGCACAAAAACCTATTTTTTTCGTCCCGTCGTTAGGGTAAAAATTGTCCCTTACCTTTGCGGATTTTCTTTGAGACTACTGTACTTTTTTTTCTTGCTTCTGTTTCCTGTCTCTCGACAATCCATCCACATCACCAAACCCGACGACAACCCAACAACAAAGTCGAGATCTTTGTTCAAGATGGCTCCTCTGTCGTACTCCAAGACCGCCAAGGTCCCCCGTCGTCCCTTCGAGGCCGCTCGCCTGTTCGTCAACTCCCATTTTGTCCTCACCGGCCACTGAGCAAGAGCGTGTTCTCTTGTTCAAGTCGTTGTGAGCATCCAGCTAATGGGGGTATTTTCTTTTCTGCAGTGACTCTGAGCTCAAGCTCGTCGGCGAGTATGGTCTGCGCAACAAGCGCGAGGTGTGGCGTGTGCTGCTCACCCTCTCCAAGATTCGTCGTGCTGCCCGGTGAGTTTTCCCCTCTTTGCATCCCTCTGTGTTATGTCTTTGGCAGGTCTTGTGCAAAATTTTATCTTCGTTTATATGCCCTTCGGGGTACCGACAAGTCTACGCTGATGGCCAGCTTGCTAACCGATTGCCTCGCTTTCCCACGACAACAGTCAGCTCCTGACGCTCGACGAGAAGGACCCCAAGCGCCTCTTCGAGGGTAACGCTCTGATTCGCCGTCTGGTGCGTGTCGGTGTGCTCGACGACTCGCGCATGAAGCTCGATTACGTGCTGGCCCTGAAGGTCGAGGACTTCCTGGAGCGCCGCCTGCAGACGCTCGTCTACAAGCTGGGCCTCGCCAAGTCCATCCACCACGCCCGTGTCCTGATCCGCCAGCGCCACATCCGCGTCGGCAAGCAGGTCGTCAACGTCCCCTCGTTCATCGTCCGTCTCGACTCGCAGAAGCACATTGACTTCTCCCTGAAGTCGCCCTTTGGCGGCGGACGCCCCGGCCGTGTCCGGAGAAAGAAGGCCAAGGCCGCCGAGAAGGGCGACGGCGAGGAGGAGGAGGAGGAGGAGTAAATGCAAATGCATCGTTTCTAACTACTACTGTACCGGAAATAAAAGGGGGGCGGTGGACGCCAACAATTGGTCGTGGAGGAGCGGATGGGACGGTTCGGACGGGCGTTACTTGCCGACGGGCGTTTCGCTTGTCCTGATGCAGATTCTGCTGCTGTTATCAGGCCTGTCCAGGCTATATGTCTTTGGCGCATCGGATCTATAAAAATATTCGGAACATGCAAAATTCAAAAACAGCGGAAAACCACACTGGTCCATTCTCTTCACTGCGAGGTGTTGTGCATGTTGATGTCTTTGATACGTTGTATATTGCATGTGTATGTGTATGTGTATGTGCTCGTGCCCGTGTAACGACGCGGCTACAGCGGCCGAACGATACGCAAGTTGTACCGAGTAGAAGCAACAAGGAAATTCAAGAGGCAGCCCGCGTTGGCTCGCTCGCTCGCCGTTGCGTCATGTGTTGTTCTTGGCTTGCATCTGGTGTTGGCGGCTCTTACGTATGCTCGGTGGAGTGTGGCAGACACAACGGAGCGGCGAGATGTCTTAATAAGAGAATTTTTGGGCATGGGATGCTAAGCTGCTGCCGCAAGATGTCGGGGTCGACCGAGTGTAGCGGGAAACACAGAGCGCAGAGCCTTCTGCTTGCGTGGTATTTTGGGGCTGTGTTGGCTGCTAGTCGCCCGGCGCACCGGCACGTGTTTTGGAGTCGTCAGCTTTCTTCCGCCGTATCAATACACTATGACACCGGTGTGCGGCGCGATATGGGACGGGGTTGAGGGGCCCTCCAGTAGCCAGACCCAAAACCGCAGGAACAAGGGACTCAACGGCAGGGGGCCGCAACCGCAAAGCTTGCCTTATTTACTCGAATGTCCCATGTCTTCGACATCCCGTATTTTTTTCTGTTTTTGAAAACAAGATTAAGCATCCGAGCTGGTCCTACTTCTGCTTCCCCACCCTAGATACAGTGAGTCCCTCCCCTCCCTCTGTTCTGCTCTTCCCTGGCCCGTCATCCGAGCTTTCCAACCATCTCGTCTTCGCAAATTGCTCCCGGAACAAGTGAGCAAGCAACAGACGGCGCAGCACAAGGCAGGCGGCTAATTGCACCCCTTCTCTCAGGCCCTAGTCGCACCTGCCGATCAACAACAGGCGACTGCCGTAAGAGCTTCTAGACGCGCTGGCTTGGTCGTTCCTTCCTCATTACCACAGAAGAGATACACCGTATTGACGACTTTGCCGCTTCATTTGTTTCTTCCATTTGTTTCCCTTCACATTTCTTCTCTTCTTTTTCTTCCCTCCCTGTGCGTGCCCAACCCCCAACATCTGGTGGCAGCGTGCAACCGTCCACCGCTCCATACCACCATCCAACGGTCCCATCCTGCCCACTGTATGCCGCCTCTAACGCTTGGCCCTATTGCTGCCTAGCGGCCGCTGCCCCTGTTCAACGCTCAACGCGGCCGTCGTCTGGCCCTACAACTACTGCACCTCGCCGTTTCGCGTCTTGGACGGAGGATTGTTTCTATTTTTCCAGATATCCCACGGCGCGCGCAGCCTCAACTCCAGGCCGCTGCCCCATTCCCTCCCCACCCCTTTCTTCTTCGAGCGCAAGGCAGCCGCCCGTTGAACGATCTGCAGGCAGGAAAAGACGTCTGGCAGCAAGCTTTCTTTTTCTGTGCGCTTCCTCCGACGCCACCGATCTGATCTTTCTTCTCTACCCCCTCTACCATAAATACGACACTGGTTCTTGCGACTGGACCGACAGACTTAGCGACCGCGAAACGTGCGTTGCGACTCTCTTCGACAGAACAGACAAGGCGCACAACTAGGAATTGCCCATTGCCAGTCTGCACACAGCAACCAGCCAAGATGAAGGGTTTCCGCCAGAAGCTCAACCGCAACAAGCGGCCGACCTGTGAGTTCACAGTTGTTTCCTGGAGCTGTCCCAGGAGAGCTTCTCGAGACGGCGTTGGCGGATTGCTAACACGAATATAGTTGACGCCGACAGCGTAACGCCGCAGCGGACCGATTCGATTGTCGCTACGACCGGCTCGGGGAATGGCGCGGGCAGCATCATCGGCGACAATGTGGACAACGAGACGCCCGAGGCGGCCGCGCAAAGGCTTGTGGTAGGTGGAGAGCGGACATAACTGGCCATGCTTGCGAGGCGGCATTGGCCGGGAAGAAGACGGAGGCGATCAATGGCTAACCTAGGTGCATAGCGGACATTTTGTATGAGCGAAGTTGACGAGGCTGTAAGTTGCGAATGCGCCCACCCTCCCTTTCCCCTTTGTCTATATGCGCGCCCGCTGACCACTCCTTGTGACAGGGCGCGGAAGTTGCTCTCCTCCCCAGCATTGTCGAAGCCGCCGAGTCCTCGCCCCAGGCCGCGACCGAGTGCGCGCGCTACATCCGCAAGTTCTTGTACCGCGACTACTGGTCAAGACCCAACTTTGTCTACAATGCCATCATGCTCATGCGCATCCTCGTCGAGAACCCGGGCATGACTTTCACACGGAACATGGACAAGAAGTTTGTCGAGACCGTGCGCGACCTGTTGCGCGGCTGTCAACACGCCCACATTGTGCACTTCCTGATCGAGACGCTGCAGGACTTTGAGAGCAAGGGCGCAGTCGACGAGGGTATCGGCCGCTTGGTGGAGATGTGGCAGAAGGAGAAGGCGAAGAGCAAGTCGGCATACTCGGTAGGTCCTTTGCCCTCACCGCCCGTGCAGCTATATCTGAAGTCTAACTGATGCCTAGAACCAACCCCAACAACAATCTCAGGGTGGCCGCGGCGGCCTCTGGCAGCGCCCACAGCCCCAGATGTGGCCGCAACAAAAGGGCCAGGGTTACGCCGGCCAAGGTAACTACAACGGCCAGGGTGGTTTCGTCAACCAGGGCGGTTTCATCGGACCCGGATATGGCCACACCAACTCCAGCCGTGGGCCGTACGAGCGTGGCCACAGCAGTGCTGCCACCCTTCCCAAGCCGCGCGAGCTGAGAAAGCGCCTGGACGAGGCAAAGACCACGGCCAGCGTTTTAGCCGACGTCGTCAACACGACGACACCGGCCGTCCTGCTCAAGCACGACCTGGCGGACGACCTGTCGTCGCGCTGCCGCCGTGCCACGAACCAGGTGCTCGAGTACATGAACACCCGGGACCCGATCCCGGACAACTACGAGATGGCGGCGCTGTTGGCCACGCACGAGACCCTCACGCAGACGCTGCACCACTACCACCGCGCCGTCCTCGAGGCCCGCAAGAGTCTTGGTGTGGGCGAATCACGTCGGACCTCCGACGGCAACGTGGCTGCTGAGATGACGCCGGCCGGCAAGGGCAAGGCCAATGCGCCTCTGTCGCCGGTGACGGCTGGTCCCAGTGGAACAAACGGCGGCGGCAGCGACAGCAACGGCTACAACAATGGCCCAGAGAGCCCAAGGAGCGGCGACGAGGCCTTTGACCGCAACGAGGACGACGACATGATTGCGGCTGCGATCGCAGCCAGTACAGCACCCGGGGCCAACGCTCGTGGTGAACGTGGTGGCTACCAGCAGGGCGAAGGTTCGTCCGCTGCTGGTGGACCGGCGAACGAGGTGGACAACCCGTTCGCGGACAACCTTCCCGAGTCGTCGCGGTCGTCATCGCGCGTCCGGCCTGTCTACGGCGGCGGTGGAGGAAGTAGCAGCGCAGCAGCTGGAGGCTCGTCCTCCGCTGCAGGTGCTGCTGGTGGCAGTGGCAGCGGAGGCGTCGCTTACGTGAATAGTGACTACGAAAGCGACGAGGAGTACCTGCGCATCCGGAGACGCAACAAGGCCGTTGCCGACGTTGGCAGCTCGTCCTCGTTAGCAGCCGCGGGTGGATCAAGAGGACCGGGAGCATCAGGAGCGGCGGTTGGTTCATCGTCGGCTGCTGCCGGTGCATCGTCGTCCTCGTCTGCGGCTCCGCCCATCCCTCCTGCATCCTCCAAGCCTGGCCCGGCGTCGCCCCGCATTAGCGCTCCAGGGTCGCCGACTGGATTTGACGCCGGTGTTGGTGGCAGCTCGTCCTCAGCTGGCCCGGCCGTCGACTCGGAGGCAGGCGGAAGCGGTGGCCCCGTTTTCCGCTACTAAGCGGGCCACTACGAGATCTCGCGTTACACTTATGGGTAGCCTCCTTGGCTGTCTAGATCGGACGCGTCACACCTCGATCTGCTCTTGGCCTACGACCCTGGTCCTGGTTCGGACCCCAGATCTTGGAGAGTGACAACGTGCGGCCTGTCACTAGTGTTGCGGCGATCTATTTTCCATCTTGGCTATTTACGTTCATATTTTGTGCGGAGAGATTGGCTACTGTTTTGGATTCACTTGGTCGTTGAGAATCCCCCATATTTGCGTATCTCATCCTATTTCATCCTCCCCATATCGATTTTCCTTTCAGCTACCCCCATATACTCTCGACGAGCACATTGCCGCTCCTGCCGCCACGTTAGTTTTGTCCACCGTCGACGGAGCTTCTGCTTTGCACTGTTCTTTCCACATCATGCTTGGCCGATTTGCCTTTTTTTCATCCGTCGGAGCTCACATATTTCATAGCTTTTCCCTATTTGTTCATGTCTTCCTTTATTTTACCACTCCCACAACAGCGAACAATACAGTAGATACCCAGCCGCCGTATACTCCCATTGTGCTCTAGTGTTGTCAATGTTATGAACTCTAGATCTTATGTGCTGTCCTCTCCTAGTTGCGCCATGTTTCTACTGTTGCTGCAGCCTTTCACACCCTTGCGTGGTAATAGACGCCTTCATTGAATATTTTGTATTGACATTTATTGCATCTTTTTATTGGAAAATGCCCATTTCGAGTCCTTAGCTGTGCCTTTTCTATCGATGCTTAACAAGCATATTCCTCTTATGTTCAATTTCCCTCGATATCAGCTTCTATCAAGCACTTTATTGTCCCCTTGCTAATCGCCACCAACTAAACGACAGCCTGAAAGCTTGCCAACCACCCCTGTCTTCAGCTCTCCTGGTCACGAGCTGATTTCTGAACAAAAAGGCAAGACAATCTTTACAACACAAATAGAGAAACCCCCAAGCCGCGTCTGTTTTCCACCTTTTCTACCGCCTTCCCACCGCCTTTCCCACCACCAAATGGGTAGCACGACACCGACGGTCTGCAGCCTGCACGCTGCAGGGTGACGATCCCTCTCTTGGTTTGTCATGGGGACGCACGAGGTAGCCTTTCCACTCTGTCCTGTTTCACTGGTTATTACTATTAACTGTTGGCGTGGCAGGTACTTTCGTTCTCCGTTGGCGCCCGTTTGAGAACATGTACGGTTCTTGAGTTATCAACGCTCTGTCTCATGGATCGAGGGTTGTCGAGTCCATACGATAGCAAACGGGCAGACGACTTGACAGAAAAGGTCCCCTGTGTTTACCTCCCCTCATGCCATCGCAATACTATTCTCTCGTATCCCTTTTGCTTTGCCTCTCTTCTCCCGGCCGCACGCTTTTCATTCGTTTTCGCAACACTTCCCTCCCCCACCGGCTTTGCTCCATCTGTCAACGCAACTTCCGTGACCAGCTTGCTTATTGGCCCTGTTGTTGGGATCGCCGCTTCGCAAAAACGCCACAATTACATGCCTGTTGTGTTTTCTCAAATCACAGATTACTTCTACTTTTTGCGCCTATTATTAATTTTTATTAATTTTGTTTTTCTTCTTTTTGTCTCTCGATTCTTCGTTTCTTTTTCCAGCGTGCTTTCAATTGCCCTAGTGCAGTGGTATCCACGTCCCGCTCGATAGCAACGCATCTTCTCGCCTAGCTTGTTGCCCACCTACCCACTTACACGACGCAAATGCGTTCACCTACCCGTCCTTTCCCCGGATGCCCCGCAAACCGGAGCCTTCTGTCCCTTCTTCATGAACGAATGATCTCTTGTTTTCTATCCTACGGAGTATACCATCTCTTTATCCAGCCTTTCTTCAGTTTTTTGCTGATTGTCCTCTTGTCACTTGTTCCCCTTCCGTTTTGTTTCTCGTGTTCCCATTCGTGTGGCGCCTTTGGCCACCCACCCTCCTTTGCTGGATTTGGACTCGACCGCATCCTGCGTCACCCCTTGCTTTGCACCCTGTGCACACTTGATTTTTGTTTTGGTATTGTTCTTTCTTATGCTTCCCTTTTCCACCTACGCCCCCCCACCACCTTCACTCTCGACACATATCAAACACTAATGTATATGTATAGCCTGGTGGCGGAGATGCCTCTGCCTACCGAAAAAGGTATCGAAAGGGACGTGTGAGAGTGGGCAAACTGCTGCTGTTGATGTTGTAAATCGGTGGTATGATGTCTTGCAATATGTCTTGCAATTCTGTGGACCCAAGCGAGTGTGCCCTAGCAAGGCCAAAAAAAGAAACAGATATATGCATGGATGGAAAGACACGAAAGACACGAAAGGCTAAAAGGGCGAGAAAGACAAAACTGACCGAGAAAAAGGGCAAGCCTGAAGTCTAAATGCCCGGAGTGATTCCTCTTGTCCTCTTTGCTAAGAATGCCAGCTCTCAGCTTTCCCCTCTACCTTCCCCCCCAAAGCACATGCACTGGCCACACCCAACATATGCTAGCGTGGAAGCTCTTTTGCACGTATCGAGCAAGACAAGAGCATATCTTTGCTTGTTTGGAAGCGCGTATCCAAGCACTTTCTTTGGCGGCCGCCCTTCACCTTCGCAGTTGCGTCGTGGTAGGCCAAATGATGAGCAATCCAAAGAGAAGGATGCTCTATTGAAAGGCATATGCGGGGGCAGAATGGAGGAGAAGGGGGATGGCTGGGAGGAAAGAGATTTGGATCCCGAGAAGCCAGGCGAGGCGGGGGACTGCGTTTCGATGTTTGGACGACGTGAAAGGTGCGGAGGAAGGACGGCAGACGAGCAAGGGTGCATTTCCAGCTGGGTGGATATGCCGCTTTTCTTCTTTCTTCGACCCCCTACTCTGCTCGCTCGCCATACTCTTATTGGATGTTCGCGTTGTTCGTTTGACCGTTGCTTTCTTTTTCCTACTCCGTGTGTTTGCGAGCCTTTTGCCTTCACGTGTGTCAGTCGCAATTCCTTGCATGAAACATGAACCGACACCCCTCTTCTTGCATTCTTTCTCTTTCTATCCCGTTCTTGCCTCTTTTTTTTTTTTGTCTCCTTTTCG
Organism: Sporothrix inflata; assembly: GCA_021396225.1. NCBI lineage: Eukaryota > Fungi > Ascomycota > Sordariomycetes > Ophiostomatales > Ophiostomataceae > Sporothrix > Sporothrix inflata. Next base: position 255,020 of record WNYF01000010.1, on the reverse strand, counting down.
GTGCATCTGGGTGGCTGCTTACTGTTTGCTTTTCCCGCCTAGGTACGGAGTATGTCTGAACAGTCTCCGTCCCGTCTCGTTTTCTCCTAGCCAGTTCGTGCACCTCGCAAGGTGGCTAGTGGTCCTGCAATCGCCGAGTCTCGAAGTCGAAGAAGAAGTCGTAGGACGACCGGTGTCTGTGTCGAGTATCGGATCGTGCAAACGTCCGGCGGTAGTCGGTCATCCATCCCTGCCGCTTTCACACTAGCAGAGAACGGCTTGCCCCCATTGGCGAGCGGAGCTATAGGAGCTTGATTGAGACTGCACAAAAGTCGTATGTGGGTGCTGGAGTTCGAGATCACAACATCTTGGACTGTTGTCAACGCTGTTTTTGCGCCGTCTCCGTTTTGTCTCTTCCTTCTTTTGGCATTACCTTTTTTCAAGCACCGCCAATCGTACCTTCCCCCACTGTTGTAGGCAAGACAATACGCCACTTCCTACCTTTTTTAAACAGAGCGAGGGCAACTGTCTTGTTGTCGCTGCAGGGGTGTGGCATATCTCTCGCTCCCAGCCAGCTCCTGCCTTTGCGCGGTAGTTTTTTCTCTCCCTCTCTCGATGTTTTGTATCTCTTCTTAAAGCTCTACGTGGATTTACTCTTCTTCTCTCTTGTTCATCTTTTGCGTGGAGTTTTCTTCTTCTTTTGTTTTGCTACCCACCCCTCGTTCGCTCCTTCCCCTTCGCGCCCTGTCCCACCATCACTCCTTCCTATTTTCTCTGCCTTGCGCTCGTTGTTTTCACCACTCGTCCCTGCCCCTCTTCCTCGCTCTTTCTGTTCCCATTCTCTCCGTCTTTCTTGCTTCCCTTTCTCCATACCACTATAGTCGCTTCCCACCCTCCATCCCCTGCCCTTTACCGGGTGTCCTTGTCACACTACGCACCCCTCTGTCATTTCATAATTGCAGACGTATCGTCCACGAGCCTTGCGGAGCCTCAAGGCCCTCCACCAGCACTACATAAACGGCTGATGGACCCAACATTGTTGGCATATCTTTTTCACACAGCACACCAAGCACTTCTGGCACGCTCGAGGGGTCTGCCACACCTGGCAACTTTGCCATGGATCCTCGCGGCGCTGCTCACGCCAATGGAGGCGATGATGGAGTTGTGATCACTTTGATCGATCCCCGCCATTTTCCAATTCTGGCAGACGTTGCGTCAAGAAACATCGTCATGATCAAAGATCTTTCTGCGGCATCGGGTCTCCTCATACTCCCTCCCGTGCAAGACACGCTCGATGCACTCCCTCATGCGGCCCTTGTCGATCTCTGCTACGAGGTACGTATGCCGGTTTCTGGCATAGTTTTCTATTCTGTATGCCGCCGTGTTCATACAAGGGACTAATCGATTTTATTTCTCCTCGCCAGCGTCGTGTTGGCATGGTCACCGGCCGTATGGCCCGAGAAATGCGCCACCTCTCTCGCTGCACCGGGCCGTCATCTACCGAGGCTGCCTTTGAGCGCTTCTTGGTGACACCTCACATGCTAGGCGTCGCTGATGTGGCTCTGAGGGCCGTGCAAGAACAGGGAGGGAACCCCGACTTAAATGACAAGAGCGTTGTAGGCGTCCAGGTACTCATGATGTCACTAGTCAGGCGTTGGGCGTGTCATATCGAGGTCGTCAGCCAGCCAGACGAGGCAGAAGTAGGCTCTCATTTGGCAATGATGACGAGATTGAAAACAATCATGTGAGTGACTGCATGTAAATGTTCCATCTGATTTTTTATTTTGTTCCATCGACTCCCCCTTTTTCTTTCTTTTCAGGTTTAGCTGACAGTCCTCGTTCGTGTAGCTGGAACCATCCTCACGTCCAGAGTCCCGATGTGGTCGGCCACCCCACCGTCTATCGAGACCATATTTGTTACAACACTCCTGGCATACAGGGCCTTGCTCTTGGGCGCCAGCTTGGAAAGAGTGTACGCCTGTTTATCACAGGCATATCTTTGGCCGGGTTTGAGAGCCGGGTCGCCCTCTACGTGGCAAACTGTAGGGCGGCAAGCAGCGGCATGCTCCGAGACCGCGACAAGACAAATGCCCATCAGATTTCCAAGGGGATTCATTACCTCGTGTCCTCGGTTATGGGGCTGGCAAGCCTGCAGTTTGTCGTGCACACTTCTGAGATTGCCGAGCATGCGTCTGCACAGCAGTACCCTCGGCCAACGTCAGACGACATGGCCGCTTTAAAACAGCTAATGCTGGCTGCTCATGACCTGGAGTCGCTCGCCATTGTTGGCGACCCCAGCGCCCACTCAGACGGATTTGCCGGGGGAAACATACCAGGAGGCACGCACGACTCCGCCATGGATGGCGGCCTCTCCGGCCAGGACTTTTATTTGCCGCCCTTCCGCTTTCTACCCGGCGAACGCCTGCCACCGCTTCGCCGTCTGCACCTCTGGCGGTATGATTGGCGCTGCCACTCAGCCGACGATGTTGCACTACATTGGGACCTCAGCCAGCTCCGGTCGCTGGTGTTTGATGGAGCGCCGCTTCGGTGGTTCCTGGGTACGTTAGTTATGGACCAGCTGCGCAACCTCAGCGTTCTGCGGGTCGAGGACGCCGAATGGGGCTTGCAGCCTGGCGAGGCACGTCAGGCAGCGCTGATGTTGTCCCTGATGCTAAGCCATCATATCGAGCGGCTTGAGTGGTTGGAACTAATTGGTGTTTATACGGACAACCTACCTGTTGCGGCGATCCGCCGTCACCTCCTGTCTCTTGAGCGCCTAGTGTTACGGCACCCCTACGGGCTCCGCTCCGGCGTCGATGCAGTCACGCCGTCGGCTGCACCGGCGTTGCTTCTAGCACTATTACAACAAGGCGAAGATTCGCCTGGTGCAGAGATCGGTTCTGCTTCGAATGGCGGCCCGGGTGGCGTTGCAAGTTCGCACGAGGAAGCAGACCGATTCCAGGATGGCATCACCCATGAGGCGCCCACGGAAATCATCGTCACGTCGTCGCCCACCTGAGAGGACGCGGATATGAACAGTGATGAAGAGGAAGACGGAGATGGTAACTCCGACTTTGATACGCCAAGTACACCTAGCGATGTTACTGCGATCACTCTTCCTCCTTCCGAAAGTGACGAGCAGCAGTCGCAGCACCATGAACAGCACGCACAACGGCAACCGTCCGAAAACCACAACGGGCCACATGATAGAGACCAAGTAATTGATGGCCGCCTGGCACCTGTGCTCTCACGGCTTGTCAGTGTTGAGCTCGATATGGACGAGCGCCACATGGAGCAGGACGATGAGCCCGAAGTCCTGACACGGCTAGCCCGTCTCCCGATGCTGCGTAATGTGTCATTGGCGGTGCCCTCCATTCTGAGAAACTTGTACTGTGTGCCTAAATACGATGTGGATCTCCACAACGCGTTGCAGCGCCTACTGTTCGTCCTCAGCCAGCGTCAACAGCGAATGTTCGAGCAGCAAAACGCTGCGCGGGGCAGTGCTCGCCGACGTGGCGGCCCTCCGGTCCTCCCACTAGAACAAGTTACCTTCTTCATTGACGGCTTTAACCCCCTTCGCAGCCAAGGACCAAGCTGGGACGAAGACCGGCGTGCTGCTCGCCCTGATGAGGTCGAAGAAGGCAATATCTGGGAAGCACTGCGGGAGCCACATACTGCTGAGGCGGAGGCCTTGCATGCTCTGATGGCAACTTTAGTTACACGTCTAGTGCACAATACGGCATCAGACCAAGCAACCCAAGGCCCTGAAGCTCCTGCATCCGCTGCCACCGTGCAAGCCTCAACTGCCATGCCGACCTTGGATGTCCACCCGCTGCCGGAGGGGGCGCGATGGATGCCCTCTCGGGCATCGTCCGAACCAGGGCCAATGAGTTCGGTCATCAATCAGGGCCCTACCGCCCAGGGGCTGTCGTTTCTCCAACCGCACGAAGCAAACGAGGTAGATGCCACACCAGCCATTGCACAAGCGCTCGTCTTGCGTAGTCAGGGTCTTCGTCCTCAACGCTGCATCATCGCAGAGCTGGCCCCACCGACGGAGGACCCTGACACGTCTTCTACTTCTAATCGGCGTGGTCGGACAGAATCCAACGACCAAGCAGCTCGTGATCGAGAGGTCGACGTCAGCGACGATGAAGACGGTAGAGGTGGCAGTCGGTCTCGTGCTCAACAACATAACCCGCATGACAGCAGCCGATTACAAGAGTACCATCTGTACGAAGAGTTTGCCTGCTATGCGGACGAACAAAGCCTGGATCTGACATACTACCAGAGACGCGACCTACGCGAGAACAACCTCCGTCCCCGCCAGCGCATGCGACTTCCTTTCGTGGTTCACTTTGAGCTACCGGCTAACCTTCCGACACCTCGCTGGGACGTACTGGGTGTCCCTCTTTATATGTAAATGACGTATGGCCGTGTGCAGACCAGTGCACGATACCCTCCGACTTTACTTGTTCTTTTTTTTCTTTCTCCCCCCTACTTGATAATCTTTCGCAATCTTTTTCTTCGTTTTAATGTCTTATTTTGTTTTATTCGGACCCATTTTCATTATTATTCTGCTTTTGCTTTTTCTTTGGTTTGAATTGCACGGAGGCAGTACAGCGTTACTGATCAAACAGAACAACACTGATGGAAATGTGTGGGCATGTAAGGACAAAGGAATTTGGAGTACAAGGAACGGTAATTATTGAGGTCTCTGGAATTGGAAAGGTATATAAGGAAATGGACACGGAATATCTACAAAGTCTAGGGTTAATAATGTCTGGAGGATACAAAAGAAACATGGCGGGCATATTTGCCTTATGATGTATGGGAAACGACGAAACGGATGGGCTACTAATGCCCTTTAATTCGACCACAAGGGCAATATCTTCGATTAGTACAACAAATGCAGAATTCAACGTTCAATTCACTCTTATTTTTCACGTGCGTTTCTTGCTTAACGTTTAATCAGATTTGGTATTTGGCATTGGTATCTGCTCACGTTCCCTCTCCTTTGAGGCTTCCTCAGTAAAGTCCTTGTCTTTCTGGACGGCACCGTTGCTAGAGCCCCATGCTTCTCGTCATACCACAAAACGCCTTGCTCTTCGTCCATCCTGGTATTAGGTTTATGCTCTGTCCGTGTGTATGCGTGTAGAGGAACAGAAGAAGAAAAAGTGAAAACAACAGAAGTCGCAGACAATGCAGAAATGGGACAAAGAGGAAAACCAGAACAATGAAAAAAGACAACAAGCACGACAAGTTAATGCATCTCGAGAAGAGCAAAAACAGAATTCATATCCTAAGGCATTATAAGAAAAACAAACTTCGCTAAACAAGGCAGGGATAAAAGCAGACAGGAAAGAACAAGAAGAAAATATGTTGGTACACGCGGAGTTGTTTAGCCTCCGCAACGGAAGTGGGCCACTTCCTATCTCTTTACGAGACGTGTCCGCCCATGCCGCTGACCATGGCGGCCATGGAGGACGACAGTTTCGACGGCCGGTTGGGCGGGTTGTAGCTCGGACTGGGGCTCGGCGACGGGCGGTCGTTGCTGTTCTCAATGCCCAGGCCGGCGTTGATGGCCGGGCTGGCGAGGGGGCTCGAGACGGGCGAGCCGTTGTGGTTGACGCTGATCTTGGTGGGCAGGCCCTCGCCAGCGGTGGTGGCCGTGGTTGTGAGGGACGACTTCCGGCTCAACTCAGCGCTCGGCCGTGCGCTGCCGCCGCCGTTGGCGTGGTGGGAATGGGACGGCGAGCTGATGGAGTTGTGTGCACTGCTCCCGCCGCCAGCCACGCGGGAGTGGCGTGCCGAACCGACGCCGTTGGGGATGCCACTCCCACCACTGATACCGTTGGCGGGCAGCACGCCGCCGCCGATGCGGGCCCAGAACATGTGCTCCCGCAGACGCACGCACTCCTCCCAGGCGGTCTGCTCGGCCTCTTCGTCGCTGGCGCGCCAGTGGCCCTCCTTGATCATGCGCAGAAACACAAGGAAGCCGCAGACGGAGCGCACGCGGCTCAGGCAGTAGTTGCAAAGCGGGTAGGGAGTGGACTTGTCGCTCTCGGTCAGGCGGAAGCGGTGGTGGCGCAAAAAGCTGTCCTGGAGGCGGTTCTCGCCGCACATGGAGCATGGCTGCTGGACGAGTAGGGCGGTGCCGGTTATGTTGGGTACGGGTTCGGCGACCAGCGTGCCCTCGAGGACGGCGGACATGATATTGCGGCGGACGAGCCAGGAGATGCCCGGCGCGGTGTCCAGGCGCAGGGTCGGCTCAATGTCCTCGATCACGACGCGCTTGTAAAACTTGGTCTCCTTGAGCTCCTTCGTGTGGTTCTGCGGCGAGTTTGCGTTGGACGACACGGACAGGCCGGAGGTCACGGTGGCAAAGGCGTTGACGGCTGACATGGATACGACGGATGTTTGGTGGTTGGTTGTGGAGGTCGTAGTTGTCGAGTTCCAGCTGGAGTTGTTCATAGGCGGGGTCTTGGGCAGCGACGTGGACGACGGTGACCGGACGTGGGACTGCGGCGAGTTTTGCAGATGGAGCATGAGCTGGATTTGGGCGGTACGGATGAGGTCGACAAACTCGTGGAAGGCGTTCGTATCGTAGCGGAGGACGGGTCGAAGCAGGTGCGTGAAACTCATCGGTTGGGACGGGGAGAGGGGAAGCGAGTCGGGTGTCTGTGCTGTAGGTGCCGATGATGTTGGCGGTACGACTGTGGGCGAAAGGACGACAGTTGTGGCCACGGTGGTAGCTACGGCGGTCGCGACTGAAACCGGGGCCGAAGTGTCCTCGTCCATCTTGGCCTCTGCGTCGTCGGTTGTTTCTGCATCAACGGCGCCCTCCGCCTGCTTCTCGGACACGGACCGCGCATCGGCGTCCTTGAAATCGAACTGGCCAAATCCGGGCGATGTGGGCGTGGTGAGAGCCGTCGTATGATCGTCACCGCCGGCCGCCTCGTTCTGGATCATCTCCTCCATGACCTGTTTGAGCTGGGTGAGCTGCTCCTGTTGGGACTTGAGCAGGACCTCGGTGTCGGCCAACTGGCCCTTGAGGTTGTCGTAGCGGCGGTTTGCGGCGATTTGCTCCGCGCGAGCCTCTTCCTTGGCGGCGGCCACCATGATGTTGGCCTGCTCAAAGAGCTCGGCCGTCAAGGTTTCCAGCTCGAGCTCAATCTTGGACTTGGCGCTTTCGGCCTCGAGGCGTAGGCGCCTCTCGTCCCGCGACTTGGCCAAAATCACGGCCTTCTCCTCCTCTACCGCCGACTTGCGCACCCACAGGCCGCCGGCGAGGAACTCTTTCTGGCGAGCGGAGAGCTCTTCCAGCTTGCGCACCTGCTCGCGGGACTCTTCGAGCTCCATACGCGTCCGAGACAGTGTGTCGTCGAGTGTGCTCTGGTGGTTGATGGCGTCAATGAGCTTTGTGCTCAGGGCGGTGATCTCGTCTTGCGGGTCGGTGTCCTTGCCGCCCGAAGCCAGATTCAAAGCGCGCAGACGGGGGTCGGGAATGGTGCTGATGTCCTGGTCCTCGATGGAGCTCGACGAAAGCGAGGAGGGCAGGCGTCGTATTGGTGTGGACAGCGTCGCGGCGGCATCGTCGGCGTCTACAGCGGCAGCCAGCTCGGTTGTCGAGTTCGCCTTGCGTAAAGATGGGGTGTCTTCCTTGGTCGAGGGGGTTGCGGGACCGTAGGAGTGGGAATGTGTGTGGTTATCTGGGCGGGTAGGAAGAGAGACATCTTTCGCATCGTCTTTTGCGTCCTCTTTTGTCTCGTTTTCGGATGGCAGATCGGAGGCTGTGCCGTCTGTTTTTGGTGATGGTTCGGCAGGTTCGACTAACTGCACTGCTTCAGGGGGAGCGGACGCGGCCGGCTGCGGAACGCTCTTGGGCTCCTCGGCCTCGGCCGGAGCATCCTTTTTCTCCATTTCGACCGTCGTCATTGCGGGAATGTGAAAGAGGGCGGAGGATGGGGAAGAAGGACGAAGAGGAAATGTGCAGCCAAGAATGGCTGGTCCTCAAAAGGGGGGGGGAGTCGATGGAATCCGAGAGCGACTATAATTTCGCGCATACAGCAATGAATTTGGCTGCCGAAACTCCGAAATGTCGGGAAAAAAGGTTTGTCGAAGAAATCAGAGTTGAACAGTAAAACGAAGAGCTTGAGGACGAAGGAAATGGAGAGAAAAGAAGAAAAGTCGAAAGCAGGGTTGGTGTGTTAAAGAAAGTTCGTCTGTTATCGAGCTGGTGTGGGTAAGACAGAAGCGCCGATCGCAGGGAGGCCCGGCACAGGGAGAGCGAGCAGGTCCTCTCTGCACACTGCACGCTCTTGAGAGAAATGGAGGGTCGCAGTGGCGCTCACGTGGAGGCCGATTAGGCGAACGAGGAGTGGGAACTGTGACGAAAAGGGACGAAATGGCACGGAGTGGGCGTCGAAAGTCGAAAGCCAAGGTCGGAACGCCGAAGCTGAAAAAAGCCACTGTTGATAGTCGTCGGTGCTAGACGCGTCCCGTGCAAAGAGAGGATGGGAAAGGAGAAGAAAGTGACGATAGAATGATTTGGAGAAATCGAGGTAAGATACAAAAGTTAGGTTCAGTGGCGAGAAAAGCTGACGTCGATGATCTGCGTGCAGGAGCTGAGAAAATTAAGACAGGTGATCTTATTCACGCCGGCGGGCGGTTCTGGCAGGCGCGATGGGTGCAATTGTTAGTGCGGGCAGGCGCAGTCGAGCTAAAAGCCGCGCCGAATCCAAATGCAAGACACGGGCGATGGGATATCCGGCCTCGGAGGGAGGAAGCAGTCGAGTCGAAGCGTGCTCGAGGGGGGCAGACTTTGGAAGAGAAGAGAAAGAAATAAAAAGAAGAGAAGAAAGTTAAAAATTACGACGTAGAGGGCGAGACAAAATTACAGAGCCGAGCACGGAATACTCGATTGGATCGAGAAGGAGCGAGTCGACGTGAAGCGTCAACAAACGCTCCAATACGGAAGGCGGCAATCTTAATTGCCTTCTTATGGCAGAAAAATAACAGACAGGGAAGGTGCCGACAACTGACAGCTTCCCTCGCTCCTCCCTGCTGTTCAACAAACAGACGGCAGTCAAAAACAACAGGTAGGTTCCATTGAGCAGGACCACAGGCCGCCCGCAGTTGGAGGGCAAGAACGAATCACGGGCGCACATTGAGGGCCGCCAGAGGGCCGTCTCGCCGTCTAGGTCAGTCCAGGCCGTCTTCTCACTGGGCCTTTGCACTTTCCCACCTATCAACGTCAGGGGCTAGTCCTGATACAGACTAGCGCTTTCGATATTAACAAGGAGCCAGACAAGTATTCAGCACGACAGGCCCAAACGCCCAAGGCCAGTCCCGAACTATTGCGTCGAGTTGCGTCGCTTTTTCACCTCGAATTCTTTATTTACCTCACGAAGATGGTCTCGGCTGGTCTGGCCGCGAGCTCAATGTGATGGTCTGGACTGGTCTGGATTGGTAGAGAGTGCGCGTCGCTATCGAGGGAAGGAACGATCCAGGAAAGTGCAGGAGCCCAATGTAGCACAGCTCGTTTAGAACAAACCTGGGAAGGCATCATCGTCTCCGCTCTTGCCCATCGCGCTTCTCTCCTCTCCTCTCCTCTCCTCTTCGCGGACTTTTTCCTCATCCCCTCCCTCGGCCTATTCTCCTCACTTTGCTCGCTCCCCTCTAACCGCGTATCTTCGCAAGAATCTTACCCAATCTGCTCTCCCATCAGTCGTGTTCCCTCTGCCTTCTCCCTTCCCCTCCTCGTATTTCTGTTTCGGTTGACGAGATCCCAAGCCAGATACGAGCCAAGCGTTTGCCTCTGCCCCTGGCCCTACGGCGTATTTGGGGACGATCCGCCCACCTTTTTATGCAGGAACTTTACCGTCTTTACGACTTTACGACCTTTTTCAAGTCTTCTTACGACATAACAGACGGACGCCTTTTGGCGCCCTTGCGGGTGGACGCGCACGAGGCGCGCCAGGAACCCGAGCGCTAGTGCACTCTTCGTTTTCTTTGACGAGCTCTGGGGCCATTTCCCTTTGATTTCGCCTTTGATTGGGCTGCTCGTATCTGACAGTTACAACACGACCCAGCTAAGATGCGGCTCGCTACGCATTGGGTGTAGCCCCGGTGGCGCCCTCTTTCTTTCCTCCTCTTTTCCTCTCCCTTTTCACTGTGACGGCACCGGCAATCTTTTCTGTAATCTTACGGTGTATCACGGCGTACAACGTGCGCTGGCTGCATCAAGGACATTGAAAATGCGCTACTCGAGCCGAATGCAGGACACGGACTACTGAAGGATACTGTAACGTCTCTACGGAGTAGGTATGTAGGGACTTTTGAGCGCATAAGTTTGCGTGGTTGGGTAAAGCTGCAGGACGCATCTGCATGGCAGGCGGCTGCCAAAAAAGACGAGACGGCAAATACGTCACACGTCATTGTCCATTATTTGTCCCTGTCGCAAAGGAGCCCTGAAAACACACGAGGTTGCAAAAAAACCAGGTCAGGGCTGTGTTTCGTTGGTAGGTGCCACTCATATGAATATGTCGCCTTGTATTATTCTCTCGTCTCCCTTTCTTCTTTCTTCCTTTCTCTTCTCTCCGCATCCTATGCGGCTCGTACTTGTGCCCCGTCTGTTGGCTTTGGCTCCCGCCTCCCTCGTCTTATCAGTCCTGCTATTGGGCTGGGATCCGGGTCCTCCTCAGGTCACTGCTGGCAACACAGCAGCGCTGCAGAGCATGTCGCAGCAAAGCGAACGGCACAGCAGCATGGCTGGCATGGTTGGCACGGCTGCAAAACCTTGTGCAGATGTCAAGGTACTTGAGGCACTACGTCGTCGTCAGCACCAGCCTCGCGGTTATTGTTTCAAAGACGATGCTTTGAACGCTCGATTCCTAAACCTTTGCAGGTTTCCCGCTTTGCACAACTTCACGTCAAAACAACAAGACGATGTAAATCTGTAGATCAATGTTCTATCTATAGAGCACAATTTGTTTAGCTCATATCCCAATTGAACTTGGGGCGATCGATCCTTTTCAAATGAGTAGTTGTAAAGACGCTTCCGTTGAATTTTGAAAATTGTAAATAAACACTACATATGAACAGAAGTCAACGCTGTTTTTCAACTATATACACATATGTTTTTTTATAAAAAATAAGAGAAAAGAGAAAATAAAATAAAGTACAATAAATAAATAAATCAAAATAATCAAGAAAAACATATTTACAGACGAGAAAATATAAGCAGGTCCCTCTTCCTAGCAAGACAGCCTTGCTCTCTTTGTTGGTGATGCTTATTTCTGTCACACATTTTCACCATAGCTCACACCACAGCCTTATTCATAGCGGAAAAGTTCAAACGCAACAGCTGTGTACGCAGTGAGTTTCAAAACTGTGGTCATTAGTCATTATTATATAAATAAATACTGCAGCCCATATTCCACACTGCCGCGGCATACAATGGTGATGAAATGCCTTCTGGATGGACACAGGCTGGACCGACACCAGATCTGTTGACAGGTCCGGCGTCAACGAATAAGTAGTGTCACAGTATATATTACAATGTAGAATGTAGAAGGAGCTATCAATCAAAAGGGAAGGATCTCAAACGGGAAAGAACGAAGGAGATACGAAGGGGAAGGAGTGAGGGAGAGGAAATGAAGGGAAGGAGCTGAGGGGAGGTGAAAGAAAGGACGAAGAAGAAGAGAGAGAGAGAGACAAGTAGGAACGAAAAAAGGGAAGGAAGGACCCGGTTTCTCAAAATATCTCTCTGCCTTATATCAAGCCAAGCACAAAATACACAGAAAACAACAAGTTAATCAAAAGCAAAACAAGGGCGGGCAACGATGGTCTTCAACCAACGCTGAAATCACCAATTCGGTTACGACAACAACTGCAACCGCAGTCCCGACTACCATGGACACACGGCTTTTCATGTGCTGCACATCTTGCTGTCGCTAGATTGACCGCTGGTTGACAGGAAATCATCCCGCCTCTAAGTTTCGGCATCTCGACACCTCGACACCTCTACACCTCGACACTTAGATACAACGACACATCAACACATCGACACATCAGCGCCTCGACACCCCGATAAACTGATATGGTGACAACTCGAAATTTGCGGCATTGTTCCACGTAAGTTGCTTTCCAAGGTGCTTGTACTTTTAATTCACATTCGCATGAAACATGTCGCTCCGAGAGTACCTCCTCGTGCATCAAGCATTAAGACATTTCCGCCCTTTCTCCTCGTGAGCTCGACACTGACAATATCTTGCTGGCTGTTCAAGTCTTGGTGTTTGATATACCAAGCCCACCACCACCGACGTACAAGCCATCAACACGAGGCCCACAAGAAGCTGCAAACTTGACGAGTGACACCTCTTCACAACCAAACAGCCTGGTGGGCGAGCCGGAAGCCCCACCAGATCACGACGCTGGATTCAGATCATGTCCGTCACTATACCGCAACCGTCCATGCCTCGACATTCCTTGTCTCAATCAGCCTCGATCATGCCTCGACCTACTCCCTGCCCACACAAAGTGATCCAATATTCACCACTGCCTCTCGCTGTCTCTAGAATCCGCGCAACATCCTTAGATCGAGCCACTGCTGCACGTGTGTGGTGATGATGAGGCTGACCGCGACAGAACAAATACCGAGAACAAGGCGACGAGGCTGTCTAGGGATTGAACACGGATTGGGTCATGTGGCACCCATGATGGGCCTCGCGAGTTGATATCCGAACACCTGGATGGGCGTGCCAGATCATGCGTTTCACTCGGCCACGTCAAACATTTGATATCGGCCGTCGACATGAAGATAGACATGCTTCAACGAAGAAATGGTGCTTGGGGCGACTGTGCTTGGATCTGGGAAGTCCTAATCCATCAGCAGACATTATTGAGTTCCGTTGTACGAAGGGCCCTTGTTCAGTACGCATAAGATGTTCAGAACGTCAAAGACACCAATTCGCACAATTATGCAACAAGGCATTGGATTGACTCAGCCACTGGAAGCACCCTGTTTCTCGGACTCGAGGTAGACGACGACGACGAGTTGACAGCCTACAGACTGGATATGGTAGACAAAGGGAGAGACACGGCTGTGAAATTCAGGCCACACGCCAGTGGATGGGATATCAACTATCATGACCTGCAAGAAGTCTATCCCAACAGCTGTCCTGCACTTACATACAGCAGAGATGCATGGTGCCTGGTGCAACACGCCACATATATCATGTACGGGGGGAAATAGCAGGTGGTCTCGCAGGTAAGTGGCCCGTGTGATTTTTTTCCCGACGGCGTGCCGTCCGGCCCGGCTGCTTTTCTGCCCGACGGGGGCGCGGGATCTTATCAGCACACATGTAGCTCGGCTCTAGACGCACCCCCTGTCCTCTCCGTCTCCGGTACTTGCCCTGCATACAAATACGTCGTACTGCATGTGCCGTGATTTGTAGTCTGTGTTGGTTCTGTCCTAGTTTGCATCTCCTCGCTGACCTAGACCTGAGTGTCGTCCTTTCTTTCTCACGGGGACTTGACATACTGGTGGAAGCCATATGGGACACGACAGGGCGAGACCATGATCAGTGTCTCGCCATCCTCTTGTAGACAAAAAAAACCAGGATACAAGGGCTCGATGGAATTGGCATTTGCCCCGTAAGCCGTCAGACCATTAAGGCGAACCATCTTTGTTTATGCTGGGCGATATTGAGGGAAAAGGGCTAGGGAAAAGAGAACAAAAAATGCAGAAGCGCCAGAACTTGTTGTTTCCCCCTCTCTCTGTAGTCTTCATCGAAGCTCTACCATGTCTGTTGTTGCCAAGACGCCTAGACTGTACGTTTTATAAAGAAAGTGGGTAGTCGTACAAAGGGAGAAAAATTGAGAGAAAAAGAAAAAAAAATTGAAACCCACTAAGTGGCTCTTTCTGGTTGCCCACTCGCCCGCAATTATTCGTACGAGAGAAATTCCAAAAGGGTAAAAACAGCTGCAATATGAAGAAAACGAGCAACTCAGTCCTCCGTATGCAAAGTCGTACTCCGTGCTTCGTCCGTTGTTCTCCGTAGAGCTACTCCATAAATTGTCCTCTGTCGTCGTAAGTGCGGCCCTATTTTTTCTCACCAAGTGGGTAAGAGCTCTCCCGTTGAGCCATTGAACGGAAAATGCACGTCGGGCGAGATGCAAAGTGTAGAAATAGGGCCGAGCAATATTAAAAAGACCCTTCAAAACTAGGAGAAAGAAGACAGCAGTTTTACGGTGTTTGAATAAATTCAGATGACCACCGCATAAAGGACGCTTGTGCGTGCCCAGAATACCAAGCAATAAGCCGAGAGCTTGAACGAGAAGCTGAGAAGTAGCCAAGATCTGTAGTCCGTAGTAGAGAAAGTTGTCGGTTGTCAATGCCAACATCTGGTGACAAACAGCCGAAATAGCCACGGTAAAAACATTCACTCTGCCACCTCCGTCATCAAACATAGAATACGACGTATTTCAGACTCGCATTCTGCTCGTCGTGTGTTGTCGGGAGTTAACCCCCACTGGGCCACTGCACACCCTGGTTAACGGAGCCAGTGCCAATTTTATCAGATGTAAGCCAATGTTACGTAAACCAGAACGTGGTTACGGTAGGGGGTATGTGAACGTCTTTTTCTCTTATTTTTTTTGCCTTCCCACCTGGATCTTCTTTATGAAGTCGTTCGTCGTTTCTTTCCCCTGCTGGCCCTATGGTCCCTCTGCGGACCCACGACGTAGCACCAAAGTGAACAAAAGCGACGAACGAAGAATAAAGAACAATCTCACGTTTTTCTTCCACTACTCGGCCCCATCTCCTCTACTCGAGAGGGGACCGCGCGTCGAAAAACGTGTTTTTTCTTCTTCTTTTCGGGATCTGGTTTTCTTTTCACCTCCTTTTCAGTGTTATATTAATTTATTTTGAAATTTCCTATTTCGTATCGCCTTGTTGAAAGATGGGAAAGTCCGAACTTCAGGCAGATGGGTTGGATCCCTTTTGATTTTTTATGTCTCGCTGTTCGTCCACCGAGCACCCAGCTATCCCTCCCGGAGTGGGATGTGTTTTTGGACAAGCGCTTTACGCGGTGGAAGCCTCCAAAAATACAGCGTTATTCTGTCACTTTTCGTGCTTTTTTTTTTCCCTTTTATTTTTACCAGCACTGTTTCTTTGCTGCCGAGATCGGGGCTCTCCAACAGGGGACCCTGTCTGAAAGGCCAAGACAACTGAGAGTTCCAGCACTCTTGGACATGCTCCGTACTCCATATTTGCACACATTTAAACGTATCTTTGATTGTTTTGTCTGCCACAACGGTACTTGTGCATTGTTAGTTAGTGTGAATAGGGGAGTAAAAGAAAGAAAAACAAAGAGGAGCCAACACAAAGCGGAGTCCTTTCGTTCGCGTCTGGTCCAAGCGTCGTAGACGCCGCTGTGCAGAAGATATGGATGATGGATGGACACTGCGACATAACGGCGCCGTAACGCTATTCATGCAGTGATGCACCCTCCTCACGTCTGCAACCTTGCCTCGCGTTTGGCTTAGAACCACGGACATGCTCGGGGTGGACGGCGTTCTAGACACACGAATGGTTTTTTGTTCCAACCGCAGACTACGAGTATGCCTGATAATCGAATGCAGAACGTGACGATCCTTGGCGGCATGAGGCACTTGGCTGTCCACGGTCTATCGAGTGCCCGTTTTGGAAGCCCAGGACACAGCTGAACACGCATCAACGTCCCCATGACCTCTTTTTTTTCCTTTCTAAATATCTTTAATTTCTATTTCTCATGTCAATCTCTGGGTCCTATTTTCGGAGCTCTTTTTGGACGAAAGTCAGGCTATGATCCTCTTGACTGGCAGATTACTTTGAACTTTGTAAATCCTTCATCAGATATGCAAATCCTTCATCAGATAAATTCATTTATGAAACTAAAGAAATTTAAAGGAATGCACAGGGTCTGCATTCCTGCTCTTGTACTCCATATGGATAGAGGCTCTGAAAGAAGGTTTACGGCGTCCATGCACTCCGGCAGGTCTCTATGGAGTGACGAGAAAAAGTGCAAGGACGCCCAAAAACAAATCAAAAAGAGACATGCATTGACCCAACGCCATGGGCACAGTTAGCATGTCGTAAACCTACGAATGGAGTTGCCCTGGTCCCACGGGAGGGCTTATGCCGCTAGGGAAAGGCGTTTCTTGGCCCGTTGTTGCTTCCCTGGAGGATCGAGCCAATTTCCATTTTAGTTGTCTCTCAAGAGTGACAGGAAAGATGAACGCCAGGGATAGGACTCGGATGAGGATGCCCGCCTGTGACAAGAGGTGACAAGAGTTGGAGAGGAGCCCATGCCCGAAGGATTCAAGAGCGTGGGTTGGGCGTGGGATGAGCTTGGGGAGAGTGAGCTTGTGACATGGGCAAAAATGGGCAGGATGGAAAACGCGTCCTAGCGTTGTGGCTATGAGTGGCCCATCTCTGTCTTTTCTTTTTCTTTTCTTTCTTTCTTCTCCTGTACTGCAACAGAGAGGCTCCACGGAGCGAGGGAACAGCAAACGGGACAAGCTCCCACCCCTCTTGGCGCTCTTGCGTCTGCTTTGGACGGAGCCTTTTTTTAGAGTTTTCTTGGCAGGCCGGCGCCTTTGCTCAAAGAAGGCATAGGGTGAGTGGCTCCCCTCCGACCTTACCTTGTCCTGTATGCGACGACAGGACGACACCGGTGAGCGTACGAAGTACGCAATATGGACTGGAACGGCGTTTTCCGTCGACAAGGCGTACGTTGTACTTGTAGGGGAAAGCATTTGTCACTGGCCGAAAGAAAGGAAAGAGAAAGTGTGGGATGGAGAGAAGAGACAAGGAACATTAAGACGAAAACTGTACTCTCGATATTGTTTGGGCTAGACTGTTTATTGAGAGGCAAAGAGATCTTCTTAAAAAAAGACCAGATTAGGCTTTTGGTTTGTTCTATCTTCCCTTATTTTTCCTCTTTCTCCGCGCCAGTTCTTTCTTTCGGGGCAACCTTTGACAAGAATTGTTGCACTCCCCAGGCGCTTGGGAGACTCCTTGAGTTCCAGAGCCATGAATTTGCTTCGTCTGCTCGTTTGCGGCGTACTAAGAGCGGTCTTTGTTGCATACAAAAATTTCAATCTTTTCTGTGCTCGCACCTAGCCTCGCCTCTTCGCTGTTCGCCGGTTCTTGCCGTTTTGGCCGGCAAACCTCTTTTGTCTCTTTGGTCGTCTCTCAAGTCTCTCGTGTTTCCAATCGCTGCTACGTTCTGCGGCTCCCATTCGCCGTACACGTCGTATGTTGGAACCTCTTCTTTTCTCTATTTCTTCTAGCTGCGGGCATGGATACCGCAACGCGCACTATGTGCCGTGCTCCGTCGGTTTCTGAAAACCGCGGGACAGCCAGCGAAAAGAGCGTTCCGGGCGAAGAGGGAGCACAACGCTTGAAGGACGACAGAGGCTCTTCTGCCTTTCTTTTTCTTGGGCACCAGGGCACTAACTCGGCCCCATACCACCCACTTTGGTTGTTACAAATGCGCCAAGTGCGCCGTTTCTCTTGCTGGTCAAGCTTGTCTTGCATACTTGGTGGAGTTTCTACACATAAAATACGGAGAAAAGCGCCATACGCTGGAGAGAGAGGAGAGGAGAAGAGAGGAGGGGCCCCACGAGAATGAGCCTCATGGGCGCTTGAACGCATTGGTACGGTGGGAGGGCCATCCAAGACGGAGCTGTCCACATCACGTCTGTAATTTGGTTGTTCTTTCTGGAGAGAGGGAGACAAAAAACAACAACAGAGCAAAATAAAAGCAAAGGAAAAAAAGGAAAAAAAAGACCAGTGATCGTAGAGATAACACAGTGGCAGACTTGTCCAAGCCAGGTTAGAAAAAAGGGTCAGGCGAGCAAAATAATGAACAACGAGGGGAGAGAATGTGCGCTGCCGAGTGTGTGTCTTACTGATTGTTCCCAACAGACACAGGCCCAACAAGAGCGCGGTCCAGGGCCTGGGCCGTGCTAGATCAGATGCGAAGATAATCTTATCATTGCAGGATCAGCCCGAGGAATGTGTCTTGTTTCGCCCACGGACGTTCTTGTTTCCTCTTTTTTTCTTCTGTGTTTTTCTTCGCCTCCCTGTCTGTGCTTTTCTCATCGTCTTGTGTCTCGGCGATCACTAACAATCAGGGAGACGGGACGGGGATGGACGGGACGTGCAGGCTCGCAAGCATCGGCAAACGTGGTCTTGTCGATTCTCCCTCGTCGCCTTCTCGTGTCGACAGCCGACAGAACGAAAAAGAAAAGTACCACACCACTTTAGCGAGGATCCCGGCGCCACAACACGCAGCATAATCAGATGGATCGGCGCTGAAAATTTCGTTTCGTTCCCACCGCCCCCTACCACCTTGCAAGCCTGTCCTCCACTGTCCACTAAAACACGACCCTGTCTCACTCCTGGGCCAATTTTCGGGGCTTTGCGAGTTATCAGATTTTTCGTCTGTTTGTTCGGGCTGGCGCCATCTCTTAGGGCCCCTCCTTTGTGCGAGATGTGGTCCTTGGTGGTTCCTGGTGGTCCTTGGTGCGCCTTCCCAGGTTGCACTCCGTAATCAGATGCGGTTTTCGCGGCGGCCATGGCCTAATCTGGGTTAGTTTGGGTGTGCCGGCGCCGCCAGCGTGAAAGGCCGGCCCTGGTCTTCTGTTCCTTCTTGCCTTTCCTTGCCTTTCCTTGCCTATCCTTGCCTATCCTTGCCTTTCGGGCTTTGTTTCCCTTCGGTCGAGTTTGCCTTTATGGTTGTTACTTTCAGTGCTCTGTGGCCTTGGCTCTTTCCTGTTGTGATGTATTGTTGTCAAGTCTTTCTGTGTTTAGTTGTTGACTGTTGCTCTTTCCTTCCTCGAATTTGACGAGGGGTTAGTTGTAAGATACGTCGTAATACTTTGTAGGCATTGCACAGTATTTTATCGACTTGCACTTGCCTCGTGTCCGGAGTTACACCTGTAGCACAAGTCGCTCCTGCCGCACTAGGCTGAACCGGGAAACTGGTTAACTTCAGCGAGCCTGCTTCCTTCCTGGCCGAGATACAAGATACCTCTTGTCCTGTGCATCGCACTTTCCCACACTCCCACGCATCACCCCAGGACCAAGGCCTTAGCGTGGGGAGCCCTGCCTTGCAGAGTTTTCGTCTTTCAGTGCTCTCCAGCGCTCCCCAGGTCGAAAGATAGGAGCAGCTGTGGCCCTTACATCGCACGTCGTAACCTCCCCAAATGGTGCTGCAGAGCGAGTATTCAGGGCTGCCGTCAGCCGGCGTGACCGACACACTGCTACGCCCATAGACCATGGACGGACTTGGCAAGAACTAGCTCGACCCGCGCCTGCCCACTGCTCAGGGCGTGTGCGTCCTTTGGACGGGGGAGGGAAGGAGCGACGGCGGGGTCTCTTTTTTGTTGCTGGTCGCGCCGTCCTCGGGAGGGCGTGGGCGAGGAAGGATGGAAGAGGGTGTGTACTTTTGGCCGGTAGCATCCGTCGCCTGGCATGACATGCCAAGGGCGAGCTCCAAAGCTTTTTTTGGTTCGTTTTTGCTCTTCGTTCCTCCACCCCCCCCTTGTCGGTGCCACGACGAGAGAGCTCTTCCAGCAACGGGCGCGCGTCTGGCTGCAACATGCCCGTCTAACCCACCACGTCTATTCAATGGCCGTTCTCCGGCGGCGGCTCGACCTTGGGGCCTGGCCAAACCCATATCCTGGTCGCTCCTTTGAGGTTGTTCATCGTCCTTTCGCTCCGTGGAGTCGGCACTACGGAGTACTAGGGTACAACGTCCAGAATCCCAGATGCGCGACGCAGGTGTTGGATGTTGCTCAGAACGGGTAGCACGACAGTCTTGCCGCTGTCCCGCTCTAGTCATCGGCACTCGTGTTCGTCCTCTTGCTTGTCTCTCCTTTTAAGACTCCGTCCCCTTCCTCTTTCTTCCCTTCGGCTTCGTCCTCTCCCGTCTCTTGTCTCTCTATCCCATCCGCTGTTTGGTCCTGTCAACCATTGGCTTTTCGGTTCTCCCCCTTTGGATGTCGACAAGCTGTTGAGGCAGTACTTTCTTCTTCTTTTTATATTATTTTAATCTTTTAGTTTCTCTTCCACCCTCCTTCCTCCCACGATGAGTGTCTTCCAGAACATCCGCGGCCGTAACAAGGCCGTCGATGCCCACGTCGTCGCGCCGACCGCCGGCGAATTCTCGGCCCCCGAGGCCATCACCACCGGTGCCGACAACGGCATCCTCACCGGCGGCCAGACCGAGAAGGGCGTCGTCCAGCCCCCTCTGGAGGGCTACGGCTCCAGCGGCGAGGACTCGTCCCGCCTCAGTCTCGAGGAGCGCAATGAGCTCGAGATCAAGAAGAACGGCAACGCCATCACCGACGGCGCCCAGCTCGGCGTGAAGAAGGCCGAGGCCGCCGCGCTCGTGTGGTCGCGCAAGGCCGTGCTGCTCACCTACGGCTGGATCTGGGTCTGCTTCTTCATGCTGGCCCTGCAGCAGTCCATCCTCAGCAACGTCACCTACTACGCCTACGCTGACTTCCAGCTGGCCCCCCAGCTGGGTACGGCCAGCATCCTGGCGTCCGTCATCGGTGGCGTGCTCAAGCTGCCCATTGCCAAGGTGCTCAACGTCTGGGGTCGCGCCGAGGGCTTCCTGTTCTTCGTCGGCATCTACCTGCTCGGCATGATCATCATTGCCTCGTGCAACGGCCCCAACGGCTACGCGGCCGGCTACGTCTTCTACTGGATCGGCTACGACGCGCTGTACTTTATCATGGACGTCTTCGTGGCCGACACCTCCGGCCTCCGCAACCGGGCGTTCGCGTTCGCGTTCGTGTCGACCCCCTTTATCTGCACGGCCTTCACCGGCCCGCTAGCCGCTCAGTCGTACCTGACGCACTCGACCTGGCGCTGGGCCATTGGCTCGTTTGCCATCATCATGTTTTTCGTCTTCACGCCGCTCGCCATCATCTTCAAGTTCTTCCAGCGCAAGGCCGAGAAGTTGGGCTTGTTTGTGCGCGAGAAGTCGGGCCGCACGGCGCTGCAGTCGACGGTGCACTACATCCACGAGTTCGACATCATTGGCGGGCTCATCCTCATGGCCGCCTGGGTATTGTTTCTGCTGCCCTTCAGCCTGCAGACCAACGGCCGTGCCGGCTACAAGACGGCGACCTTTATCGTCATGGTTGTCATCGGCGTCTTGCTGTTCCCCGTCTTTTACGTGTGGGAGCGGTACTTTGCGCGCACGCACTTTATCCGCTACGAGCTGTTCAAGAAGCGGACCGTCGTCGGCGCCTGCATGCTGGCCTGCGTGCTGTACTACAGCTTCTACGCCTGGGACCTCTACTACTACTACTTTGTGCAGGTTGTCTACGATCTGAACATCTCCCAGACCGGCTACATGACCCAGATCTACAACGTCGGCTCGTGCTTCTGGGGTGCCGTCTTTGGTGTCTACGTGCGCCAGACCAAGCACTTCAAGTACGCCTGCCTGTGCTTCGGTCTCGTGCTTATGTTTTTGGGGTCGGGTCTGATGATCCGCTTCCGCGGCCAGGACTCCAACATTGGCTATATTGTCATGTGCCAGATCTTCATTGCCTTTGGTGGTGGTACCCTCGTCATTGGCCAGAGCATGGCCGTCATGGCCTCGGCCGACCGCGATGGCGTGCCCATGATGCTGGCGCTGCTGTACCTGTTCAACAGCTTCGGTGGCTCCATCGGCTACGCCGTGGCCCAGGCCATCTATGTCAACACCTTCCCCGACGCGCTGCGCAGCCGCCTGCCCGACGACCTCAAGAACCAGACCGAGGCCATCTTCAACGGTGGCTCGACGCTGCAGCTGACCTATCCCGTGGGTTCGCCCGCGCGCGACGCTATCAACTACGCCTGGGGCCAGAGCCAGAAGATCAACTGCATCTCGTCGACGGCGTTCTTGGTGCTGGGCATCCCGGCCATTCTGCTGTGGAAGAACTACAACGTCGACCGCAAGCAGAACAAGGGTACTGTCTTGTAAGGGGTGTGATGCAGGTTGCGATATACTGAAATAATGTAAAAAAGATGATGAAAAGAAGAGAGAGAGAGAGCCAGACGGTGAAAAAGATACTCCATATGTGTTTGCAATTTGAATATTTTCTGTGCTATAGTTGGGGGCCACATTGGCTTGCAATTGTGTGCCATTCGGCATAATTAATTCGATATCCACGGCGAGGTTGAGTGCTGCTCTTCCCGCCGTTACTTCATAAAACTGTTCTCTCCAACTTTGTGAATACAATGTGTGCTGAGGGCATCCTGACTTCGCTGCTCTTCACAAGACTCCGAATTGCGGAGCTGGATGCCATGCCTTTTTTGTCTGCTTGCCTCCACCATTGTGCTCTCCAGCGCTAATACTCTGTGGAGTGCTAAGCTTCACGTGATTCTCAGTACGCTTCGCACCCAACTTCCTTTTTCCACTTCCCCGTTCTCTCGCCTCGCAAAATGTGCTCTGTCGTAATTATTGAAGTACCCCAGATGCTGTTCTAGCCCATTGGCAGGCGTTTTTGGTTTCTCCTCCTTCTCTACAACCTCCCTGCCACCCCTTCACCACCAATAGACCCCAGCAGAGCACGGCCAAGGCATGCCTTGCTCCGGCCCCACGACGGCGCATCGGCGGCTGACCTGATCTGACCTGTCCCGCTCCGACCTCTTTAAGATGTCTTCCAACGGCAGCGCCGCATCCAATGCCGGCGTCATGCGCGGCGGCGGGCGCGTCCTCCTCGCCTGCGACAGCTGCCGCCAGCGCAAGTCCCGCTGCGACGGCCTGCGGCCCCGCTGCAGCCACTGCGTCCAGTCCGGCCGCACCTGTCTCTACCGGCCGACGCCCGCCAACCTTGAGTCCGACACGTCGGTGCTCACACGCCTGGCCGATACCGAGGCGCGGCTGCAGGCGCTCGAGGAGAAGAACCGCATGCTTCTGGCGGCGTTTCCGTCGCTGTCGTCGCCCAATGCGTTGACGGCAAACCCGCTGGGTGCCAACCCCCTGGCAGCAGCCGTCGGCGGCTCGCCGCAGTCCATGGAGCTCTTCCATCACCAACAGCAACAGCACCACCTGCTCAACCAGCACCAGCAATACCAGCAGCAGCAGCAGCACCTCCAGAACCTGCAGTGCCATGGCCAGCCACAAAACAGCCAACAAAATCAACAAACGTCGTCGGTTGACGCCCCCGGCGCCGACGAAAGCAACACCCGCACGCCGCCCGACCTGCACACGGCCGCCGCATTCAAGCTGCTGACCTGCTGGCCACGGCTGACGATCAACATGACCATCCCGCAGCTCGACACGCAGACGTACCTGACGCGGTGCGACCAGGCGGACCCGCTGCTGGTCCTTTCTGGCGACGGCAGCATTTGCGAGGACGACACTCTCGCACCCTGGCAGGCAAGTCTGTCGCTCGAGCAGTTATACGCTCCCAACGTCTTGCAGAACCTGCCCGTGGCCATGGTGGCGCTCCTCGAAGCATGCCCGAGCCTGCAACGGGATCACGTGGTCGCGAGCTTTGCCGAGGCCATCAGCGGCGGCAGCAACAGCGTGCCGGTGTCGTCGGTATCGGACCCCATGGACGCCGACATGGACGTCATGGACGAGATGACCGTGGCGGCAGCCACACAGCTGCAACAGTTCCACGGCGGCAGCACCCACAACACCAACGGCGACAGCCTCTACGACCATCAGCACAGACAACAACAGCAGCAGCAGCAACAAAGCCGCCGCCGCATCGGCCAGCAGCCGGCCATTGACTACGGCCGCCTCTCGTTCGCTCAGCTCTTGGTGATGTCCATCGCCGTGCGGACGGCCATGGGCTGCAGCGGCATGGAGGTCCACAACCAGCGCACACCCTTTGACCCGCCCTCGCGCCAGTCGCTCATGGCCCTGTCCGCGCGCACGTGCAGCCTGGCCCTGCAGAAGCTGTGGATGCTGCAGGCCGGGCCGACCGAGGACCTGGTGCCGCTGGTGCTGCTGCTGGCCCACTACCTGGCCGACTTTTGGGTGCGGCCGTTCCACGCGCGCGGCCTGCTGCAGTCCATCGACCCGGCCATCAAGCACATGGCCATGCTGCAGGCGGATGATCCGTAAGTTTTCTCCTGGACATGCTCTTTTTATTGTTGTTCATTCCATTCGTTTGCTAATAGAATAGGCGTGTCACACTGTATGCACGACTGCACTTTATCTTGGAGAGGTAGGTTACTTTTTCATACTCGTTGGTGACTCAAAACGAGGCGATGTATTGACATACCTCTTAGCGACATCATCACAGAACTCAACGGCTTCTGCACGCTGTCTAGCGCGGTCCTGCTCTCCATGCCACCATTGGAGACGGCCAACGCGGGCACGATTGTCCCCGTCTCGTCCCTGCTTCTCGCCGCCTCGCCGCCAACACCATCCACGTCCTCGTCGACGCCGTCGGGCGTCGACAGCCACCAATCAAACCACCATTCCCACCAACGCCCGCCACAACGATCACTAACGCTCCATGTCGAGAACCACGTCCGCCTGCGCATCCTGCTCAACCGCATCCTGCACTTACTGTACGCACCGACCAAAGCCTACGCCCAACCGCACGAGCTGGCCGACATTGTCTCTAGTCTGACGGCCAACCTGCGCGATTGGTACCAGGCCCAGCCGCCCGACCAGCAGTTTGTGCGCGACGCCACCGTGTTTAGTATCAACCAGCCTGCAACAGCTGCATCCGCGTCGACAACGGCCATGCCTTTACGGCTTCGCGAGACGGCGCTGCGCTACTTTGGCTGCGTCTTCTTGCTGCATCGCCCTGTCCTCTACTTTTTCCTGCACAAAGACCTCGAGTACACGGTGCGCCCGCCGGAGAACGTCCGCACGCTGCACGTCGACCGCGAGCCGTGGGTCCTCGAGTCGTGCCGCGACTGCATCGAGAGCGCCGCGCTGCTGATCCACCTGTCGTGCCTGACACCCGAGGAGCGGGGCACGTCGGCCGGCAACGAGGACGGATCGTGTGTCGAAGACGTCTATGGGTCGTGGTGCGGCCTGCAAATGTTGTTTGCCGCCTACCTCATCTTGCTGCAGGTGCGGTCGGTGCCGAGCCTGATGCCCGTGTTCCGCAACATTGGTGACATGGACGCGCTGCTGGACAAGGTGGAGCGGGCGTTTGCGACGCACCCGGTGCGCGGGTCGCTGGTGCTGGACAAGAGCCTGGCCATTCTGCAGGACGAGCGGCGCAATTTTGAAGCAGCGTCGCCCCTGACGCACATGACGTAGGTGAATCTCTACAAGGTCGTGAGATGGTTGCATACAAGGTCAGGATTGATCACGGCGTTTATTTTTATTTTTGGTACACGGCTGTCACGATAGGTAAATCACGATACGGAAAAAAAGTGATTGGAAAGGCGTTCTTTTTTTATTTATATACCACCTTTTTGGAGTAAACTCTATGTACAAACAGCATCAAAAGTATATAGATATATATATATATATATACTACTTTGTTCTACCGACTCGGACACCTTTTGACAGGAGACAAGAGGTCCTGCAATATTTCTCGCTTGTCCTCTCTTACACGCTCTCGACCTCCTTGGACTGCTGGTTCGGGATGGGACCCGGCTTCTCGAGTTCCAAGTCATCGCCGGCGTCGGCCGAGCGCTTAGACTCGCCAACCACGCCCGGCGCGGCCACATCGTCAAACACGTGATGGCGCCACTGGCGCACGGGGATGCCCTCGTCGTAGAAGCGCTCGACCTCGTATGTCGTGCGACCCGTCGTCTCGCCCACGCAGAACCACATGTACGCAATCGTGATGAGCGTCGTGCCCGCGTAGATGAAGCAGATCATGGGGCCCAGGTTGGCCGAGTAGTAGAGGTACGGTGACGTAAAGGCAATGACCCAGACGGTGAAGAAGAAAGTCACAATCGCGCACGACATGATCTTGTTGCGGTTGGGGCCGACGGCGGCCTCGGACGCGACCGTGTAAGCCAGCGGGCCCATGGAAAAGTTGAAGGCGACAATGACAATGTACGAGAAGACGACGATAGCAGTAGCAACGCCCGTCGAGAAGGGCGCGCGCAGGGTGCCGAGGCCGCCAATAATCAGGAACGTTAGGAACATGATGATGCTGCAGGCCATGAGGTTGGGCCGGCGGCGCACCTTGTTGCCGAGCACTACCGACACGGCGACGGCGACCACCTGCAGCACGTTGGTGATGAGCGAGATGGTAAAGGGCTGGCTAATGCCGATGGACTGCGCAAAGATGACGCCGTACGAGTAGAAGAACTGGATGCCGTTGATCTGCTGTGCGACCATGGAGCCGCACGCGTAAATCAGCTTGCGGCGCTCAATTGGCGAGCGGAACAGCGCGGCCCAGCTGGACTCGGCCTCGGCAGCGCGCTTGCGCTCGACGGCGTCGTTGAGCGTCTGCATGTCGACGGCTGGGTCGTATGTGGTGTTGCTGCGGTTGATCTTGCGCAGCGACGTCTCGGCGGGTGCCATGCGGCCCTTGAGCGCGTACCACACGGGGCTCTCGGGTGTCCAGGGCAGGCAGACGACCATGAGACCGGGCAACAGGATCAGCAGGCCCATGGGGATCAGGTAGGCGTTTTTGTTGTTGATGGACTCCGTGCCCTGGGTGATGCCCGAGCCGACGAGCTGCGAGCACGATTGCATCAGCTGGAACATCATCAGCGCAGGACCGCGCACGGCCAGCGGCGCCACTTCGCCAATGTACAGCAGGCACGTCACGGTGTACTGGCCGATGCCAAGACCAATCAGGATGCGGCCGAGCACGATGAGGCCCTCGAGGCCGTGCGACGCTAGCTGCACGACAGCGCCGGCGACAATGCACAGCGCGGCCGTGTAGAAGACTGTCTTGCGGCCCCAGCGGTCGTTGATGGGCGCGGCGAGCAGGGCGCCGAGAAGCTCGCCGACGTAGATGATGGAGGCAGTCAGGGATGTAAAGGAGGTCGTGAGAGCGCGGGCGCCGGTGCTGTCGGTGGTTTGACCGTACTCGTTGATGAAGGGACGCATGCCCAGGATGCCGGTGTAGTAGATCTGGTCATAGCCGTAGCAGAGGGCGCCGAAGGTGGACACACCGCAGTAGATGAACGCCCACCGGTTGTCCCGGAAGTTGATGTCGAGGAGGCCCATGGTGAGGGTGGGAGGGGGAGTGTGTAGGAGAGAGCACAAAATATGTGAAGGTGACGATGATGAAGAACAAAAAAAATCAAAAGAAGACGAGAAGAAAAATGGCAAGGAGGAGACGGCGGATGGGAAGAGAAGAGGGAAGAAAGAGGAAAGGACGAGGAATGTAGCCACACTCTGGTGATGGACGCGGATGATTTGGAAGAGTCCAGATCGTCGTCGGAGGGCTGATATATATAGTCGGCGAAGCTCAGTGTCGTATTGTTTGTCGAGGGGGAGGAAAGGGAGAATGATAGACGAGAGAACCGGGCTAGTATGGCCTATGTTCTGGGGCCCCTGACTGGCTGTGGATGGTCTGGTGGTCGGCCTGGGGTAGGAAGGCGAGGCTTGCCGGGGTCTCGACTGGTATGGAGACGGGATGAGGAAGATGGAAGGGGGGGTAACAAGGACGGAAAAAGATAGAAAAAAGACAAAGACAAAAAAAGGACCAAAGAACAGTCTAAGTGACAGATAGATCCGAGGATAGCAAGAATGGTCTGATTCCTACGTCTGGCCGGCCATGTTTTCGCGTCGTGCAGTGTCGTCTCCGTCTTTTTGTTGTCGTCTGTGTCAACTCGACGTTGACTTGTGTGGGTTCCCCAGAAAGAATGGAGCCCGGGGGAAGAAGTGAGCAACCGTACTAGGCCGACGAAAAAGATGTAAAGAAGCAGCGTCCCAGAAAACCAGGTTCCGTTTGCCCCAGACCCGAGGGCCGGCTGTGCACATGGGAGACGACTCCGGCTGGAGAGTGCCACTGGAGCCACCACGCTGCGTTAAGTCGTGAAAGCGGGTCCCAGAGCGTCCCTCAGCGCCCAAAACGGTCAACGATTCCGGGGTGCTTCCAGTCGATGACGGGGGAGAGGGATGGCAAGGATCATGATCGAGGGTCGGAGAGCGTGCACGAGGACAGAAGGCTGCAGAGTGTGGAGTGGGCGGGTGGGTTCTCTGGGGCAATTTTGCAATTTTTTTGTCTTTACTTTTTTTGTTTCCTTCCCTTTTTCCTCTTCTTTCTTTCTTCCTCCTCTGCGCCTTCCTCGTGTTCTTGGCAGGCATCGGGGAAGGACCGAACGCTAGTGGTAACCATCGAACGCTCCTTCCCCAGCAAACATCAAGGCTAAACGGTCTTATTTATTAGGAGTGGAGAAATGCAGCCAGAAGCGCCCAAGAGAAAGACGAAACATTCTCACCTTGCGATCAGCCGTCACCGTCGTGCCCTTCCCTCTTCCCCACCGCATTGCCCCAGCTGTCACTAGTTAGCTGCAAATGCCGTGCATGGCCAAGCTAAGAACCACCGTCGAAAGCGCCATTGCATTCCGGCACCTCCCCGTGCAATACGGCCCTTCCCCGACGCACCACCTATACTCGACGCTTCCTCACGGATTCCATCCACACTCGCGATGTTTCCCAAGCAAAGACGGAAAAAAGGGACGAGACACAAGACCAAATGAGAAAAAAAGTTTGCTGATCAGCCGAGCCCCCAAGCCGCCTCTCTAGTCTCCTCGCGTGGCCTGATGTTGATGTCGCATTGACCTTTGACCTTGACCTCGATCAAGCTATCTCGGCCCTGCCTTTGGATCGTTCCCTTTGTGCCTCGGAGGCAAATTCGCGTGGCTGATCTGTCTGTCTCATCTCGGCTTAAGACTGACGAGAAGAAGACTGTACGTGGCTTAGCCAGGGACGAATTGCATCTACATCGACTCCACTTTGACCCCAGCAGCATCGGCATCTTGACATCTAAGAGTTTCAAAGTCTTGACATTGAGAAACATCACATTGTCAACGATCACGGCAGATCCATCCCTCACCATACAACTATACACGATGGCAACCCCTTTGAAGCAGCTCCAGGCGGCCGGCACCGTGGTCATTGCCGACACGGCCGACTTTGATGGTAAGCTCGACGGCCCTCACAGACTCTACAAGTCACATCGTCTAACTTTTTCTCAGACATTGCTCGCTTCCAGCCCTCCGAGGGCACGACCAACCCGACGCTCCTCTTCCTCGCTGCCCAGAAGCCGTCGTACGCCGCGCTCGTCGACAAGGCCCTGGCCTACGGCCGCAGCCTGCCGGCCACTGCCACCGCCGACGACCGTCTGTCCGCCTCCGTCGACGCACTCGCCGTGCAGTTCGGCACCCAGATCTACAAACTGACCGGCCGCGTCAGCACCGAGGTCGATGTTGCGTTGTCCTTTGACACGCCCGCCACTGTTGCCGCCGCGCTGCGCATCCTGAAGCTCTACGATGCCGAGGGCGTCGCGCGCGACCGCGTCCGTATCAAGATCAGCGGTACCTGGGAGGGCATCGAGGCCGCCCGCATCCTGCAGCGCGATCACGGCGTCAGCTGCCTGGTGACTGTCGTATTCGGCCTGGCGCAGGCTGTGGCCGCGGCCGAGGCAGGCGCCGACGCCGTGGCGCCGTACGTGGGCCGCATTGCGGACTGGGGCAAGCTCAACGGTGTCACTGACAAGGACCTGGGCATTGAGACGGTCTCCCGCATTCAGAACCACCTGCGCAAGTATGGCTACCGCACGCAGGTCATGGCCGCGAGCTTCCGCAACGTCGACCAGGTGCGCCAGCTCGCGGGTGTCGACCTGCTGACGGCCGCGCCGGCCATTTTGGAAGCAGTCGAGCAGGAGACGGCACCCATTGTGCCCGCACTGACGGCTGAGGCGGCCAAGAGCGCGTCCGACGCCGCGCTTCCTCCCCTCGCCTTTAACGGCAACGAGGCGGCCTTCCGCTGGGCGTTCAACAGCGACGCGTGTGCCGTGGAAAAGTCGGCCGACGCGATGCGGCGGTTCTACGCGGACACCGAGAAGCTCAAGCAGCTGCTCGCCACGAAGCTGTAGGATGGTGACAGGCCAAGCTCAGATGTGGGGATTTACGGAGAAAAAGCAACGGCAATGGGGTAATAAAATGGAGAAGACAGATGCGACGGGGCAAGGAAACCGAAGAATAGACATATACACATGATTTCATGAGATTTTGCCAAGAACGAGGACAATGGAACGGACGTGAGGAAGCGTGAGCTAGATGAAAAGAAGAGAAGAGAGGACAGAAAATAAGAAAACAAATAGACTCCTGACCAACTTGCTTGGCTGAAGAAAAGAAAACAGGTACGATAGCGCCCACCACCAGCACCGGGAACAACTGGAATTGCGGCAGACGTCGCCCCAGTCTAGCGCCGGAAGCCCCCCGATGCAACTGAACATGAGCAAGTGGGACTGGGTGGAGCCGTTGAACCCCGTATTTCCACTCCGTCTTGACGTCAACAGCATCGACTGCTTGGCCGCGTCCCTGCATCTAGACCTCGGGGAACATCCTGTGCCAGCCTTCGGCACCTCCCCGTCTACTGTCTGGCTCCCTCGACCGCTTTGCCTTTTCTTGCCTTTGCCGTCTTGACAGAGTGCCGTTCAGACGGTGCCCTCTCCACATGGTAAGATGGGGAAGAGCCGGACGGGGAAGCAGGTCGCTTGTGGAGAGTGTTGGAGAGCTCTCGCCTCTTGGGGTTGCTTCGGGGGTCCTGTTCTTTGGTCGCCTGGTCCATTTGTCTCGTGTCTCTTGACCAAAGCTGTCCTTGGCTGGCTATAGGATCTTCTCGGCCCACGGAGAGCTCAAGTCGTCGTTCTTTCTTTCTTCCTCCTTTTTCTTCCATTTTTCTTTCTTTCCTTTTCCTTCCTTTGCCCTCCCTCTTCGTATCCCCCCTTCCACCGTCCTGCAGACCTCCTCTCTCCCCCATTGGCTTCTCTCC
Organism: Sporothrix inflata; assembly: GCA_021396225.1. NCBI lineage: Eukaryota > Fungi > Ascomycota > Sordariomycetes > Ophiostomatales > Ophiostomataceae > Sporothrix > Sporothrix inflata. Next base: position 224,097 of record WNYF01000010.1, on the reverse strand, counting down.
GAGGACTCCTCCGAAGTTCGTCTGCTGCCGACCGTGTCGCACCTTCCTCGCGTCTGAGTTCCTGATATAAAATTATTTCTTAAACTCTTCATTCGTTCCTTCCTCTGTTCAGCATACTCGCTCCTTCTTCTCCCAAACACCTCCTTCGTCCCTTCCTCTCCTCTTTCTCCTTTTATTCCCCCACCTCACCACCCTCACACACAAAATGGTCTACATTCTCGGCCTCAACAGCGGCTCGTCGTTTGACGGCGTCGATGCCGTGCTGTGCACAATCGAGCTCGCCGCCGATGGTCACCCGGCGCGCCCCGTCTACGTCGACGGCCTGACCATTGACTGGCCTGAGGACCTGCAGCCCCAGATCCTGCGTGCCTTTGCCAACGAGCTGACCATCTTCGAGATGACCCGCCTTAACTACGTCGCCGGCGCGCTCTACGCCGAGGCCGCCAACGCCCTCATGGCCAAGAACAACCTCAAGCCGCAGGACGTCGACGTCATCGGCTACGACGGCCAGACCATCTACCAGGAGCCGCCCAACCGCCCGCTCGAGCGCGCCTTCATCGAGAGCAAAAGCACCAGCCTCGTCGACAAGTGGATCAAGGGCGGCTACCCCTGTGGCTTCTTCATTGCCGAGTCGGGCGTAGTGGCCGCCCTGGCCGACGTTGACACCGTCACGCAGTTCCGCCCGCTCGACCACGCGCTGGGCGGCGCCGCGGCCCCGCTGATGCAGTACCTCGACTTTGTCGCCTTCCGTGACCGCACCGACGCCGAGACCCAGGCGCCCGCCTACACGGTGACGCTCAACATTGGCGGCATCGCCAACCTGCAGCTGGCCCACAAGGACCGTAGCCGCATGATGGCCTTTGACACCGGCCCGGGCAACGTCATGATCGACCACATCGTCAAAGCCCGCACCGGCCGCGGCTACGACAAGGACGGCGAGCTGGCCGCTCGCGGCACCATCATCCCTGCGCTGCTCGATGAGATGCGCAAGCACGAGTTCTTTGCGCGCAAGCCGCCCCGGTCCGCCTGGCGCCTCGACTTTGGCGCCGACTACGCCGACGACATCCTCAAGCGCTACGCCGACGCCTCCACGGAAGACCTGCTGGCCACGCTGACGCGCTTCACGGGCATCGCCATCACGTCGAGCCTTATCGACTTTATCCTGCCCAAGATCAACAGCAAGCCCTTGGTGATCGCATCCGGCGGTGGCACGCGCAACAGCACGTTGATGCGCGACCTGGCCGACGAGCTGGCCAAGCACGAACTGGCGCTGACCACGAGCGACGAGTTTGGCATCCCCGCCGCCTACAAGGAGGCCATCAAGTTCGCCACGCTGGCCTTTGCCGCCAAGCGCGGCCTCGCCAACAACATCCCCGCCGCCGGCGGTGCCTACCGCTTCGCGACGCTGGGCAAGCTGAGCTTGGCGCCGTGGCGCGCCCAGAACGCCGAGCCCGTCGTCGGCCGCGACGAGCGGGTGCTGGGCCTCAAGGAGGCATAGAGGAGTTTGCGAGCAAGTGTTGTTGGTGATGGGTCACCAGCGAGGAAAGACAAAAAATGACTGCTAGATGATAGACACGACCCTCCTTTAATTGATTTCACAATTCACAGCCTGTACATATTACTGCTTCACAGAGCGGTACACTTCTTTTTGATGCATACACTACATTATCTCTTCGACTTGTGTTGGTAGACCTGTTCTGGTGGCTGAGTGCCGCCGGCTAAATGGTTCAATATCGAGGCCCCCTATTTCTCACTGTTTTCTTTTTCTTTTCCTCACACTCTGCAAACAAGGAATGCATTGACGGCAAAAGAGCAATCCGAGTTGGATTACCCTGAATTGAGCGGCCGTATGTCCGCAAGGCGCCAAGTCCTTGTCGTGCCGCCCGTTTTCCGTCTCGCTAACATGGAATTTGCAGAAACTATTCACGTTGTTCATCATCACCATTCGTCACCCCGACCATCACCGCGTCGAACACGCATCGACAAAAGTATCATTTGGCACAAATTCCTCCCTCCGCACATACTCTCCGATGCATCGAATAATACTACCTCTTCTGGCGGCGGCTGCCGGGACCGCCCGCGCCGCCCTCGATGTCGACCTCGACAACCCCGAGTCTATCCTCGCTGCCGCCAAGCTTAAGGCCTACGACGTCATGACCTACTACAAGGGCAACCTCAGCGGTCAGATCCCGGGCATCTTGCCTGGCCCACCGCCCATCGGCGAGTACTACTGGTGGCAGGGCGGCGCCCTCTGGGGCACCATGGTCGACTACTGGCACTACACCGGCGACACCACCTACAACGACGAGGTCATGCAGGCCCTCCAGTTCCAGACGGGGCCGCCCCAGAACATGTACATGCCTTACAACTGGACCGCCTCCCTTGGCAACGACGACCAGTCCTTCTGGGGCATGTCCGCCCTGCTCGCCGCCGAGGTCGGCTTCGAGAACCCGGCCGCCGACGCGCCCCAGTGGCTCGCCCTCGCCCAGGCCGTCTTCAACTCGCAGACCACCCCCGTGCGCCGCGACGACCAGTGCGGCGGCGGCCTCCGCTGGCAGATCACGCCGCTTAACAACGGTTACAACTATAAGAACTCGATTGCCAACGGCTGTTTTTTTAACATTGGCGCGCGCCTCGCTCGCTACACCCGCAACGACACCTATGCCCAGTGGGCCGCCAAGACCTGGGACTGGGTGGCGGGTGTCGGCCTCATCGACGGCCAGTACAACATTTACGACGGCGGGCACACCGACAAGAACTGCACCGACATCAACCGCGCCCAGTTCTCGTACAACGCCGCCATCTTCTTGCAGGGTGCAGCCTTTATGTACGACTACACGCAAGACCCCGTGTGGAAGACCCGGGTGGAGGGTTTACTCACAAACATGCTCGCCACCTTTTTCCCCAACGGCATCGCCAAGGAGATTTCGTGCGAGAGCGACGTCAACCTGACCTGCACGACCGACATGCTCTCCTTCAAGGGCTACATTCACCGCTGGCTCGCCGTCACCGCCCAGGTCGCCCCCTTTACCCACGACCGCATCGTCGCCACCCTCAAGACGTCCACCGAGGCCGCCGTGCGCCAGTGCACCGGCGGTGCCACGGGCCGCGTCTGTGGGTTCCGCTGGGTGCAGGGCGGCACTTACGACGGCACCAACGGCGCGGGCCAAGAAATGAACGTGTTGGGCGCGCTGCTGTCGATGCTTCTGGACAAGTCGGCGGCGCCCGTGACGAACCTGACGGGCGGCACGAGCCAGGGCAACCCAAGCGCCGGCACGGACGAGTCGATTTTGCCGTACACGGGTCCTGTCAGCCAGGGCGACAAGGCCGGCGCTGCGTTTTTGACGTTGTTTTTCCTGTCGGGCTGTCTGGGGACGCTGTCGTGGATGATGCTGGGCTGGGGGGAGGTCAATTAGGACACAAGGGAGGGGGGAGAAGGGAGAAGGGAGAAGGGTTACAGGTGTACCATTAGTTTGATATTTTGGCTTGCATTTTCTTTCTTTCTTTCTTTTCTGTTTTCGTTGCTTTCGGTTCGTTGCTTTTCCCTTTGGTTCGCTCACACTAGGCAGTACTAATTTCAGGGGGGCACGCATGTTCATCCATATTCAAAGATATATTGGACGGTCGGGAAGATCAGCTATCCTCTTGTTAAAGAAATAATAAAACACATGTGAGAATGTAAAAAACAAAGCAGTTGGGTGCATCCCCATCCCCGTCCCAAGTAAGAAAGGCGGTTTCCTTTGACTCCTCGCACTCCAAACACCAACTCCGTCGCGACGCGTCCGTTGTCACTGGACACTAGACTCGCACGGTCGTCATTTGTTCGGTACCAAAACCCCTTACAGGTTGATCTTGTATTTTGTGATGGTCTTGGTGACGGTCACCGTGGTTGTGGCCCGGGTCAGAGTCGTAAAGGTGGTGGTCTGCGTGACGGTGCTGGGCACAACCGAGAGCGTCGTCGCCGTCGAGGTGGCCACCAGCAAGGTCGTCGACGTGGTATCCGTGGTCGAGGTCGACGTCAATGTCAACACGGTCGGCGAGTAGGCCGTGTTCGTAATGATCGTGGTGTCGGTGCAGGTCGTGACGGGCTGGATCGTGGTGGTCGAGGTGGTGGCGCCAGCGCACAGGCAGGCGCTGGTGTACGCAACACCCACCGGCGTGCAAGCCGAGGCATAGGCAGGGATGAGCGTGGGGAGGATGGTCGTGGTGGACGGGGTGTCACGGCGGCCGAAGGGCTTCCAAGTAGTGGTCGTGGTCGTGGTGGTCTTGGACGTCTTGGTCGTGGTCGTGGAGGTGCTAGTGAGGGTCGAGACGACGGTATCTGTCGACACGCTCGTCGACACCTCCGTGGTGGTGCTCGTGGCGGTGCTGTAGTCGGTCTCGACCGACGTGGACACCGTGGACGAGAGGTCGGTCTTGGTGGAGATCGACGGCAGAGTGACCGACTCGGTGACCGTGACGAGGGTGTGGGAGGTGCTGTTGATTGGTTAGTGGGATGGGAGATGCAACAGGCAGAGCGAAAGCCGGAGAAAGGGAAACACAGAAACACAGAAACACACCTGGTCGGGAGGATGACAGTGGCCAGCAGGAACGAGTTGCAGTCGGCCACACCGCTGCGAGTGGTAAAGGCATCGGCAATGATGGCGCGGAGACAGTTGTTGTGGCTGCAGTCGGCGTTGGCCAGCTGGACAAGGCCGGCGGCAGCGGCACCAGCAGCGAGAAGGCGAGCAGAGAGACCCATTGTGTTTTTTTTTTTTTTTTTTTTTTGGGCGTGTCGAAAATGGTTGAAATCGTCCGAAAAGAGTGTCGTAGACAAGAAGCGAGAGAAAGAAGTGAAGGCAAACGAGTGAAGATTGTGTACAGCAGCTAGTGAATGAAAATCTTGGTCAGGATGTCCTTGTTGTAGGATAGAGAGGAGTTGATGTTGAACCTGGGAGGTCGGATGGCCTATATATATAGGCCTTGAGGAGCCTCATGATCAGATCCATCCGAGCCATCAACGCGAACTGACACCCGATATTGGCATCACGACTCGCCATCCGCCCTAGCCATATTTTCGCCATTCACCACCCGCCCTGCCAGCTCGCGCTGTCTAAACTGCGGCAACGGGCTGGCATTCGATAAACCACGAGCTGAAGACGCGACGAAAATACCAGCAGGGCAAACAAAACCGAATGTGGTGTCGAATTGTCGTGTCTTTGTGCCAAAAGAGTCACATTACCAGCACCATCCGTTCCCCTCACGATTCCGAGAGCGTGTTCGGATACGGTCTTCGTGCAACCAACGGCGTTTTTTGGTTTGTTTTCTGGTCATCCATGGTGCCCGGCATGACAGTAAAATGGTCCAATATATGCCGCCACATTTCCCATTCTGGTGATAACAGGGCCGTTCGTTTGCAACATCAGTACATGTGTATGGATGTGCAAACAAACAATGCCAGCTGCCAAGCCATGTACCGGCGGTGACTAGACGGGTCTATTGTCTTCAATGCTGTCTCCCGGCGGTGAAGTGGAGGGATGTGCCAACTGTGGGAATATTGGTGAAGCGTAACACAACATGTGTCAGGGCTCGAAATGGAGCAATACCTGCAGGGTGAGGCCACAAGAGGGCAAGGGGCCCGAGTCCAGGTATGTGGCTTCTCGATATTTCGTCGGGGGATGAAGTCTAATCAATGTAGAGGTCAGCGACAAGCTGACGAGAAGCGAGAAAAAGAATAGAGGGAAACAATGAAATGATTCCGTGCAGAAAGCCACCGTAGGGGCACAAATAGATGGAATGGCCAAGATGTAGGCCTTGAATAATTAAATACGAGCAGACAAAAGAGGACATGGAAGTTCAGGGGAAGTAAACAGGGAGGAGCGCAATGGCACAAAATGCACAAAATATCCAAAACGAGATGGCAAAAGAAAATATACTGACTTGCCATACTCTTCAGAGACAACCAAACTATCGATATCTGCCCTGGCATCGTTGCGGCCGTTGGAAAGTCATGCCAGTTGGTCGATTTGGGCCAGCTGAGACATGCCATAGGGCTAACCGTTGCCCAATTCGTCCGCTCGTCGGGTGCGTGCACTAAGACATTGCCCTACACGACAGTGCATTGTGTCCCGTCGAGTATCCTTCGGGTCGTTTGCGCTCGAACTTGCTCAATTGTCTGGTCCGAGTATCTGGTCGAGTATGTTTGAGTATCCATGGTCTGGTCGAGTGTCGTCAAGTGTGTGTCGAGTGTTGCCGCGGACTCTGCGCCCAGAGTATTGCATTCCCCCGGAAATCCCACGTGCAGTGTGCGATGTGATGGCAATAAGTCAAGAGGGCGTTATCGTGACCAATGTCTCGTCCGCGCGCGATTTAACGTGTCAACCGTTTCGCGCATCGCGAAGAAAGGTTCGTGGTCCGTCATCGTATGGTTCATATGCGGTTCTTTTCGGCTGTCGGCGTTGTTCAGTGGCCTGGGCAGGGATGTTTCCGCCGTGGCTGGAGATGGTGCGGGTGTACGACTTGATTGTTCTCGTTATTCGAGGTGATGGGGAAAAGAGGAGTTGAGAAGAAGAGATGCATGAAGTCAAAATCAAGCGAAGCAACAATGCCAAAGAATAGGGGCTGAAAGGCAAGAGTTCTTGTTGTTCGCTGAGGAAGCCGGAAGAGGAAAGAACGACCTTAGTGCCTTCCGCATCGTGCTCAACAATTGCTACAGGGCTCGCAGCGCCCTGTACTTGAATTACAGCGGTCACTACAAGGCAGCTAAAGGCACCTTGGTTTTCAAACGTGTTATGATTGATAAATCATCGACGCGATGCGACGCCCATGTAGGTTCTATGAATGCATGCTAGGTGATATTAAAAGAGTGTGAAAAAGACAGGTCAGAAGACGAGAAAAAGAAGGGTAACGAGAAGGGGGGGGAAAGAAAAAAAAACGAGCCGAGACTTTCTCCCACCCCGATCTCGCTCCATCGCTACAACACGCGATGGAACAGGTACAGCAACAGTGTCGGGATGATGAAAAACTACAAGATCGCCCCGACCAGCTCGGCGCCCGCCGCGAAGCCGACGCCCGTCACGAAAGCGTTGCCCAGCTTGCCGCCGATCTTCTTGCCCGCACTGCCGACCTTTCCGCCGTTGTCTTGCTGCTGTTGTTGTTGTTGCGGTGGCGGCTGGTCGCTGGGTCCGCCTCCATAGTACGGCTGCTGCTGACCATACGGCTGCTGCTGACCATACGGCTGTTGTTGTCCATAGGGTTGCTGTTGTCCGTAGGGTTGCTGTCCATAGGGCTGGCCGTACTTGGCATCGCCGCCCGCGTACTGCTGCTGAGGTGGCGGGTTGCCTTGCTGGTCGTAATAGGACGGCGGCGCCGTCGACGCGCCTCGGGTATTGGCCGGGGGTGGCATGGGTGGCGGTGGAGCGTCATTGGGGCCCGGCAGCTGGTTGTTGCGCTCGAGCTCGGCCAGCGCGGCCTCGGGCTTGACGTACTGGCGCGGGAAGATGCCGACCTGGCCCGAGCGCACGTTGCGGCCCAGCCACCAGTCCTCATTGACCTTGCTGTAGACGGCGACGGCGTCGCCGCGGTCAAACGCGAGGTCGCCGTCGCTGGGGGCGTCGTAGTTGTACTTGGCGTTGGCGTAACCGGCCGCGGTGCGGCCGTCGCTGTCGGCGTTGTTGTCCGGGTCGTTGTCGCGCGCGTTGTTGTGGCGGGTGCTGCTGTTGCTCCGGCTCTCTGAGGGGGTAGGGGTCGGGGCGGCCGACGACGCCGCCGACGCCGCGGACTGATGCGAGTTGTTGCGGATGGGCAGGGGCGGGCCTTGTTGGGTCGGCTGGAGGCTTGCTGCGGCGGCAGCGATGGCCGGAGCCTGTCTCTGTTTATTCGGTGCAGGCGAAGGTCCGCCACGCAGGCTCCATTCTTGCGGCAGGAGGTCGTGGATGGTGTTGAAGTCGTCGTCGGAGATGGCGCCCTTCTCGAGCAGTGCTTCCAGTTCCTGGAAACGTTGAGTGTCAGCGGAGTCCTTCTAGCTGTCTTATTACCTTCCCTTTCTCCCTTAACTCCCATCTCCACTTACCGTCTTGATAGACCGGAGCGACCGGTTGACGTCCATAGCTTTCTGGCGCGAATCGGCCATCGTGGAGGCGTGTATGTTGAAAAATGCAGGCGTTGCGGAAGGGATAATGATGCTGTCGGCCACGGTTCGTAGGAAAGCCAATGCGGTAGGTGACCGTGGTTGAATGCGAGAAGAGACGGTGAAGGGATACGAGGTCGACGAAAGCAGATGCTGTCGATTTGGCGGTTTAGAGTATTTGGGCCTGTCCTCGTATTCCAGACTAGACGGTTGGAACTATCGGATTTCAGCAATAGCCCGATCAATTAGGAAAGAGCAATGGATGAATGGCGAATCGCAGTTGGCCATTGACAGTTGGTTGGGTGTGTTGGGGGCGGCTGCAAATATCCGTCGTTCCTTCCCGTTCTTTGTTCCTGGGAGCTGGGAGGGCGCCGTCGGTCACGTCACAGCAAGCGCTGGCCGGGCACCACTGGCACTAGTGGCGGCAAAGCTGCGTAGTTTGCGTGGCGCAGTGGACGCAGACCGATCACGTGCGAGGCTTTCTTCAACGTCCGTTGGTGACCCCCTGTAAATTATTGGACAACAGTGAACCAACATTATTTCCTACTTTGTTGACGTTCTCCTATCTATCGATGCCGGCCACTTTCAACACATCCACGACGAACGACGACATGGGCTGACAACCGATATGAAGAGTATTCTTCTGGATCCTTTCTCGACAAACAACATGGTCTGCGTCCGTGAACTGGCCAAAGTCGACGAGGACAATGTGGACGCCAGGTGTTCGCTGCGCTAGCATGACTTTGATCGGCTTGATGCTCCCAGCAGGTGGCACGGGGCCTTTTCGGTCTTGTTGTACGGTTTCACGGCGTACAGATGTTTCGTTTAGTCGTCAACGGCCTCAAACACCTGCGCAGACGCGTCTCCTCGAGGCCCGGCGGTTGGCGACAAAGACAGGGACCTGGCCCGAAGCGTTCGTCGAACGAGGAAGAACAGCAAGCTGCGGGCCGAGCTGTCGAGCGCGAGACGGTTTGTGTGGGCGCAGCTGTGCAGCCTCTGGGAAGCCCGGCTGACCGGGCAATGGGTGCTTGCACCACGAGCGCGTCTACACTGAGGACAGAAGGCCAGCATCGTCGATGCCCCCGTCTGCTTTCTCCTGCACGGCGCGCTTTAGCCACACCTCGAACCAGCCCGTATACTCCGTAGATGCCGGCCGTATTATCGTTGTTGTGGGAGATATGTGCATGGATGCCCTGGCGGAAGGACAGCACGAGAAGTCTAGAGGCTCGACACGTGACGTAAGGGTTGCCCTACAGGCATGCCATAATGCGTCCTCCAACCCGCAACTTGTTTGTTGATTAGGCCGCAAGACAACGCTACCTGTAACAACAACAACAATAAACTTCACCACCCGACGAAGTTTTCCAGCCGTACAAACTCTCATGTACCTGAACCATGGCGGACATCCACAATGACTCTGAACTCCTGAGCACTCACCTACGATGTATGAAAGAAAATGCCGAAGAATTATATACGGCATGCCCGATGGAGGATAAGTTTTGTCCGTCTTTCCTGCCCAGTGATGGCCCGCGAGTCGCGACACTCATTTCCAGAGAGATTTCGTACTACTTCACGACAAAAGTCTTCATTAAACGGCGGCCGCATCCAGACGAAATGGGAATCGACATTTACGGTAACCCGGTGGTCATCCCTTACATTGCCGACCGCCTCCGAAACGAAGCAGCTGCGCTCACGTTCATCGGCGAGCAGACATCGATTCCCGTGCCAAAATTTCTGGGCCTCTGGGAGGAAAATGGGCTGGTCTATCTGAAAATGACTCTCATCGACAATGGCATCGAGCTACGCATGGTCGAAAAAGAGCTCCTAGCGACCGCCGTCGAGAGGGTGACGTCTCAACTAGAGGCAGAGATCATCCCACAGCTGCAGCGTCTTCAAATAAAGTTTATCGGCAGCGCTGACCCAAAACTTCCTGTCGTCGTGCCGCATCGACTTTGGACCTGGAAAGACACACGCACCTGGCCACGGGTGGAGTCAGACTCTACCGATTTTGTTTTTGTGCACACCGACTTGGACCGCCAGAATATTCTCGTGGAACCCAGCACATTTCGTATCGTGGGTATCATTGATTGGGAGACGGCAGGCTTTTTTCCGCAGGACTGGGAACTGCCAAAGTGGAAAGTCGAGGACCGCACACCCGAGAAAAAAGCCATGTTTACAAACGCGAGACAGCACGAGCTTGGTTTGTTTGGCCCAGAATTTGCAGGCGATAGAAAATAGCCGCACATTCTTTTATGGTCTAGGCACGTTCTGCAATTTAACTTATCTATTCGAATAAGTCACTGTATTTTACACGTCATCGCAAATATCCCAGGAACTCACTTAGGCTCATGCTTGAGAGGCGGAAGATTGCCGCACAGCTTGTTGTCGCACATGGTCTAGGGATGGAACCCGCACTTTGAACAACTCAGCTTTGACGTTGTTGAAATTGGCGTTTGGCAATGCATGCACTCGGCTACAGGCATAGTCGTGAAGTGAGGTGGACTTGTTTGTAAGTAATGCTTTGGGAGGTGGAGATGTTGTTGGTAACGTTGGTCTGAATTTACTACGAAAGGAAGGGGGTTGAACGAATTTATATGTAGATTCTGGCGCTCTGTTACAACAGCAGTGGCCAGACGTGAACGACAGAGATCCTCAGGGATCCATGTTTGGAAAAGCGCCTAGAATCCGATTTTGTTTTTGTACAGACTGTTGTGCTTTTTTCCCTCTGCATGAGGCGACAACATGCATTGTCCAACCACGCCCTCCTCCATGAAGAGGGACTAGGCAGCCACGAATATCGCCATACAATACAACACAATGCTGCACATTCACACGACGTGGTCAAACCATGAGCGACCTTTTCCGTACGGCTCCTTGAAAACCCTGAGAGAGTTTTGCCAGGCAAAAGAAAATGACAAAAGTTCGTCGACTTCTGTGGGTGATTTGCAGTGCTGCCTTATGAAATGCAATATTCTTGTATCGCATGCACGCGTACTCGTTCATGTACGTCGTATGTTGGCTTCGGTTTCAAACATGTGCAGACCATCCATTCTAGAGCACCCTGGAAGCCGACGACGCATCAACTTTCGAACCTGGTCAAGACTAGTCTGATCTTCCGGTTCTTTTTCGCTCTCCACCGATGCTCAGTCGCCTTGACCATACCTGGATATGATTTTGTTTTGCACATTGAAGTCGTCGGAAAGACAAGAGCCCATGATGTTGTTGCGCTCAACACATTGAGAGGCTTCTGTTTTGACGCTGTTGCAACCCCAGAAGCCCAACTTGGCAAACAAAGTGACTGAAAGTGTATAAGAAAGACAAACAAGGTCCTGACGGCCAGGTTTTTGTTTTCAGAGGCTGTTGTACGGAGTACTTCCAGTCTCCTCGATTTCATGTGGCTTTGAAGGTACCTCACTATGACTACGGAGTACGTCGTACAAGACTTGTTGTTCTGGACCCATCACAAAGTCGGGGTTCAACCGACGAAGATGAAACAAAGCCCGATTTCACAGGATAGGCACCGAGGCACCATTCGCGCTGTCTGGCATCACGAAAACAGCTGTGCAAGACACATAGCGAGCGTCTTATCTAACCAATCAGACAGGAGCCATTGTGCTGGGCCTATTTAGCGGGGATTGCTTTCTGTTTAACGCTATGAGACTATTCGGTTCTGGAGTAGGCCTATCTTTAGTGGGTCGTCTCCCGCCCTACTGGGATGGGTTCAGTCTGGGGTTTTGATATAAAGACATGGCCATTCTTATCGTTGCCATGTCTCGATGCGGACGTTCTCCGGCAGACAACCCCAAACAACCCCAACATCCACGATGACCGCCATTGTCTGTAAACCTGTCGTCCTCCCCAAGCGAACCAACTCGCTTGGCTATGCCGCCACCGACTGCTTCGCGTGCCGAGCAGCACAACGGCCCTGTGACCGGCGGCGGCCACGCTGCCTTGCGTGCACCTCGGAGGACGTTGTGTGTCCAGGGTTTGCCCAGAAGCTCAACTGGCAACGCGGCATTGCGAGCCGCGGCAAGATGAGCCACCGTACGTTTGCGGTGCCGGCGGCGGAGACGGCGGAGTCGGCAGCACCACTACCAGCCCAACCAGCCCAGTTCTCTTTTGTACCCGAGGCCGGTGGCAGCAGAAAATCAACAAAAGCGGTAAAATCAACAAAAACACGCCCGGCCGGTCGTCAACGCCGAGCCAGTCCTCATACACTCAGTGTACGCGGCACATCTTTATCTTTGTCGGTGGCGGTGCCACTACCTCCACCGTCCTTTCTTCCGCTTTACCCACAGACAAAACAGCGCGGCGACATGCTCAACTACTACCAGGTGCAGTTCTCGTCGGTGATGCTGACGTTCCATGTCCACGTCAACCCGTGGCACATGAGCCTGCCCATGGCCTTTGACGTGCCCTGCCTTATGGACGGCATTGTCGCGCTCAGCAAGCGGCACCGCGCACACATCTGCCAACAGGCCGAAGATGTCGACGTGCTGGTGCTCAAGGACCGCGCCCTACGCTCGTTTCGCGCCTCCCTGCACACCACCGATACCGCGGCCCTGCTCGCAACGGTCTTGACGCTCGTTACTCTTGAGTATTCACGCACGAGCTACGCCCACTGGGCTGTGCACATTGGTGGCGCGCACCGCATCATGGAAGCGGCGGGCGGCGTCGATGTGGCCCAGCACAACGCACCCCTACGCAGCTTCTTGGTCATGATCCTCTGGTACGACTTGATGACGGCGCTGGTGGCGCGACGGCGGCCGGTCTTTGCCAAGCAGTACCTGGTCTCGGTCATGGCCTGGCGCTCGGCACACGAATGGAGCCTCGTGGGCCTCAACGGCTTTCCCGACGAGATGTTTGATTTGATCCACGACATTGCCTGCGCGTCGGCCATAGCAACACATACACCTGTCCCGCGCGCCACGGCAGCCGACCTCGAGCGCCGCCTCTGGGTGGCCAAGATGGACGCACACAGCCCGTCGTCGGCCTCCCTGTTCGATTGTTGGCGGCAAGCTATGCTGTTGTACTGTGCCCGCGTGTTTGACACGGGTGCACATAACCCGTTTTTGAGAGAGCAGACCAGCACCACAATACCCACCGGTGGCCACAGCAACCCCATCACCTCTGTTGCCGAGGGCATTTTGGCCATTGTCGCCAGCATGGACCCCACCTCGGCGATGCAAAAGCAGTGCCTGTTGCCCGTTGTGCTGGCGGCGTCCGAACTGGGATCGCACTCGGCCGCCCACCGCGCTCTGCGGGCCGACGTGGAGGCGTACTGCGAGCGCTGGAGCCGGTTGGCGGGCTTGCGCATGTTCCTGTCAGCGCTCCATTTTGTGCGCAGTGTGTGGGTCTGTCGTGACCACCACGCCGATGACGACGACAGCAAACCAGTTTGGTGGGGCACGGTCGTTGAGCAGGCGCAGCGGGCGGATGGAGGAGGGTCGTCTGCACTGGCCCAGGTCCCGACCAAGGGGTGGATGTTTGGGTAATCTCGGCAGTCTCGGTATGTTTTACGGAGTTTCTACGGAGTTTCTACAGAATAACTACGACCATTTTTTGAAGACAGCTTAAAAGATACCAGTGCAAGACAGTCGTTGAATTTTCTACATACTATGAGAAAGTACAATCCTGACTAGCCTGCCACCTTCTCAGCTTGCCGTCTAGAACATGTCTTTGGAACCAGCCTTCTCCGGGAAGAGCAGGGAGATGGGATCCTCGAGATTAGTCCAGCCAAGGAACGGCGGCGACAACGACCAACCGGCGCGCTCAATCAGCCACAGGGGCAGCTTGCGCAGACGCTCCGGATCGTGGATCAGGTACTGGTTCTCCTCCTGCCGGAGCCAGCTGCGTGTGAAGAAGCATGAATAGACGAGACGCTCCTCGTCTGTGGTCCTGTTGGCACTCCCGCCGTGGAAGCAGCCCGAGAGCATCATAAAGCCGTCGCCGGGCTGCAGCTCGGCATAGTAGGCCTGGTCCTCGCGCGGCGGGCCCTCGTGGTAGTCCCAGAGGTGCGAGCCGGGGATGAAGCGCGTGGCCCCGTTGGCCTTGGTCGTCGGCTTGCCCGCCACAAAAAAGCCAATGCCATAGTCCCGGCCCATCTCGTGCGCCGCCACGGCCCGGTGCGATACCTGGTGGATCTGGTCGTCGCGGTGCAGCGCCTGGTCGCGCGCGCCGGGACCAATGCTAAACACCACCGTGTTGTTGAGCTGCGGCTTTCCCGTGCTGGCCTCCTGCTTCTCGCCCACCCAGTTCTTGGGAAAGTCGCTTGTCAGCAGCGCGTCGACGACGCCCAGCCACAGCGCGTGGCCCACAAGGTCTAGCGCAAACGTCTCCGACTTGGTCAACAGGCCCGTCACGCGCCGCGTCTCGGGCGGGAAAAAGTCGCCGTTCCACGGCTTGTCCTTGTTAAGCCACGGGCGCACGTCGGCCTCAATGGCCTGCAGCGCCTGGGGCGTGAGCAGGTTGCGGACGACGACACCGCCAGCCGTCTTGAGCGCGGCCACCAGCTCGTCGACACTGCACGTGGCCGCATCGTATTCGAGGACCGGCGGCAGTGGCGATGCGGGCGATTTGAGCCCGGTTTCGGTTTTGGCCAGCAGGACGGAGGGCGGCGCCGCCAGAGGAAGAACTTCGGGGCCAGTCATAGTGGGAGTTTCAAGTAAGGTGTTTTGTATGGAGAGAGATTGTGACTGACGGCGATGGACAAGACAAAGTTGATGGATACAAACGAGAGAGATAGGAAGAAAATGTGTCAAGCAGTTCTCGTCTTGTTATCTTCCTTGTAATATATTGAAATATCGTTGAATTTTCAATATGTTTTCAGCATTTTTTTCTTTCTTTTCTTGTCATTATTATTCAACGGTTATTTTTACTTGATTTGGTTTGATTTGGTTTGATGTGACTTTACTTTCTTTTTCTTTTCTTTTACTTCAACATTTATCTTCAACCATCAGCGAGCTCTATTCTCACCTTCCTTTTCTTGCAAAAATTCTTTTATTACGTATCAACTGAAAAAGTGATGTCCAAGGATGACGGACGGAGACCGGCCGGCGAAGCCTATCTGATTCTGATTCCCCACCATGGAAGATGTGACCCCAGAATGTGTGGATGGAGCACATGGCTTTCGGTGGGTACGATTGGCTGGCTAGTTCTTCCCCATAACAAGCTCACATTTCCCAATTAGGAAACCAAGATCTTGCAATTCTATTGGTCCATTTCACCTCTCACCACCTCCCGAACATAACTACTTCAAGAAACCGAACGTCAGCCGAAGTTCGTTGCCTATTTCGGCGAGGACTGTCGATTTGTGTCTTCTTATCTCATGGTATTTTACGTCGTTGATGAGTTGACTTTACAAAATTCCGGACTAAATATTGTACAATCTAGAATGTGCGAATGGTCAAAAATCTGGCGGGAACCAGTAGTGCAACCCAGCTCGGTTGTGCCTATGATAGCTTGAGGTGCTGGTGAGATTCAGCGGAAGGGCCCCACACTGTCCACACACTGTACGATGTGCTTGACCACGATAACGACAAGGCTACGTAAGGGAGCGCATATGGTTCTCAAATGCACCATGATGATGTGTAATGCGTATGGCTGAGTTGGACATCTTTCAAGTAAAACGCCACGGGCTTGACATCTTGGGCAAAAAAATATGAAGAATAAAAATAAAAGTACTGCTTAAAATAGCTGACTTTAAGTGTAAACGAGTAGAACAAAAGCGGTCTCTTTAATTTGATTTCTATCTGTTTTTCTATTGCATGCTTTTAAATCTTGCCACAAGTTGGTTCGAAGCTAGAGACAACGAATGGACCAATTGCTTGTCTCGCCCAATTTCACCATTTCCCCCATTTCCACCATTAGTGCGACAGCCGCATCACCTGTGTCTCGACATACGCCCAGTATCTCTTGGCCGACAGGCGACGGAGCGACTTGCCAAACACGATAATGGCCAAAAAGGTCAACGTGCAGCCCAGCGACAGCATGCTGACTGCGACAAATGTCTTTGTGTAGCCCTGGGCGTCAAGCCAGGGGGTGATGCCGTACGAGAAACCAAAGCCCATGCTGTTGCGGATGACAATGATGAGGATCAGCGACTCACCTGCCATCTCCTTGAAGCAGTCGACGCCATACGACAGCGCGGCTGAGGCACCCGTGACGACGGCGACCTCGACCATGGCCACACCGATGACGGGGCCCATAAAGTGCACGGCGTGGGCGGCGCCGACGCCCCACACCAAAAAACCCGCGGCACCCACGACGGCCGACGCCGACAACACCCAGAGACGGTGCTCGGGCTCGCGGATGCCGCGGTTGCGGCGGGCGAGGTACAGGGCGAGCTTGTCACCAGCCCAGCCGGCCCAGACGGCGCCCACCACGGCACCCACAAAAACGGAGATGTAGGTGGCGCCGATGGCGCCCGTTGAGAAGTTGTACGGCGCACTGCCGAGGACGACGACCATGGTGCCGTTGACCACCATGTACCACGACAGGTTGCTGCCATAAAGAAAGCCGGCCCACGCAATGGACGGGAAGGAGAAGAGGAGCAGCAGCGGGCGGTACATCATGGCAAACAAGTCTTTGACGGACGGGCGGCCCGGGATGCGACGAAAGAGGTGCAGCTTCTGGGCGTAGGAGCGGGGCGGCGCAAAGGGCTGAACGGGTGATGCAACACGGATGCTGGGGTCGCTGGTGCGTGTATTAGGCTCGGCCTTTTCAGTATGTTTCGTCTTTTCCATCGTTTCAGGCGATACAGATGCAGCATCTTCCACACCCTCCGAGCATCCAACGGCCTTGGGTGCCTCGTCGTCACCGGCGCCTTCCACGGTGGTGCGCAGATACATGGTCTCCTCGAGGCCAAAGAAGATGATGATCATGCAGACGCCGAGCACAATGGCACCAAACCAGATGGCCGCCTGCCACGGCATGGCCTCGGCGATGAATCCGGCAAAAAAGGGCGCCAGGGCGTTGCTGCCAAAGACCATGAGCGCATAGATGCCCATGTAGGTGCCGCGCTCGTGGGCAAAGAACAGGTCGGACACGGACACCTCGGGCAGCGATTCGACGGGGGCCACGACGAGACCGATCAGGATGCGGTGGCCGTACCAGTCGCCGGTGGTCTTGGTGAGCGCCGTCCACACCATGGCCGCGAGCGTCAGCAGGCTGGACAGCAAATAAACACCGCGGCGGCCGTAGACGAGCGCAACGGGTTGCCACAGCAGACAGCCCCAGCCGGCAAACAGGAACATGAGCCCGTTGCCCGTGACGATGCTGGCAATGGAGATGCCCGTGTCGTCTGAGATGGCGCCGGCCACGGAGTACTGCACGGTGGTGGCAATGGCCGTGCCAAAGACGTACGTGTACGCCATGACAATGGCCCAGCGCTTGCGTGCCGGCGTCCAGTTGAGCGGGTCCTCGGGGTCCGCGCTCGGTTGCGGACTGAGGATGATGTCGTTGCCGCCTTGGTGGTCGAGCCGGCCGTCCGTGTTAACCATGTGGATGGTGCCGGGCACCGTGTGGTAGACGTCGGCCATGGTGAGAGGAGGGTAGGCAGATGAAAAAAGGGGGAAAACGGGGGGGGGGAATTGATGAAGATGAGAGAAGAATGTGCAGAATACCAGACAGAGACTGCGGGGCGGATGAGCGAGGTGAGCGAGGTGAGCGACGTCGTGCAATTGTCACGGTCTGCACCTTTTGACGTCTCACAGCTGTCTTATAAGTTGGCAAGACGGTACTCTCAAGGCTGCACGATGTGCTGCCAATGGAGCAAGGCTCGAGGACCCATATCTATCCTTCCTAAACGGGCAATGCAGAGGTTAAAGAGAACGACGACCCTGTTGTTGAGGTTGCGATAAGGAAGGATGCTCGAAGCGGAAGGAGAGACCCACATTTTAGCGCACTGTGCTCTTTCCCCAAGATGATGCACCGATGGGTGATGATAACACTAGCACGGTTGACAGTTGACAGCGGTCTTAAATATGCCACTAATACGCCCCTGTAGCCTCTTCTTCATCTCTCTACTTCATCTCTCACCATGGCCACGATCTGCGAGGTACCCAGGGGCTATCCGTCCGAGATCATTGGCTATGCCGAGCCGTGGATCGTCAGCACGGGCGACACTGTTGCCATCAAGGTCTGTTGCTTTTTTTTTTTTTTTTTTTTAACCAAATTCTTCTTTTTTGCGAGGACGACTTTGCTAACATTTCCAGCTGTCTTGCACGGAGCCTGCCTACACGTACCGCACCGTACGCATCATCCAGAGCGTGGACGTGCCCAATGGACCCCAGAAGCAAGAGGAAGATATCACGGCTATTCCGTCCGGGACAGGCACGGGGCGTTTCCAACGGGCACGGCCGGGCTCGTATGGCATCGTGTCCCAGCCGCTGCCGCTTCCAGACGGCACCGTGGGTGTGAGAGTCTCGTTCTTCTTCCAAGCGTGGATGCCGCAATGCGACCACGTGCAGACCCTGTTGTCCACGGTCAACGCAAACCGCAACAGCGGCTTTGCGGCTGTCATTTCAGCGGATGGCACACTGGCTTTCTGGGTCGGCACAGGGACTGCGGTTGAGGTGGTGGACGCGGGCTTCCGGCCACCGCACAAAGGCTGGGTCGGTGTGTCGGCCACCATCCACGGGTCTGTGTTGACGACGTCTGCCTGGCACGTGTCCTTGTTGTCTGGCGCGGACAAGGCCTCCCGCAAAGAGATGTTCACACACAATCTTACCAAAGACGTGTGCCTGGCGGATCTCGGCTCATTGATGGTTGGTGCCAGTCATGCGGCACCGCCAGGTCTGGCAACAGACTATTTCAATGGCCGTATCGATCACCCGCGTATTGAGGCCCTCTTTGCAGACCAGGCCGTACCGCCCGCCGTTCTCATCAACCTAGACTTTGCTCGTCAAATCTCCAGCGACGCCATAATCGATGTCTCCGGTCACGGCCTCGACGGTGTCCTCGTCAACGCACCGATGCGTGGCGTCCAAGGGCACGACTGGGACGGCACGGAACCCAATTGGACCAAAGCGACGTACGGCTATGGCGCTATCCATTTCCACGAGGACGATCTGGACGATGCGGCATGGGCGACGGACTTTGAGATTGTTGTGCCGTCCAATGCGCGCTCCGGCGCCTACGCGTTAGTCGTCACGGCCACCAACGGAACCGCGTCCGACAGCGTACCCTTTTTTGTGCGGCCCAGCTCGGGGGCACAACAAGAGGCCACACGAGCGGCCAAAGTGGCTGTCGTGCTCTCCACATTTACGTACCTCGCGTACGCCAACGAGCATCTGTGGGACAAGACCCGCTCGTCGGCCATTGACGTCGGACCCGGCTTTGACATGGCCGACATTGCCCTCAGTGAAGACTTTGCCCGCCTGCAGCGCCGTGACGACCTCGGCCTGTCGTTCTACGACGTGCACCGTGATGGCTCCGGCGTGGTTTATTCGTCGTCCCGGCGCCCGATCCTCAACATTCGGCCGGGCTACATCATGTGGGCTTTTAAGCGGCCGCGCGAATTCAGTGCCGACACCATGCTGATCGGCCTCCTTGAACGGGAGGGCATCCCGTACGAGGTGCTGACGGACCACGACCTGGATGCCGGTGGCGTGGAGGTCCTCCGCGGCTACAACACGGTCCTGACCGGCAGCCACCCCGAGTACCCGAGCCCGGCCGTCTACGGCGCGTACCTCGACTACGCGCGCCAGGGCGGCAATCTCATGTACCTGGGCGGCAACGGCTTCTACTGGGTCGTTGGCGCCGACAGCCAGGCGAGCCCGCACCGCATCGAGGTGCGTCGGGGCGACCAGGGCGTGCGCACCTACACACTGCCGGGGGGTGAGCATGTGCTGAGCATGACGGGCCAGCAGGGCGCGCTCTGGCGTACGCGCGGCTTGGCGTGCAACGTGCTGTTCGGCGTGGGCTTCGCCGGCGAGGGTGTTGCACCCGGCGTGCCCTACCGAAGGCGGCCGTCCGACAAGTCTGGTAGTGTGCGTCAAGAAGACACGGACTGGATCTTTGCTGGACTGAAGGAGGACGAACTGATCGGCGTGCATGGTCTGGGCGGCGGCGCCAGTGGTGACGAGGTGGACCGGTACGATGCCGAGCTCGGCAGCCCGGTCGACGCCATCGTTCTGGCCACGAGCACGGGGCACTCGGATGCGTACGGCATTGTTCCGGAGGACCTCACGTTCCCGGTGGGGGGCACGGTGGGCACACAGACCGACCGTATCCGGTCGGACATGGTGTTTCTACGCACACCTGGCGGTGGGGGCGTGTTCTCGGTCGGCAGCATCAACTGGTGCTGCTCGGTGGGCTGGAACGACTATGACAACAGTGCGGCACGGGTCACGTTGAATGTTGTCCGGGGCTTTCTTGGTGGGCGTTAAGCCACGTAGGCGGTGCCGGTGTCCGCTTCGATCTTAATTTGTTTTCGGCCGGAGTGAATTTGGTTTGAATTTAATTGTTTTAGTCAACGTCCAGCCTCAGTCATCTTCTGGGTCTTATTTGGCATCGTAAAAACAAGGATCACGGATCTGCTTCATAAGTTCGCGCATATAATCGTGATAGATGCCGACAGCATCCATCCTCTTCTGCACGCTCGGACCAAAGCTGACCTTGTCGTTGTACAAACGGTCTGCTTCCTCCTGGGGCATGTTACGCGCCTGCTGAAGACTTGCCGCAATAGCGGGTTGTCGGACCCGCTCGGTGTCCCAGAACACATACACTCTCTCGTAGAGCGCAATTGAGTGCCCGGTCGTCCTCAATTTCATTAATGTCGGTTTGTTCACTCTGCCGATATAGAGCGTATGCAGCGCTGCTGCTGCTGCCCTGTGTAGCACCGTCGCCGTCTGGAGGAGGTGTCTGCCGCAACAGCTGGGCTGCCTCGTCGAAAAAACTACCCCTGCACATGTACGTATCCCCCGAGATGGCCAGCTTCGCCCTTGCTTTTCCGTCCCTGTGCACCAGCCGATAGGCGTAGAGCGAGCGCAGGTTTGCCATCAGGGCGAGGTAGCCCAGGAACTCGTACGGATCTCGGCGGTTTTCTGAGAACAGCACGATTCCATGCAGCTCGTAGTCCAGCCTGTAGAAGAAATCCCAGTGGAAGTCCTTCAGCCTTCTCTCACTTCTCTCAACTTCTGTCTCCGAATGGTCCTCTCTCTCCGGGTAGCTGCAGGCGCGGGTAGCAGCTGGCCACCTTGCCGGCCTGGCCGGGGTTGGGAGATGGTACAGACTGGGCGAGGCTATCACCCACGCGACGAAATCGTCTTCCACAAGGCACGTGTGTCTGTGAATTAACTGTGTGTAATAGAAGAACACACAGCTCATCGCCTCGACTTCCCACGGCTGGGCGCGCGAAAGAAAGTGGTCGATCTGCGCATCGCTCCCAGTGGTCGTTTCGTCAAAGTCGAATCGGTACGCAGGGAAGGCCTTGGCAAACAGTTCCAAGAGGAAAAAGCCTCGCTGGAAGGCAGCGCGCTCGGCTCGGGAGAGAACGAGCGGCGGTGGCGGTGGAGAGGTGCCGTCGTCAAAGCCGGTATGCGTATGCAGCAAGGTCCATGCCTTGGCGGCAAAGTCGTCGACAAAGTAGAGGACCCGGCAGACCAGACCGCAGAAGGACGCAATGTCCTCGCTATTGGCCGGCAGGTCAAATGTCGTGCCTCGAAAATAGTCGTCCAGGAAAGCTTGCTGCAGCTTGCCATCTGCTTTTGTCTTCATGTACGGCACGTGGCCGACAGCGAGCGCGGCAGACCGTGCTTCAGGCTCGATGGCATTCAGGGAGACCGACACCAGGATGCGGTCTCGGAAGAGATTGAACACCCGAAGACTGTCGGGCGACGCTGCCAGAAAGGACCGCAGGTCATTTGGATCGTGGAGAGCCTCCAGGATCTCGCCCAGAAGCTCGGGAGGGAGGTCGTGCAGATGCATGGCTCGTGTAGACATGCACACGTTGGAGTAGGATGCAGAAGAGAGCAGCGGGGAAGATAAAAAATCAACGGCCGATGACATTCACATCTCAGTTTTGTGAAGAGAACACAATTCGACGCTGTCACTTTTCACGCGACAATGTTTACTTGCTAGGCAACGACTGCCGCTCTCGGCGGCCACATGACGCAAAGCCACGTCGTGTATATCATCGACCCCCAATACCACTATATGCCCGATGAGCGTGTCTGGTCGTTTGTGTGATGAAAGAAAGGCGGCAACAACTGCGTTCAATAAGTGGGTATGTACGGCCACGGCCACGATACTTCCTGCCAGGCACCCATGAACTCATATCACACTTTGCTGTTAAGTATAAAAGTATTTCGACAATTGGCGCAATACGTATCCAGCAAGCATGCGTGAAGAAAGTGAAAAAAAAAACGACTCGCATCAACGCACATTCTTCACTTCGTAGTGCATACAGGCTAGGCATCCGTGGCCTACAGGAGCGGTCAACATGAGCGGCCCGTTCCAGCGGCCACCCCCATCATTCAACTTGGTTTTTGTTTCGGTTGTTCTTTTTCACTTATTTCCGAGTTTTCATATAACGAGCTTCACGCTGCCGCTGCCAACAACAATCGCACCTAGCACTCACTTTTCTGTGTTTCCAAATGCATCCCTCAATAGACGAAGACCAGCCTGTCAAGCAACAAAAGAGCGGGACCGCGGTCGACGCTCCGGCCTCATCTGGTGCTCCCGACTCACCAGTCTTCAAAGACGGCGTCTGGAAAGTCAAGACAACACACAGAAAAACACGCCAAGTTTGTCTCTGCCCTGTCCGGCCCATCCCAACCTCATGCGGGCCGTGTCCACTTCAACCTCTTGTTCTCTCATCCTAACCTTGGCATACGCTTCTAGAACTCCATTGGATATGGGTCCACGGGCTCCGTCGTGGTCTCGCCTTGCGGCACGCAAATCACAAAGACGGCCCGGGCGGGCTATAGCGAGTACGTACACAAACTCAACATGCGCAATATTCTGCGCGAATGCGATGTGTACATGCATCTTCCGCCGCATCCCCGCCTCGTTCCGTTTTGCAGCTTTACGGCAACGCCCACATCGGCCTCCATCACGCTCGGCTACCTCAAAAATGGCAACCTCCAAGATTACTTGGTCGAGCACCCGGACCAGACACTGTTGCAGCGCATGCTCTGGTGTGTCCAGGCGACGGAGGGTCTGGCCCACCTGCACCGGCACGGCGTCGTTCACTGCGACCTGCGCCCCGACAACTTTCTTGTGGGCGACGACCGCAAGCTGTGCATCATTGACTTTGGCGGGAGCCACCTGACAGGCGACAAGCCGCTGATGGCCGAAGCGGACAGCTATTTTATGCCGCGTGCCCCGGACCGGGCAACCAGTCCAACCACAGACCGCTTTGCGCTGGGCAGCTGCTTTTACTACATCATGACCGGCCACGCACCACATCACGACCTGGCGGACAAAGAGGCCATTACACCCGCATTTGGGCGAAAGGAGTACCCAGAGGATGTCCACAGCCTCCTGATTGCTGATGTGATTCTCAAATGCTGGCGAGGCGAGTTTGAGCGGACAGTTGATGTGTTCTATGCTCTGGCAAAGTTGGGAGACCAGTTCCGATCTGAGGGGAACGTGGAAAACGCGGAGGGTGCCAAGAAGAATGGTGAAACAAAAGAGGCAGACAAGCTCCCGTCACAAACTGAACACAACAGCGAAACGAACAACGAGCAAAATGGGGAGGGGAGGGATGATGCCAGCGAAAAGGAGTACGAAGTAACACAGCTCTACACATGACCAAGATACCCTGTCCAAAATCAAAGGACGCAGATAAAACAATATACAAATAAGGAATAAATATATGGCTCTTGACTTTTACAAAACCTGCTGCAGCAACAGATATCGTGCGGAATCCCTTCTGAACAACTAACATGGCTACATTCGACGATGGCCATCACACAACACGAAAGTCGAAAAGAAAAGAAAGCAAGGCCGAATATTAAGGCAAGGGGAAGAATACAAAAATCAAACAGACAGAAGCAACACCAACGCCGGCCATTATCTCCAACATTACGCACACAGCAAGGCCAACGTCGTCGAAACAACAGCTGACACGAGCGATATTGTCGACAAGCTGCCGCTCCGCAAGCCCGCGTTCTTCTTGTCACTGTCCGAGCTGCCTCCCGACCCGCTCTTGGCCGATGCAGCCGCTGCCGCGGAAAACCCGCCGGCACCACCGCCATAGAGGCTGTCGGCCACCGAGCACGCGCCCGTGAAGCCTCCTGCCGCACCCGCCGGGGCCGAGGCGAGGGCCTGCAGGCTCGCGGCGCCACCTTTGCAGCTCGCATAGGGCGCCATGAACACGCTGTTGGCCGTCTGGTCGTAGACGACGTAGGCGCCGCGGAGGAACGTAGCGCCCAGCAGCAGCGTCACGCCCGAGTCCACGTCCGGGATACCGCTGCCCGACGAGGACGAAGACGAACCGTCGTCCAGGGAAATGCCACCCAGGCAGCAATAGTCCGGCGCGAGTTGGATGGCAAATTCGGAGAGGGGCACGCGGATGCGGGCGGCGCCATTGTTAAAGGAAAAATCGACGGTACGCTTCAGGCCGACCTGGTTCTCCTTGCTGTGGACGTCCGAACCAAGGCCCAAGGACGAGCAAGGCACCGGGAAGATGCCGGCGCTAGCTGTTGCATCGGGTGATCTGCCGGCGAGCCGGGCGAGTTCGTTTCGGCTGTCCTGGGTGCCGGCGCCCAGGTCTTTGGCGAGGGCCTCCATGACGGCGAACGGCAAAATCGATAGCGTCGAGCCTGTGTCGAGGACAATCGGCCCACCGGAGCCGGAATACGTCTTGCTCGCATTGCCGCTGCTACCACTGAAACCAACCGTACTGCCCGTCATTCCGATCGAGTCTAGCTTGACCCAGTACCGCACGAGCGTGTCCGACGGCGGTGGCGGCAGGATCGGCGCCGGCATCATAGGGCCCGTGAACCGGTTCGTGTCCAGCCCGCCCAGCACGAGCGTGCCGGCATTGGCCTGGTTGGCCGACGCCAATCCAATGCTGAACACTTTGCCAGGGCCGCCCGCCGCATTTTGTTGCGCCACGGCGCCCACAAACGTCGTGTAGTTGTGATTCTCCGCAAACCCCAGCCCCAAGATGCCCTCGTACATGTCCTCGCTCTTGCGGCCCACGCCAAACTGGAGATTGCTCAGGGTGATGCCGCTGTCCGGCTGCGTGACCGTGTCGTTGTAGTAGTCAAACGACACGCGGCCCTTGGCATACTGGATGTGCCCGTGCTTTCCCAGATTCTTGCTGGTGCTCGAGCTGGCCGGGTCGTAACGTCCGCTGGCCACGCACTCTTTCTGGTCGGCGCTGCCGGCGCTGCTCCTGCCTGAGCTTGAGCTCGAGCTGCTCGAGCTCGAGCTGTTGCAGGATGGGTTGACCCACAGCTCGTCGGAGCCTGTGTCAACGACGACCCGGACCTTTTGGCCGGGTGTGCCTATGCTCACTGAGGTTGAGGGGGAAGAAGTCAGCAACAGAAAGCACAGAGGTCAGATAAACGACGAGGGTGCGACGTACATGTCACCAGGTAGGCCACAGATGAGAGGTTTGTGAGAGTGATGTCCGCATTGCGTCGTGAGAGGCCATTCGTAGGGCCTTGCGCTGATTCGGCCGACAACGACAACGCGACAGGGCCGTAGCTTTCCGACGATAATGAGTTTCCTGCTGCGAGGGCGCGACTTGCTGCGAGCAGCAGCGCCAGTGCATATGCTATGGGCGACGCCATTGTGTTGTTCTTTGTCGATATCGGAACGCCTTGGTGATTTTGCGTAGAAGTGTGTCGTGAAACACTGACTCAACTACCACAGGACCCCTCTGCAGATTCTTTGGTATTTGTATGTATTTATTTATACACGCTCCCTTTCACCTCTTTTCCAACAGACCGCACCAGGCCTTGGGGGATGGATGGCGGTGATTGCGTTGCCCTTTTCCGGTGCCAAGGCGTCGTTGCGTACCAACAGGCGAGGGTGGATAAGGGGACTTGAAGAGGCCGGGCGACACCGAGGCTGAAAATAAATTTGCATGTCGTGACCGAGAGGGCAACAGACGAGAGACGAGAGACGAGAGAGGGCTGTGACGAGGGAGGCAAGTGGCTATTTACCCCATTTCATTTCTCCATTGTCCTTCAAGGGGATCATTGCGAACGGCACAGTGCCAACAGACAATAATAAATTACACCCTGAGGGGAAATACTTATAAATAAATGCTGGGCAATTGCAGAAATGCTATATGCCCGTCTCACAAGGTAGCCCGTCCCCGAGATGTGGTCCACTGGTGCACGTGAACATGGCGGCGGCATCACCGAGGGTACTATCGACAGGCCGCTCCTGGGCACGAGAACACCCCTAACAAATGTACAGAATGAGCCACAGGTCTAGAAATGGGAGATGGGAGAAGGAAAAGGGGAAAATGGGAAGAGATGACTTGGCCTTGGTGATAATAATACAGCGTTTAGGCTAATATGAAGTTTGTGCGTGATTTGGGGTAATAGTCCACCAAGAGATTCAATTTATATTGTCGTTCGAGGCCATAAAAGGAAGTCAAAGCCATAAGACTGTGGAGACGCAACCGGACAAATAAAGGGAAGAAAAACACAGAGTGGATGGCCTGGACCGTAGTCGACGGGTGGTTGTTGTTTCTGAGACCGAGACTGCTCGAGCCTTACGGTGGCCATGGAATATTTGGAAGGCTCAACGCATGGTTACGGAAGATATGTCAATTTTTGTTTACTGTTCAATAGTAAATATTTGGAAATATGTCACTTTGTTTGTTATCTGCTGAATATTTCATTGGCTGTATCTGGGGAATAAGAAAAAAAAGGAAAGAAAGAACTTGACTTGAAAAACTAGATAGCAGAAAATGGACAAATCAAACATTTAACGAAACTCCGCCGTGATGCAGGCCGACTAAAACATAGTTCGAGGCAAAGAAACAGAGAATAAACAAACAAACCACATTTCACATGTCACATAGGTCCCGATTAAAGTTCCCTCCCCACCCCTTATCACTCATCCTCCTCTTCGATCGGAGCGGGCGTCCGGCGCTCGCTTCGTCGCTTCGGCCGCCGGTGCTGCGAGCTGCTAATGTTGCTGGCCGAGTCCTCGGGCTTCAGCTCGAAAAAGTCGTCGTTGGCGTCCCAGTCGTTCTCGCTGGCCGCGCCGGCGTCGTGGTGTGGGTCCATGGAGAACTCGTGCGGGTGCATCGACATGGGGATGCCGCCACCAGGCGCGGGTGTCCCTGACGTGGCCCACGCCGGCCGCTCGAAATCGACGCCCGAGGGACCACCACCGCCCGACTGCGGCAGCACGTCAATCTGCGCGGCGGCACCGCCCAGCCCGCCGACGCGGCGCTGCTGCAGGCGCATCGACAGGCCGGCACTGCGCTGGCGCAGACCGGTGCGCACCGTCTCGGCGCGGCGGTGGAGCACCTCAAAGGCATCCTCGAGCGCCTCCATGCCCAGATAGATCTCGCGCTCGATCTCGGCCAGGGCGGCGACCTCAGCCTCTTCGTCCGTGGACACCGCCTGGCGCGTGGCGTTAGTCGAGGCCGACGACGTGGCGGCCGAGAAGTTACTGATAAACGAGGCCGGTGTCGCATTGCGCGATACGGGGTTGCTCGCGAAGCCAAACCCGTTCGCCGGCGTGGGACCCCGTGACATGGGCGTTGGGCCCCGCATGGCCATGGCCGGGGTCGGCCCGCGTGATGCAGGCGGGACAGACATGGTCGGGAAGAAGCCCGACGGCTCACCGGCAATGGGCGTGGCGACATCGTCTTCGTTAGTGTCGGCACCCGACCACAGGAAGCCGTCAAAGCGGCCCGAGATGAGAATCTCCCACTCAGAGGGGTGAATGTCGGCAATCGTGTGGAGCAGGTCGTGTACGCCCGGGTTTTTGACGAGATACAGAGTTGTCTCGGCGTCACGGGGTGCCGTACCGAGCCGGTATAGGCGCTGGATGGCAAGACCTGTCTTGATAATGAAGTTTTGGCGCGGCTTCCGCATGGGTGTGGGAGCGCGCACTGTGGGCACCAGGTCACGCGAGCCGGAGAGCAGGGCATTGAACAGGGGGCGGTCGTCGTGGCCGAGGTTGGTCAGGATGGCAAAGGCCAGCGTCTCGTCATCAATCTCCTGCGGAGCCGAAGCGGGCGCCGAAGCACAGTCGCGCATCCAGCGGTCGACACTGGCGCGGACTTTCTTGTTCTGTCGAAGGTAGTGCTCGCGAAACTCTTCAGAAATGTCAGGATCGATCTTGACTGGGGAGGCAGGCCGCACAGGAAGGCCGGCTGCTGCACCCGAGCCGCCACCGACCGCTGCGGCGGCGACCGCGGCAGCGTCCAGACGCTTCTCCAATGCCGCGATGTTGAGTGGTGGCCATGTCGGGAGGTCAACACGACCGCTGACCCGCTCAAGCACCTCACCCCAGCCGAGACCGCGGTGCACATCGTCGCTCGATTCACAAACAATGCACGAGCAGCCCTCTGTAGGCAGCTCTCGGGAAAAGACATTCTCAAGGCGGTCCAACAACCGCCGGGCGACTGTGCGATGCCCCGTAGCGACAGCAACAGACCCATGCCCAGACAGCACATTGTTATACTGGTTCAGGAGGCTGAAGAATGGCTGGAACAGAGTCTCTGCGCCCTGTAGCGGAGGGTTGGTCGGGCGCATGAAGTTTTGCCGGGGTAGGACAGCCAGGAAATTCTTGGGGATGGCGTTCGGGAGACCACCATTCTGCATTAAATAATCGATGCGCGGAACCTCAAGTATGGTAAGAGGAGGCGGCGGTGGGGGTGCAGGCGGCACTGCAGACGCCATGGATGCCGTGGTGGCATCATCCTCCAGGCTCGTCGTCGTGGACAGCTCGGACTCGTGGACGCTACCAGGGGCAGGTGATGGGGTGTACAGACGCTCGGCGGCAACCGCGGCGGCAGCAGCAGCCGGCATCATGCCACTCGGATAGCGGTGCGGGGGGTACTGTAGATGGGGATGCGGGTGTGGTGGTGGTGGTGGTTGCTTCCAGTCGGCACCACTAGCGAAGAACTTGGGAGATGCCTCGGGGTTGGGCGTCTTGGGAGATGAGGATTCCTGGGCAGACTCTGGTGAGAAATCGACGTCACTGGCCTCGGCGGGTGACCGACGCCTCGGTTCCGGCTTCGAGGTTGCCGCCTGCACATCCTTCTCGCGCGCGCCTACCGTGTATGTTGCTTGGCTGGAGACCATTGAGTTGTCGGAGGGAGCCGACTTGGACAGGTCTTGTGCGGTTGTTACACTGTCACCGAGCGTCGAGGGCGTGCGGCTCTTCCTAATCCGTACCCTGCTTGTCTGGCTCTTGTGCGTGTTCGAGTTCAAGTCGGGGTTCAACTCACTCAGGTCGTCATCGTCGTCGTTATCTTTTTTGTCTTTGTTCTTATTTTTGTTGTCGTTGTTGTCGTTTCGTGTGTCATGTGCATCCTTCGGACTGGAGAGATTGGTGTCTGGCGGGCTCGGCGGCCGGTCGTGGTGGCGGCTGCTGGTGCGGGTGCGGCTGTTCTTGCGTGACGACGGGACAGAGCTGTGCGCCGGCGATGGTCTGTCTCTTCCAGCGGTACGCGAGCCCGGCCTTGAGTCGTTTGCACTAGACGATTTTGAGCGCTGCATGCCAGCTGCACCGGCACTTAAGTCGGTCGCATCAGGCGTCAACGGGTCACTGCCACCGCCGGTGCGACGTTTCACAGACCCTGCCGATGCCCGCGACGGTGCGGACAGGTCTTCGCGGCTCATGACCGACTCGCGACTAAACGCTTTGTTGACCGACGGGTACGGCAGCCGCTCGCGGCTGCGGCCCATCTCCGGAACGAGGTCAACGGTGGAGGAGGAGAGCGAGAGTGAGGCGGAGCGGGGTTTGGTGAGTTCGTCAACATCGGGAAGAGGGGAAGACGTGCCGCCGCCTGCTGTGGTCGAGGATCGCTTTTCACGCCGCTCCGACGAGCCACCTTCTTTGTCCTTGGTCCGCCGCCGGCTGCTGCTGCTTGTTTTGTGGCTCGAGGAGGACGTTCGGTGCGGTTTGCTGCTGCTGCTGGTCTCGCCGTCGGCCGGCTTGCGTCGCTGGCTGCGAGACAAGGAAGAGGAGGATGGGAAGACGAGGTCGCTCTCGCTGGTGCGGGCCTTGGACGAGCGGGGTGCTGAGCCCGAGGACGACTTGTGGTGGTGGTGGTGCGACGAGCGGTGGGACAGCAGCGACGACAGCGCCGACGGCGATGGCATGCTGTTGCGGTGTTCTCTGTTGTCGCGGTCTCGGTCTCGGTCTCGGTCCCGATCGCGGTCACGGTCGCGGCGTTCTGACTTGTCTTTGCTGCCGCTGGTGCTCACGCGGCGCTTCTCCTTGACCGGCCGGTCGTCGGCGTCGACGTCACCGGGGGTGACGGTGGTGACATCGCGAGGTTTCGATGCCATGGGAGAGAGGAGGAGGGGGAAGGGTCGAGAAGTGTGGGCGTGCGAAAGCTGAGCCGTTTGGGTTGGGCTCAGAGCGGCGATTGAGGCCCAGTGGGCTGTTTGTCTTTATATGGCGAGGTCCGCCTCTGGCGAAGCGGTGAGGTTGGGGCGGAGAAAGAAGTGTCGGTCGGGGTCAAAGAGGGTGACGACTCTGCTCAAACACAGAGGGGAAGCATGGGGGCGGGAGGCAACGCCGATGAAAGGCGGTCGAGGGGGGAGAAGCAGGAAGACGTTCGAGGCACGAGAGGAGAAACGTGCGGCCGAAAATAGGAAAGCCGGCAGAATGCAGTGCAATGCTGGCAGTCGTGAAAAAGCAGGCGATTCGTGTGGTAGGGCTAGGTAGCTTTCAAATCGTCGTCGCAAATCGGATGTCGTAGAAAGATCGCAGAAAATGGTTGTCAAAGGTAGAGGTTGAAGATGCGGGCGGAACAAAATTGCAGAAAGGAGGGGAAGCAGACGAGGATGGCGAGAGCGAGAGAGGCGACAGCAGGAGCGAGTCGAGGCAAAAAAATCACCAGAACACTGACGAAAGACGAGTGAGGAAGGCGCACAGGAAATGCTACGCAGCGGCAAAGGATGCAAGGAAGGTGCGGTGGACTGGTGGACTCGGCCAGCACACACACACACACACAAACGCACACACACCACACGCAGGTGCAACAGCCTGGGTCGGAGGCAGGAGCGACGGGTGAACCCACTAAAAGAGGGGAACAGCCAGCGCCTGAACGCAACCGAAGCTGCAGATTCACAGGAAAATCAAAACAACACACACAAAACACAGCAACAGCGGGCACCTGCCCCGTTCCTTCCTGCTGTGCCTTGTGCCTGATTGGTCCGTCCGCGCGGCAGCACCACTCTTGGAAACCACGCCAAAGCCCAACGACAGCGGGCAGAGCCACTCGGGCACTTGTTGGCGCAGGGCCATTTAGGCCACGCCAGGCCACGCCAGGCCACTCCAGGCCCCCCTTAGGCACGATTCTGCTGCCCTTTGGGCGTGGGGTCCGGCGGCTAGCGGGTGGTTGACAAGGGCAGAAGGGCGGCAGCACACCAGGAAAAAGCGGGGATCCTTCCTCTTTTGAGCTTAAATTAGAAACGGTGTGTGTACTTTGTCTTTGCAGCAGATCACACATAAATATATGTATCTATCTGGTACCGTCTTCAGCAGCCATTGCCCACTGAAAGAGCCCCACCACCTGCGCTACTACTGCGTCAGTGAACAATTTTTTTGAAGCTTCAACGTCGAGCGTCGTGACAATTGTGCCGTGCAAAATAACACGCAGCCCATTGCCATTCCCCACGCAAACGCCCCCCTCGCTACACACAATGGACACTCCCACACAACTTGTCCTTCCGGGCGACGACGTCGACCCGACGGAGCTGCTGCCACCCCGCCCAGCCACCGGCACCGACAAGAAGTCCAAGAACCCGCCGCCCCTGCGCCTCGGCCCTGGCCTGCGTCTGCTTCTGCCCTCTGGCCAGGTGGTCCCGACTGTGAGCGGCGAGCTCGTTGCCGACCGCCGCAAGAACCTCCTCTGGGTAGAGAGCGAGGGAGGAAGAGTGTGTACCCCGTGTACCCTACCTTCGCTTGGCTTTCATCGCTAACAGACACCAGTACTATCCCACCACAGGCGACCTCGTCATTGGCCAGGTCCTCCGCACGACGGCCGACGACGCCATCGTCGCCCTCGCGCCCCACGATGCTCCGCCCCTCCGCGCCGTCCTCCCCGTCCTCTCCTTTGCCGGCGCCACGCGCAAGAACCGCCCCGACCTACACGCGGGCACCCTCGTCTACGCGCGCGTGTCCCTGGCCGCCAAGCACCTGGATACGGAGCTCGAGTGTGTCGACCCGGCAACGGGCAAGTCCGAAGGGCTCGGCCCCCTTGTGGGCGGCATGGTGTTCCCCGTCAGCCTGTTGATGGCGCGGCGGCTGCTGATGGCGTCCGCCGAGAAGTCGGGCGTGGCCGTTCTGGCGGCGCTGGGCGAGGAGGGCCTCTCGTTTGAGACGGCCGTGGGCCGCAACGGCCGGCTGTGGGTCAACAGCGACAACACACGGACGGTGGTGCTCGTGGGCCGGGCGATCACGGCGACGGACGCACAGAACCTGGACGTGCAGCAACAGCGGGCCCTGGTGAAGAAGCTGGTTCGTGGTGGGTGAAAGACGAGACAGGCATAGAGAGCTGAGAATGGAGGAAACACTTCCTACAAGGAATATACAGGAACGCAGGGCCGTGGGTATTGCTGCTGCAAGCAGCGGCATCGCTTCGACGGAGCGCTTTACTTATGCTGCACACAGTATTCACAGCAAGGAAGAGAGATCTGCCTCTCCAAGCGAGGTCAGCCGAGCATTTATTTCTGGCACGGGCACGAGCAGAGGCGAGGCAATACTCTGCGCCGCGGCAGGCGGTAGAAGAGATACGGACGAGGCTGCTCTTGCCTCACGCGGCCGTCGTACTGCGGTGTCGGACTGCAACACGCTACGATCCTAGAATTCGTGCCCATGGTAAGCCCATACTGTGAGCGTCTTACTACATAAATACCAACGTTCAATTTCACTTCAATTTCACCGTATTCTGCGACTTTAATGCCTTAATTTACGTTCTCCAGTGCATGATAGTTTAAGTTTCGGGAAACGAAGATATGGTATTATGAAAAGATATTTTTGCTAAACGAGAGAAAAGTAACGCCATTAGATTTTGTCAACCATATAAATCGCTGTGTGGTATATGTGTATGCCTCTCCCTTTGAGGCAGGTCCCCGCAAAGCAAAACAACATGAACAAAAAAGCAAGGCATACCCCCTAGCAAAGCATTTTTGACCTGAGCCCCATTCCCTGTTTGCCCCCTATAGAGAGCAAACGGCACCAACAAACACACTGCGAAGCTCGAACAGAGGACACAATATGGGTTGGTCGTGACGCCAAATGAGAAGTAAAAAAGGTAGAGAAACAAGAAAAAGAAATAATAGTTATACAGCCCAATCGTTCAAGACTCCTGGTGTTTTTTCGCCGTCATGCAGATATGTATCACGCATACTCCATCGGCTGGTCAATGACCTCAATCGGCTCGTGTTCTGGGTGCACACCGTGCTTGTTGACCATGTGCCGGCGCCAGTTGTCCTTGCGCGGAAACGACTTGCCGCCGGGGACCGAGTACGGGCAGCCCTCTTCGGTGCAGTGGTACTTGCGACTCTTGCTGTGCTTGTCGTTGACGTGACGGTCCAGATGCGTCCTCGTGCCAAAGCGCTTGCCGCAGCCAGGAACTGCGCACTCGTGTGGCCGCTCGTGATAGCGTTTATGGTGGCTGGCATGTTAGTAGGTCGATACTCGACGGGAGTGAGAGAGGGAGAGGGAAGCTTACTTGAGCTTGTGAATCTGGTCAAAGACACGGCCGCAATCGTCGCAAGCAAAGGTTCGGGGAGAAGTGGCTATTAGCAAGGTTAGTAAAGATAAGATAATTCCATGCTCAGGAGATGGCGAAGGGAAGTGTTCTTACAGGATGATTGTCCTGGTGTCGAGCCCTGGTTTGACGAAGGCGATACCGGGCGGCTAGGGATGCTAGTGCCTGGTACGGAGAGTGGTGAGTTGAAGTTAGGTGCCAGCTTCTGTGGTGATGGTGTCATTGGCATGGCCATGCCGGGCGGCAGGGCGCCGTTTGCCGGGTTGATAGGCAGCTGGCCGGGGCTGCTTTGTGGGGTTTGTAGCGCAAATTGTGGGAAGTTGTTGTCTTTGCCAAAGTCGACGCCGTTCATGCCATCGGCACCGTTTGACGGGACGGTGAATGGAGCCGCTAGGAGCATGCCGTTGGGATAGTCGCCTTGGCTGACAGGTGTCATAAACGGTCCTGCGATGGTCGGGACGTTGACGTTGTTCGGCAGATTCCAATACATCGGTGCGCCCTGCTGCATCTGTTGCGGTATCTGCTGTGGCATTCGCTGGTACATGTCGTTAACGCCAACAGTACCGTTCAGCGGGTACGCGCCAGCGCTGTTGAAGTTCGTGTCGATGCCGTTGTTGGCTCCACCGATGGCGCCGTTGTTGATGTTAGTGTTGATCGTGTTGTTGATGCCGCTGTCGTTAGTGTCCACGTTACTGATGTTGCCGTTGTTGATGTTGTTAAAGTCGTTGTTGTTGGGTACATAACCCATCTGTTGGTCTTCACCGTAAGCAAAGTTGAATCCGCCCTCGGCGTCAAGACCAAGCATGAGTTCGTCGAAATCGGCTGGATCGATTTGGTCGGTGCCGATGTTGGCCTGTGGAATCTGATTGGTAGGTGCGACTTGTGTGTCTTGGGTGTCTTGTGTCTCGGAGCTAGAGTCGTCGATGTTCAGGTCAGATGCAGGAACAGCGTGGGGTTGGGCCGGAGTGGCGATTAAAGTGTCTTCGGGCGCTGACACCGATTGCGCGGCAGTGGGTTCTTGAGGGGACGGCGCATCGGTGATGTCGGGGGAGGCCTCGGCGGGAGACAAGGGCTGTGTTGAGGCCTCAACCGGTCCGGAGGCCTCCTCCTGCTCTGCCTCAAAATTGGAGTCAGAAGGCGAGGCGACAACCGAAATTGACGGGACATGCGGCACGTCAAGAGAATCATCAATTTGGCTGCTTTCCACCGCGGAAGGCGGCGACTGCTCAATTCGATCGAGCTCGGCCGTCTTGTGGACGAACCGCTCGTCGTCCGTGGCAGGTGCCCAAACGTCTCTCGGGTTGACTGTGCCCGGGGCGGGGAGACGGGGGCTGGGTACAAGAGGGCGATAGGAAGGCGAACGCGGCATAAATTCGGTAGGCTCAGGAGTCAGCTCCGATTTTATTGAGCGTGATCCCGCCGGGGGAGAAGAAATGCCGCGGTCGCTAGTTTGGTCGTGCTGCACGCCTTCCTGCTTAATTCCACGGTCACCTTCGGGGACGCTGGGAAGAGGCGATGTAGGGCTCAAAGGCAGCGGCGAGAAGTCTTCCCCAGTAGCGGCTGTGCGAAGGCTGTCGGTACGAGAGACAGTAGGCTTCGTTTGTTTCTTGGATCCAGATGCGACGCCAGCCAAAGCTGCTGAGGAAGCAATGGAGGCCAGACTCGTAGCAATCATGCTCGGGGGCTCGGGGGCATACGAAACAGGCGACATGAGATGCGAGCTCGGGTCGGTAGGAGGCGACAGCGGTGCTCCTGAGTAGTACTCCGCCGACGCGCCAGTCAGGTATTGCGTGTTGACCTCGAAGAAGGACGGGTCCACGCCCGTGCTGTGGTCTTCAATGCCCTGCTCTCTCATGAGCCATGTATGGTGGTTGGACGCGTCGTACTGGTTGAAGCTCAACTCGACAGGAGAACGCGTGCTGTCCGGTCCACGGGCAGAACGGCTCGTTGACGAACGTGATGGTGAAGACCGTGTGCTGCCCTGGCGGAAAACTGCCGCTGCACGGCCCGCGATCGTCTCGAGTTTGTCAGAGAGCTTATTGGATGACCGAGCCGTAAGCATCGTCGAGCTGCGCTGGCGCGGTGCGATCATGGGATCCTGTGAGCCAAATGTCGGAAACGTTGCGGCCGAGTTCAGTGTCGGGTGCGGAGGATATGAGTGCTGCGGTCCTGACGATGAAGCCGACTGTGGGCCAGCATACGGAGCCGTGTTCGTGTTGATCGGGAAGACTCCTGGCGGTAGAGCCGCACGGGGCGGCGCTGCGACACCAGGCGCAGCACCGGGAGGTGCTGCACCGGCGGCCGCAGCAGGCTGCGGAGCTCCACCAGCGGGCGGAGGAGTCGGGGACGAACCAGACACGGCAGGCTTGCCATCTTCGGATGAGTTGTTGTCGCCGATCGTGGCGGCAGGATCCGAGGGACCTTGGGCTGACGGGTCAACGGCCCCCGGGCCTGCACCGGGAGGCGCAGACGGCTGATGGAAAAGAGGGTGGAAGGCTTGGCCGGGCGGGCCACCGTTGTAGCCCGGCCCGGTAATGCCCATCTCTGCATTTTCGGCAGCGATTTTCTTGTGATATCGATGGTCTCGTATGGCTCGCAGGATAAATGGAAGGACAAGGATGAAGATCAGAAAAGCGCCAATTACGGAGCCCACGACGGCGCCGGCAATGCCGCCATGCGAGAGCGACCGGGCCACGAGGTGGCCAGCAGCCGTTGATGGCGACATGGTTAGGAGGTGTCGGTAGTATGTGTAATGGACAGAGCCAAGATTGTGTCGTGTGTGCGTCTCAAAGGTCGGCGGTGTCGAGAATCGGGACAGCCAAAATGGCGGATCGGCGGCTCGAGGAAACGCGATCGAGCGTTGCGTGCGGGGAACGGGTCGATATAGGATGCCAAGCAGCCAGAAGGCGCGCAGATGTCGCGGCGTCGCAGTACAAGAAGTATCGAGAAAGGAGGTTCCGAGGCGATGGGATCCAGGGGACAAGGCTGGGTGAAAGACAAAGGTGGTGACTCGGTCTGTGCAGTGAGAAGCTGGCGTGAGGGCGTTTTTCTCTCGTTCACGTCGAGATTGGCTTTTTTTTCTGTCTCGTTTGGGTGCAACCCACGCAAAGGCCGCGTTACGCCGCGGTGTTGTGCGACGGGAGCGGCATGGGGGAGATACAGGATACTGATGCTGAAGCGGCGACGAGGAGGTTGAGGGCTGAAGGAGCTGGAAGAGCTAAGAGAGTCGAGAGGCAGTAAGCAGGTCGAGAAGGAGGCGCCTGGGATAGAGAAGTGAGACACTCTTGCACTCTGCGATACGAGGAATGGGCGTCGCGGGCGGGAGGCGGGTATCGAATTCGGGTAGGGGTTTGGCGCAAGGCAAACGAAACGGTCGAGGGAAATTGGCGAGAGTCGACGAGAATCGGCGAGATTGAAGCTGTTGGGGCGGTCAGGTATTCGGAAGGAAAAGGCTGGTGGGTTGGGACACGACAAAGAGGAAAGAGACAGGGGAGGAGAAAGAGGGAAGGAAAACACGACCAGAGCCAGCGCACGACCCAATACACGAAAAAGCAGGTGCGAAGGACCAAGACCAAAGAGGAGAAGGCGGCGGGCGGCGATGGCAAGGAAGGAAGCAACAAAGGGAAGGAGGGCCCTACGGACGGGACCAGGAAAAGCTGAAGGCTAGTAGCGCTAACGCGAATGGGGTGAGTGCGAGATGGCGGGTTCGAGAGGGCGCCCGACGAGTGCCGCAGGAATGCAGTAGCACTTAGAGCAATTAAGGTGAACGCCTACGACAAATTGGACACTGAAAATGCGATGGGGGAAAAAGCAAAAAAAAAATGACATAAAATTTAGTCGACACAATTAGAAGCATAGCAAAGGAAGAGGATTTTGAGAAGGAAAGAGCGGTACACATATGAAAGGCAGGTGCGCCCTTGATTGTGTGGGGTGAGCAAAGGGCAGGCGGAAGGAACGACCTGTAAAAGAAAGGTCCAGGCCATGTCAGCCCAGCAGCTAACAGCGCCATGAACCAGCGGCGAAGTAAGTAAGATACTTCAGAACCCAAAGAGGGTGTGAAGGATACCTGGAACAGAGTGACAACGGTGCCAAATCAAGTCCAACTTTATCACCAGGAGGGACAGGTTTGTACTCTCCTCATTGTATGCAGCTTGCGATATCAATAAAAATGGCAATGTATCTTACCACGTTGGCTGCAAGGTGAATAGAAGGAAAGAGCGAGGCACAGAGAGGGAAAACACGCGGAAGCCGCAAGCAAGAGCGAGATTTCTGAATCCCTCCTGCCTGTGCCGCTGTTGCCCTGTGCTGGGGAAACCAAGCAGCATTACGACGCCGGTGGACTCTGGGGCAGAATGAGGGAAGGCGCAGCGCAGAGCGCGACGAAACAGCCCGGACGCAGCAAAAACGAGCAACACAACGGGAAAGAGCAAAAGAGCGACCCCGAAGAGGCGGCACGTGTCTACGGAGGGAGCCGCCCAGAAGAAGCATTTCCCCGTTTGCACGGTAAGTCAGGGGCCCGGGCCAGCAATATCTGGGAAATTGTCAGAGACGTCTGAGCCTCGATCAGGGAGACTCGAGAGACGACAAGGCAAAAGGATACAAGGCTACGCACAAATTAATTAGTTAGGGCAAACCACAAGAAACAGACGGCAAACAGAGCGAAATAATAGAGGGAAGCGGTCGAGTCGTCGGTGACAATAGTCGTGAGATAGCACTACGACTTCAAACAAGTTTCTACAGCTCAGTGCTGGAGGCCTCGCAAAAAATAAAACCGGAGCCTAGAACGCGCGAGCTGGCGGCCACGCCGTGGGGCGCTAAAGAGGATCCCTTCCAGCGGGTTTAAACATCCCCTTGACACAGCCCACCTACCAAAGCAGAAAAGACTAGGCTGAGGCTGTGTATTCTTTTGTACCGCTACACTATATATTGCTCATGAGGTACATCACATGACATAACAAGGCTGAGCTCAAATCTCTGCTCAAGGAAACCGTCACCACAATCTTTGTGCACTCTCGTAAGATACTCCTTGTAGGAAACTCCGAATACGTCGTACATCAGGCGGAATTGACAATAGTTAAGAGCGTCACAATTGATTTACATACATGTACTATAAACGTATATCATATGAATATATCACATACAATTTTTTGATTTTTTTTTCTCTAAAAAGAGTAAAATATCTTTGGCTTTGCTTTTTTGTTAAAAAGAAAAATCAAAATTCGCGAAAATTAATTATATCGAAAAAATCTCTGCCATTATAACATGAGAGCAAACACAATAATATAAGTACAAATTTCGAGTGACTAGCTGATGCCAATGGACCGCAATAAAAATGCCACAGATGAGTACAAAACATACAACCGAAATGCAGGCCTATCCCTCTTGCCGCCATATGTACACACCCTCGTCCGTCTCCGTCTCTTCGTGCTTAATGTCTGGTGTTGGTCTTACAGACGACGAGGCTCTCGATGCTGGTGCTGTTGGCGAAAAGTGCGCCGCCGACGTCGGCGTTGTCCTCCCACTCTCCACCCTGGCCTTGCCTTTTCCCTTGTTTTTGCCGCTGCTGGTGACGCTTGCCTGTGACCGTAGCTCGTCTTCCACCTCTTCGTCAGCAGCCCCTTCTCCGACAACACCGTCGTCCCCCTTCTCTTCCTGCGGCGCCTCGAGCTGCTCACCCTCCTTGAGCCAGGCCAGCGAGGTCCGCTCGGGGCTCGAAAACTGGCCGGAAAACAAGTCTTCTTGCGGGTCGACAGAGACGCGCTGCGGCGAAAAGGGCCGAGACCGTCCGCGACTGCTGGCCGTCGTCTTGGCCGACTTGGCCTTTTGCGCCTTTCTGCGCGATGCCGACGTGCCCCGTGCGTGGACCGAGGCGGTGTCACTGCCGGCGACCGAGGCCGTCGAGGCCGCCTCGGCGTGGGCCAGGCTGTCGAGGCTCTGGTATTGGTGCTGGTAGGAGTCGACGGCCAAGCTGTCGGCACGGGCGTAGCGCTGTTGTTGTTGCTGCTCTTGCTGCGGCGCTGCCGGCGGCTCAACGTTGGAGATCGTGATCGTGGGGTCGGCGTCTTCCTCCTCCTCCTCCTCTTCTTTTATGGATGCACCCTCATCGATTGCCTCCTGTGATTGCTGTGATTGCCGCGACTGCTGTGACTTTTGTGACTTTTGTGACTGCTGCGACTGTTGTGACCGTGTGCTCGAGCGTTGCCCCTTCCTAGGTGAACGACCGCGGGCTTGGTCCAAGTCCTGGTACTGATCCTGGCTCTGATCGCGCGGCTCCGCCTTGCGGCCCAGGATGCTGCCGCCTGTCAGGATGCTAAAGAACCCCCCACCGCCACTTGTTGAGGCCGTCGCGGTGTCTTTCGCTGCGGCGCTACTGCTGCTCCTGTCGTTTCCGTTGATCGTCGACACCTCGCTCGCTTCGTCGTCGATTCCGGTGCCTTCGTCGTCCCCATCGTCGTCGGCATCGCCGTCGATCAGGTCGTCATCAAAGCTGTTGCTGGATATAGGTGCACCGCCACCGCTTCCGCCGCCGAGCAAGGACAGCTTCGGCCCGACGCCGGATCCTAGAAATCCGCCGGCACCCGACACGACGGCATGCGAGCTGCTTCCGACAATGCCCGCCCCATTGGACGAGCCGCCCAGAAGCAGGCCGCCGCCACCTAGATCATCATCGTCGTCGTCGTAGCCATTGCGCGAGAACAGATCTACGGCGCCGTCCAAGACCACGTCGAGCCCGCCACCGGGCCAGCCTTTCCGCGCCAGGCTGTCCAGGATGTCAACCTCGGCGCGCACCATGTTGCGGCTCGCCTGGCTCACGGTGCCACTCATGTCGCGGCTTTGGTCCAAGAGCGTGACAGCGTGCTCGCCCTGGCGCACCGTCAGCGCGTCCAGGGCCTCGGTCATGGCCACCAGGTGGTCGCGCATGCGGCCGACGTCGCGCTGGCGGGGCTTGCGCAGTTTGACGCCTTCCTTTTCGAGGCGGCGGATCTCGCGGCTGGCGTCGCGCATGCCGGCGGCGTAGCTTTCCTGTTCGGCTTCGACGTCGGCGCCGTAGCGGTCGAGCTCGTGGACAATGGGCAGCTCAAAGGAGCGGTAGACGGTTTCCGCGAGAATGCCCTGCTGGTTGGCCATCAAGTAATACAAGCCAGAGGTCGCCAAGAGAACATCGGCCGTGCAGGACGCTTCGTGCAAGCTGCTGCCGCTGCTCATGAGGCCGGCGCCTCCGCCGCCAGTATTGTCGCTGTTCAGGCCGCCGCCTCCATGCGCATAGGGACCCGGCGGGTAGGGCTGGGCGCGGGCCTCCTTTAACCGCGCGCACGCCTCGAGAGCGCTACCAAAGTTGGACGCGGCGGCCGACAGCTGGCCGAGGGCCACGCGGTAGGCCTTGGCGCTGGCCGACAACGTCTCGTACGCGAGGCGCGACCGGTCGGTGTCGTCGTGCGAAAAGGGAAACGGCTGGCGCGGCGGCGGCGGGGCGATGGACGCGAAGGAGGCCGAGGCGGGCAGGCCCGAGAGGGAGGGGCGCATTGTCGAGGCGGTTGTGGGCGGCGACTGCGCGGCGCTGGGAAAGGAGCTGTAGCCGGAGC
Organism: Sporothrix inflata; assembly: GCA_021396225.1. Classification (NCBI taxonomy): domain Eukaryota; kingdom Fungi; phylum Ascomycota; class Sordariomycetes; order Ophiostomatales; family Ophiostomataceae; genus Sporothrix; species Sporothrix inflata. Next base: position 182,525 of record WNYF01000010.1, on the reverse strand, counting down.
TGTATGCGGAGGGCCCGTCACCGCTGTGCGGCCCAACCCCGGGTGATCTGGTGACGGAGTAGAGTGAGGGGGCGTTGGCGGCCGAGGGGGACGAGATAGACGAGGGCCCGGCCGTCGCGGAGGCTGTTGGTGAGGAGGGCATGGTTGCTAGCTCCGGCCCTACGGCCAATGTTACTTGTCAAAGCTACCGGTAAGAACGCAAAGACAGTGCGGCCGTTGGTTGGGAGAGCTGGAGAGTGGGTGGCCGGTCGAGGATGACGGAGTAGTTATAGGGAGGAGGAAGTCGGCGGAAAGGAGGCTCCACAGGGGAGAGGAGAAGAGGGGGAGGATCCCCTGGCGTGCGCGTCGAAAGTGGGAAAGAAGAACTAAATCTGCAAGTTGGGCACTTCACCGTCGAGCCTTACGGTCGTGGGACGGTCGTAGGAGCCTCGTGAACGACAGTTGGCTGTAAGGCGCGTTGCGCAAGAGAGAGACGGGGTCGCACTGTTGGTTGGAGCGAGATTTGGGGGACTTTTGCGGCATGCGGCCGAAACAGGCAAGATATTGGAACGTGCCCGCTAGCAGCCGCGATAGACAGGCACGGGGTCCTGATAAGTGGCAGGTGCAGATTGGCATTATTATGTCAGCATATTTAACGCGCATGGCGCTAGAGTCTCTCAAGTTTTAGGGCGTCTTATGGGGCATCATGTTTGTTTACTTGCACTAAAACCCCTTTTCTTCTTCTTGCCAAAGGATACTCTTCTTGGTTCTCGAAATTGCTGCACCTGGCCTCTGTGGCTGGTGATGATTACTGGTGATGCTGTGGTTATAGAGTCAAATTGGGGAATAGTGTAAAATAAAGTATAAAGTATATGTATTCAATGCATTTGTGACTACTGACACTGTGGTCAGTTTTTTTTAAAATAAAAAAAAGAGAACAAGAACACGGAAAGAACGACGAGAAGAAGAGAAGAAGAAGAGAAGAAGAAGAACAAGAGAAGAAGAAGAAGGAGATCGGCCGCTGCTGTGACTGTTCTCCAACTTCCCATGCGTTGGAACTGGCCCTCCTCATGTACCCTTCTATATATTGTTCAGATTTCCGTGCTCCATCCAATCTCTATTTCCACTGACGCTGAGGTCGGATTTTCACGACAAGTTTGAACGATCACTAACCCCCCTCTTCCATTTTCATCCCATTTGTAGCCTCCCTCGACATCGTATTTCGATTGTTCGAACATCTTCACGATTCCATATCCCCCAAGAAGGAACACGGGAAGTGAGGATCGAAACGCCCAACAGGATTGGCTCCCGTTCCGACACCACCCGGAGGTTCGATGAGGAACAACCATTCGACAAAAACCAGTAAAGGTTTTTGAAGTTGCCGGATGAGCTCGTCGACTCGCTGGACACAGCTGGCGGCGTCGCGCGCAGCTGTGCCCAGTGGTAGTGGACGGTGATCTCCTCACCCGGGACAACACCGTGTAGCATCCAAGGTTTGTATTCCATTCCATTTGTGCGCACTTCCGGGTTGCAGTCGCCATTCAAGTAAGCAGCGGTCGTAAAGACGCCTGCCCTCTCGTACGGGCATCTCTAATGGGAGGCGGTGGCCGATGCACCAAGTAAATGGCCATTTTGGTCAGAATCGTCTCCGGCAGGCGAAGTCGTGCCGCCATGGGCGGTGGCGCATGTCATCTCTTTCGCTGGCCCGTGCCAGGCCGCTCCATGGCGGGAGCGGCGACGTCGGACACGCCAAGGGTGCATTCCGACAATGCAATATGACCACCGGCATCAACATGACTCGAGACGATAACACCAGCTGTGGTGGCTTCGTGGACGTGTCGAACCGTTCTGCCTGGCACCTGGCCCCTCCCCATAGTAGTGGAAAGGCGCCAGAGCGCCAACCACCACCGTTTCCATTACATCTAGGAGACAGTATCATCATGCAGATTTCATAGAATCCGCAAACGGGACCGGATCTCAGATCTGTCCAAAGTTGTCGTGACCAGAAGAATCAAGAGAGAACTCTTGCCACGACACCTTATAAAAGGTAGATTCCGCACTGTCCATTGCCGGGGCTCTGGCTTAGCGTCAGGATCCGTATATCGATTGTAGCATCCGGTGAAATGCGAGCACTGGGTGACAGATGGGCCGGTGGGCCAGGGCGAACTTGGGTGGGTAAGCCTTGAAAGTACCTGTAACCTGCTTCCAGAAGACACACTGAAAAAGATCGGTTAGCTTTTGTTGTCGCTTTCCTTATCGTGTATCACAATTGTTCTCATCAAGGATCCTGACTTACGGATCAAGAAAGTACGCTCATAAAAATGGCGACTTTCCACAGCACGCTATTCACGCTGAAGACGTTGTGGTTGAAAGCAATGTTCGTGAATTTGGCCTTCTGGTGATCTTCTGGACCACGAGGGTAAAAGGGGCTTAGAGACATCACTGGCTGAGGAGGACCGTGGATGTCGTTAATGAAAGGGCTGAAGACATCTGGGGTGCGAACGGTCGTTGTTGTACGAGCTCTTGGGGCTCTGTGCTCCGTGGGGGCTCCGCTTGTCCAACGCCCAGATAAGAATGTCTCTTATTTGAAAGCGAAAAGTTTGAAGAAGGAAAGAAAAGGGAAGAGAGAGGTGAGGGGGCGGAGCAGCCGGTGGGCGATATTTATATACGAAAAATTGGGTGGGGCCAGAGGGGAGCAAAACAGGAAAGAGACGAGGAAGGAAGTTCACTCGAGGAAGGAAGTTCACTCGAGGAAGGAGCGAGTGAGGGCTCACTTTTTGCAAACGAAATGGGCTGCCCAGCACCGTGCAAGTCCTTGCTGCGAAGAGAACAATAATAGGAGGCCTGGTACCAAAAATACAAATTAAGGACTCGATAGGTAGCTGCATAGACCTTTCAGGCTTACGGCGGCAACTCAAGAAAATGGGGAGGAGGAAGTACTACTCGTGTATATCAATGCCACTATCCTCGACCGCGAGGCCTCGCGACTTCACTACTCTACTGAGACCTCAGCGTCCAATACTGTCTGGTGTTTTACTACTCTGCCAAGACAAAACTCAAAAGAAAGTCGGCGAACAGGCCTTTAAGTGAATTCGATATACTGTCTTGGCCTGATCTTTGTCTTGAGGCCGTCTTGAGGATGTGGTCATACGGAGAAACAATAAGGATTTGGGTAGGGCAGGAGTGGCTAGCCTGCGCCTTCCTCAGCGTGAGGCTTTTGGTGTACAGGCTATTTACACAGCATGCCCCGTAAGTGCAGGTGGCAGAATCGTGCGGCACCCATCAATCAACACAGCAAGCAAACAGTCCGACGAGCACTTAAATGCTCAGGCCGATCTGAAGCAACATCCAATTAACATTCACACTCGGGTTGATGGACAATAACTCGAACTTTCAAGGACCGTTTTATTGCTTATACTTGGGAACCAGCCGACGCGAAACAAGGACAAAATACAAAGAGGAAAGCAAATCGAAGCCAAACATTCATGAACGAACAATACAAACACTGGACAAAAGAGAAGCCCACCAAACGGGCCGGACATGACGATGCCACCGATGCCCTTCCACGCACCTCTCCGCCCTATCCCTCACAACGAACACGTCCCCCGCCCCTATGCCGTAATGACGATAAAACTGCCCCGGCGCTTGATCTTGGCACTGCAGCTGCCCTTGCCGGCTGTCTTGCTCTTGGTCTTCTTGGAGCCCTTGCCTTTGCCCTTGGCCTTGGCAGCGGCCTTGCGCTTGGCGGCCTTCTTCGCCTCCTTCGCCTCCCTCTTCTTCTTGTCGGCCTTGGACTGCTTGCAACTGCCCGTGAGATACTTCATCGGGAAGTCGCGCGACCCGACCGAGCTGGACACAGAGCGGGCGTCGTCGTTGTCGGAGTTGTCCGAGTCGCTGTCTGAGACGGTATTGGCATCTGAGTCCGAGTCTGAGTCCGTGCTCACGTCGGAGCCCGACTCGATGCCCGACCCGTTGGATTCACTGTCGGACTGCGCTGCCTTGCGGTCACGGCGACGCTTCTCCTTCGCCTTGGCCTTGGCTTTCTTTGCCTTCTTGGCCTTGCGGCGGGTATGCGAGCTGTCTGAGTCGTAGGCAGCGTCGGAGTCGGAACCCGAGTCATCAGAGTCGGAGCTCGAGTCAGAGGACGACGACGAGTCGGAGTCGGACGCAGAGTAAACGGTGCGTGACCGGTCGCTCACGGCGTCCCAGTCCGAATCGTCCGAATCAATGTCCTTCTTCTTGCCCTTGTTCTTCTTGCTCTTCTTGGCGCGGGTCTTCTTTTTGTCCTGGCGGCGGACAGAGCGGTCCGAGTCGCTGCCACTGTCACTACCACTGCCACTGCCATCGCTGCTATCGCTGATATCACTGTCGCTGTTGCTCTCGCTGTCGCTCGTCGCGCTCTTGGTGCTCACACTAATGCTCCGGACACTGCTGGTGCCTCTCGCACCGGAGCGCCGGCCACGCCCAGCCTTCTTCTTCTTCTTGCTGCTCGACACCGGCTCCAGTCGTGCGCTGCGCATCCCGCGCCACCCGGGTGGCAGGGGCAGGCCATGGCGCGAGGTGGATGGCAGCATGTACGGCTGCGCGGGGCGGCCCATGGGTGGGCGGCCGATGCCGTTGGCATTTCCGTTCCGGGAAATGGTCGGGCCCATGTTGGGCCGCATTGGCATTGGGAAGCCACCAATGCCGCGGGGTGGCATGCCGGGCCTCATCGGTGGGCCTGCAGAGTTCTCCAGATGCACGGCGCCGGCCGGTCCGGGCCACGGCCTAGGTGGCGGCGGCGACAACGGCGGGCCGTTGGGGGAGTTGAGGCTCGAGAAGGGAGCATTGGGGGACGGGGAGGCAGACAAAGCCGTGCCAGCAGCCGCGATGGCCAACACCCGGAAGATGGGTGGCTTGCTGCTGGTGGTGGCCGTGGCCGGCGTGCTGGCCGTCGTGTTGGTGCTCGTGACGCGGTGCCCACTGTACGGGCTTCGGTAGTCGCTCCCATTGTCCATGGACGACGACGCGACCGACGGGGTCGGAGTCGGAAGCACTACCGCCGCACGGTGCAGCTGGTTGCCTGACAGCACCAGCATGTTGACCAGCTGCGGGTACGTCAGGCTCTCCATGCGCGTGGCCGAGACCTGCATGGCGCTCTGGCCCAGGGCCCAGCCGGCGACGGCGCAGACAATGGCCTCGAGGTTGCCCACGGGGAGCGGGCGCGCGTACGAAAAGGCGGCCTCGGGCGCGATCTGGCGCACAATCTCAAAGAGGCGCTCCGTCGACGTCGAGTCGCTGTCGCGCGCGCCCTGGAAGTACTGGTCGTGCATGTCGCGCAGCACCAGTGTGTTTTCGAGCGCGGCCGCCTTGTCCGCGTCGTCGCCGCTGTTTGGCTTGTTGCGGTCCATGCCGTTCATGCCGTACATGGGCCTTGGCTGGTTCGGGTTGTACGGCGTCACGGCCGACTGGGACTGGGACCAAGGCGGCGGCGGCGGCGGCGGACCTCTGGCAGCGGGCCAAGGCGGGTTATTGATCGACGGATACGAAGGAGGAGGCGGCGGAGGCGACACCGACGAAGGCGAAGACGACGCGCTGGCGCGGCTAAAGATGTTCCAGCGGCTGCCGATGCTGGCGTGGGTTGACGTCACGCCCTGGTCCAACCGGTCCTGCACCTCCTGCATCTGCTGGGCCCCCTTGATCTGGCCGAGCATGTCGGTCACGGCAATGGATATCTCGATGAGGCGAGCCGACAGCGTGGTTGTGGAGGCCGCGGTAGTCAGAGGGCCGCCAATTGCCCGCATCGTCGACAGAGACGATTGCTGCTGCTGCTGCTGCAGGTCCAGCAGAGCTTCGGCCTTCTCGATGCAGTCGAGCATGGTGTTCTTAACGCTCCAGCTTGCGTCGGCCATGTCATCGGGCTCAATGGTGCGGGCAAGCGCGGTGTCTTCCTCGAGCGCGCGCAGCAGCCGGCCAAATGCCTTGACCAGGATGCCGTCGTCGTCCAGGCCCAGCGCAGGCATGAAGCCCGCGCTGTACCAGAACTGGAACATTTGCAAGTGGAAGACGTTCATCTTGGAACCGGTTCGGGTATCCATGACGGGCAGGTGTAGTTGGAAGGCGAGTGAAGGAAAGAGAAGAGAACAGAGTAAACAAAAATAGGACGGAAACTAGAAGCCAAAAAAGGACACAAATGTCCCTTACGAGAGAGAAGGGAAGCAGAAAAAGGAGGGCGGATGTGACAGGATGTCTCTTTATATACAACTGTTGTCCCTCTCTATGGTATGTCTCTTTTCTACAACCACCTACACGTCTGATACGAGAGGGGGCATGGTAAACCTAGAGGGGGGAGAGAAGGAAGAGGAGAAGGAACAGCGCTACCGGGATGCTGCATACACAAATTACACAAATTGGTTTGTACGACAGCCTCAGTTTCGTTGCCCGCCGCGGGAAATGTGTACAGAAACAGAACAAAGGTGCAAAAGGTGCAGAAGACGCTGAATGTGCAGAATGTACGGAATGTGCAGAAGGAAGGCAGGGCGTCTCGTTACCATGCACGTCCATGGACCATGGACCACGGCACACGTACGTGGGCGGTGCACGACCCGACGAGATGTCACGCCCGTTCCTTCACTTTATGGTCGAGGCCACTTGTGAAGAAAACGCCACAAGGCGAGGGGGGTTTTCTTGGCTCTCCAGGTGCATGCAAACAGTGCAGCGTAGAATGTCACATACACCCATAGTTATCGCGTCTTGTCTGTCTCGATCTTTTACGCGTTAAAAAGTGGCACATTCAGAAAGTACTATGCATCTTCTAGACGCCGAAATCTCCATTACTCGTTCCATAATAATATTGCCCTCTCTTTTTACTCGTTTATGCTCAGCTGTGCCGTATTCGTGCGTCTTTTACTTTAATGTTGTTGATTTTCTGTTGTTTTTTTTGCCTCCCAATCAATTACTGTCTTCGAGATGTTTCCATTCACGCCCACAACAAACTAACATCCGGCAGACAGGAAGGATCGCAACGAACCCCGACATTGCGGCGTCGAACAAGAAAAATAAAATACAACCCGGGCCTGAGAAAACCGAAAACAGGGCGAGTGTGGCCCGGGTATCGTTCGCTCGTTCGTTGTCCTGTTGTGAATGTGATACAAGAAACCAGGCAGCAAAGGGAAAAGTGGAGCACAATGTACGTCGTAAAGAGAGATGTTGTGTGTGTGTGTGTGTGTGTGGGAGGACGGGAAGACTGTGCGGGAGGGTGGTGGGGGGTGTTAAGCAGATGAGGATTGGAGGATGGGGAGGAGGAGAGAGGAACGGGACACTGCGTCAAGTGTGCCAAGTGCCCAGGTAAATTGGTGTAGGCAAACAGGCAAGCAAAGCCAGGCAAGACAAGACTTCATATGCAGGTTGGGAGACGCAGAATCGAGGGCAGTCGAGGTCCAGTCTCGTCATCGAGGAAGCGGGCCAGCGTATCAAATGAGAGCTGAGTCTGCTTGAGCCGCATGGTGAGGGGAAGTCAGAGACAGGATGAGAAAGAAAAAGAAAAAGAGAGAGGCCCCAAAAACAGGGCGAGCCACGACTCCAAGACAAGAGACGCGATCTGCATGCAATCGCCTCGGCGCCTTTCCTTTTCTTCTTTATTATGTGAGAGAACTAGGATTTCATAATTGGCTGTCGAGTGTCACCATTCCCGCTTCCGTTTCTACGGACGCATTGCGCGTGTTGCATCCTGAAATTCAAGGCGGACTTGCCACGTTCCCCTGCCCGAGTGGTGTGCCTTGAGTTTTTGTTTCCCCCCTGGCTTTCGTTGCCTTTAATGTGCAATTATCTGATTTGCTTAAGAGCTTTATCTTTCACGAGATCTGGATAATCATGGGTTGGAAATGTGTGCGGTTTACAAAAGCATCTTTCAGCTTCGCCTTGAAAGTAAATTATTGTGTGTGAACAGATCATCTATTTACCCTTTATTTCTTTTTATTCCAACTTGATTGGTTTTATTTCCATTTACGATCGATATCAATGTGCTCGTCTATTAATTCTCTTCTTTTTTTCTTGCATTTCTTTTCCCATTTTCTTCTTCTTTTCTTTGATCAATTGGATCAATTCCCAATGACATTTGGCCGCCATCTTGCGCGCTGAATCGAGCCTCTGCCACGGAAAACTAGCGGTGTACCAGGGGGTTGACACGAGGCAAGGCAGGCGCCCGAAGGCCTGGACTTGGGTGCATTGTGTCTCGAGGCACAGGAGCCAAACGATGTCGAGTGTAAAAAGATGGCAGTCGAACGGCAGCACATAGTCCCAACTCATTCTTAGCTTTTTGTTGATCAATAGTTCCCTCAACATTTATTGATTTATTGATTTATTGCTTTCAGACAATGTCTTGCATGCCAACGGCCTCAAACGAGAACTCCTATCCAGCCATGGCTTGACGGCCACCAATGGTAGCACAGGCAGGAACGAGCAATTGGACGTGGCAGCTCTGGTTTGAATTGATATCCCACCAGGCAGCAGAGGCGGGGCAGTGGCATTGAATCAAACATCGTATCAAATCAGAAATGAGGCTGAAAAGACGAGCAGACTTGGCGAGGAAAGTGCAAAAAATACCGGAACCATAAAACGCAACAAAACGGCGACGGGGAATACACAAAATAGCCGAATGTAACCTTATAACTCGTCAGAAAAACATGTGCATTTATAAGTGGGAAGTGTTTCGATATTTTTACAAGACCAACAAGCAATGTGAAAGCATTGTCTCTGGTGATTTGTCTTTGCTTTGGTCTGCATCGTATGTGATGTGCTGTGCTGTACTGTGATGTGGCTGCAGCCAGGATGGTGGGTAGAGGAGGGGAAAACATAAAGTGTGTGGGTTGGGAACGAATGACAAACTGCATCCAGAGTCCTCGCTTAGAGGTTTTGCTGTTGGCTTTGCTTTTGTGCTTTCTAAACAGCTCGTATAAAATTAATTAAGAAAAGGTTCAATGGCTGCTCAGACATGTAACAGAGCACGAAGCCGGAAGGAGGGTCGGTCCGGAACGAAGAGAGAATACACAACGAAGACTGGGTAGATGGAGAGAAAAGTATGGTTGGAAGAAAATAGCCCTTGCCTTGCTTTGTTTTGTTTGTGGCATCCAGATGTGTTATTTTGACTTGATTCGTCTTCTCATCCGCACCAATTACGCTTGGGGGACTCTGCCGTTGGCATCCAATCCTACACATGGCTCAATGCTCGCCTCACTTCTGATATGTTCTTCTGATTCGCCCATGCCTACCGCTCTCCTGCTTGTCTTTGCATCCCGTTTGCTGCTCCTGCTCGTGCATCACGGTTTGTCATCGCCAGTGGCACAGCGTCGTCTGGCAGAAGCCGGCAGTCGCTCTTATTCGTGGCTTTTGTCTCCTGCCTCGCTATATTTAGAAGTTGCTATAACATACGACTCAAATACGTCGTATACTGGGCTCTCTATTTTATTCCCGTAGCAGCGAGGTCTGAAAGACGCATTCGAGCATGAAGTCGATGCCATCTCATGCTTGCTCCTCTATTTTCTTTTTGGGAGGGGGGGGGGGAGTACATAACTGAAGCTGCTCCTCTTCGAAAATGGGATTTCATCGCGCCACCTGAGAGGAACTTCGTATCGACTGCAGCGGTTTAAGCGAGGCGACAGGTCATTGGTGACTATCGACGGATAGTGACATGCTGCGGCGGTTGACTGCAGACGCACATATATATTGAGATATTGAGCTAGAAAGCATCCACAAAGATTCCCGCACGTATCTTAAAAATCTTCCAACAAGCAGTGACACAGCGTCTACCTTCCGTTCTTGTGACCGCCTCGTTCTCCGCTTGTTTTCTTCTTCTTTGATGGTCTCGTAGGCTGTTGGATATTTCGTCGTTCTCTTGCCCTTCCCTACTGACATTTAGATCCGATCATGAACTTTTTGACGGCGTATTATGGATACAAAAGAGCCATAATTGGCTACTGCATCCAACTGGCGTCACACTGCATTGCAGAAAACAGTGTCGGCAGTCAAATAATGGACAATAAACAAGGATCATTCAAAAGGATTTCGGTTGACAGTTGTTTGTGTACCCATCTCGCTGAAGACGGTCGCTCCACTCCTCTTCCTTCTCCTCGGGAACACAAGCAAACAGGCGTTGTCATCGGTAGAGGGGGAAGGAAGAGATCCTCCGTGCGAGATCCAGGAGCGGAAGATTTGCAGCTGAAAGAGGAGAAGAGACAAGAGGTCGACGGGTATGACCCCCGTCAATAGAAAGGACATGAGTCTCGATGATCGTATTCGTTGATCATGCCACGATGATAGTGCGGAAGAACAGGTACAGCTGGCCCATTGTTTTCAAAATGGATGCCCTACTCCACGGTACGGATATTGCGGCCCTTCTCAGCTTGTCACTTAATTTCGTTCTTACAGTTCTCTCATGCGGCTTCCCGAAGAGTCGGTGTGTATGGGCGACCGGTGACCGGTTGCATTTCGGCCGTGCATGTGAAAGGTGATGACAATACACGGAAGACGCGGATGTGAGCGACGAGGGCAGGATGGAAAGAAAGGCGAAAACAAGAAGAATGGGGAGAAATACTTCAAAGAAAGGTAATCAGATCTTAGAGCAGATTTCAGCCCTAGAGAACCATTGCTCGAAAGTTGGATGCAAGCCTGCCACGTTCCTGATATATGATGACATCGTTGGATCTCATCGTGATATCTCGAGATAATATCTCACATTTCTCTCGATACCCGGCCTGTTCTTATTTCTGGTTGAGGTCAGCCGGCATACAACAAAACAAACAATATAAAACATGATACTGTGTACACAGCACTTGATTTATATATTCCTCTATGATTGCTTGTTTCCATTCATACTCACTTCTAGCTCAGTAGGACAACTACGTATCCTATCACCCGATAGTAAAGCACGAACCAGGAGCGATTTCACAGAAACCTAGAATACACGAGCTGCGTCTCCAATTCCGTACTATGTTTTAAGCGTCCGTCCTCCGTATCGTGTGATCCGTTTCTATGTGTCCCGTAGTTTCTTGATGATGCCGCTCAAGGCCAAGCCTCATGCATGTCACGATCATGGCCGCCCCCAATTGGTAAGAAAAACAGTGGCCTACACGATTCTCATATTACTGGTGTTTTGCCCATTACCAGCGTGAGCTTGTGGATAAAGTGATATTGAGAGCGGCGACAACAGACAGGCTACAGAGCTGTAGACCACCGGGAGAAGATGGAGGCACTACGGGCAATGCAAAAGAGCCTATTCGAGGAAACATTCACGCATGGAACCCACTCGTGCAAAATATCGACACGTTTCCTTGACTGACGAGTCGATGTGGCGGTCGAGACGAGGACGGGAAAGAGGAAAGGCGAGCCGAAGTAGTTCGAACGGGTTCGTGATAGATTCAAACGTTGACCGAGGGCAATGCCATGGTGTACCTAGGCATACCATCGTGCAAGTTAAGATATAAAAAATAAATTCAAAGCCAAGCCGTCCCGTAGTATGAATGTAAGCTAAAATAGCAATAAAAATTCAAAAGTTCCTCTATCAGACGTTAAACCGTCTGTGTCCCAGACCGCGCCCTGCACCTTGAGCCCTGTGTGCTGTGTCCTGTGTCCTGTAGCTGTGTCGCTGTTGTCGATATTAAAGTCCTTGTGCCCCATATTCCCACACCATAAATAAAACAGATAAAAATATACTCTCCCATCAAGTCAATGTCCCAAATCGCCAGTCAACTCCGTGGTAAGGTGTGCCTGCGGCCCACGACGGGGAGGCCTAACCGATAAACCCCGACTTGTTGAGTGAGGGCCGGCGGGCGGCGGCAACGATGCCCTCCCAGTTGCGATCCGGGTGGGTCTTGTTGAGGTTCTCATAGATTTTGAAAATGTACTGGCGGTGGTTGTCGGTCATGACGTTGCGGCACTTGGGGCAGACTTCGCCCATGTAGCACTCGTAGAAGTGGATGTGGGAGCGGGCATGGCAGGCGCGCCCACGGGTCCTGATGTAGCGCTGGCAGAAGCTGGAGACGATGTGCGTTTTGTCGCCGCAGTCGTAGTATCTCTAGTGGTGTAGCGTGTTAGTAAATGAAAAGAGACACAGCAAAAGAGAACCGGCATCGTGACGTACACAAATCCATTTACACATAGCGGCGGTTGTGGTGGTATCCTGGCTGGTCTTGTTGTGTTGTATCGTGTGTTTGGTGTGGACGAGGTGAGCCGGTGAGAGGGAATAGATGACGATGAGACGGGTTTTTGTTAATGTTGTTTAGCGAGAGGATGTTGTTGAATGGTTTGGCTGGCTCGACGCGGAGTGGGAATGTGGTTCTTAAACGATGACCAGACACTGCTTATCACTGTTTGGTACTCCGTACTCCGTACAAGTACTCTTGTTTCTTCTTCTTCTTCTTCTTCTTCTTCGTCGCTTGTCCTTGTCCCTTGCTTCTTGGCCTTCCGTAGCACGACTTATGCCCTTCTTCGTCTCTTCTAGCCCCCGGCGCCGTCCCTCCCGTGGCAAGTACAAGTGGTATTACTAAGTAGTAGTCCCTGTTTCTCTCTTGTCGTTTTCGGTGCTATTCCCATAGAATAAAACTTTTCGACGCCTCTCCCCCGTGGTGTCCCTCTTGTCCTGCTCCTTTCGAACGTCGTCAACGCAGCTTTGCGGAACCGTTCATTGGGGTTTTCGTTTCTTTTTTTTCATGTATTTTCACACATTTTCCACCTAAAACGAAAGAGAGGCAGGGGAGGGGGTGTGTGTTGTGTGTTCTCCGAGGGAATGTGCCGTGCACGGACAATGAGGGAGAAGAGGGTGTGTGGTGTGGGTTGCAAGGGTGTTGGTGTAAGTGTGGGTGGGGATGGATAGCAAGGGTTCTTGGTAGTGGGTATTTGGGTACTCCGTAAGCATTTGCTTGGGGATGGAAACATTTCCTAGGGCCGGCACCAAGCGGAGATCGAGGGTTATCACAAAGGCGGATGCCTGTCTTGGTTCACGATGTCCATACCGAGTCCTTGGGTGGCCAGTCGAGTTTATGATAGCAGCCTTTCCTCTTTTCTTGAGACGGATGACTCCGTGCGAGTGCTGTTCGCCCTGGAGATTCGGACTCGAGATAGCATGGAGGGAGTTGGGGGGATATTTCCTTCCTTTCCGATTTCCATTCTTTTCTTTTTACGGGTACGCGGTAGGATACAAAATGAATATCCAACTCCCCATCTTCTCTCATTTATCTCCCTTTTCAGTACTACCAGCCAGCCATTTTTGCAATACAACATTATTCGAAACGCTCACCAGTGTGTGTGGTCAAGCAGCGCGTGCGGGAAAGCCTGGGCCGGTTTTTTGGGGGATTCAGCATGGCATTTGTCCAGCGAGACGAACGAACATCATCTGGCGAGGAAACAAGCAGTTCCCTGAGAAAAGGGCTGCATACAGGGGAGAGGGGGTCATACAGGGGGCCGGCAGGAGAGAGGGTGGGGGAGACGCAAGGAATAAACATGTGTGATGAGGGGGAGCTGGTGGATGGGAATCTGATCTTAGGCCAAATTGTATGCGGAAAGTGCCCAAAATAAGAGGACGAGTAAAAATAAGGGTGATAAGACAGAACTGGATGGCAATACGATCGCTCCGGGACGCGGGTCCAGGCCGCGGTCGCACGGTGGATGGGGCCTGTTCACGAACCATGCACAACGACCGTGCCGCAAAACCAGGAGTTCAGTTCAAGACTCGTCGATACGCCTCTTCGTTTTCTACTTTGGGCTTGCTCCGAGGGGGTGTTGAGAAGGGAAAAGAATAGCCTTGAAGTGATGAGAAAAAATAAGAAAATAATAACTGAGAAAAAGCGAGTGAAAGAAAGCCGCAATTGAACCACAGTAACTTGCTACCACAGCAGTCCATCACTGACCCAAGATTGATCATATTTTCGTTTGCTTTTTCTTGGCGTTACGACTCTACTCGCCTTTTTTGTCCCCATTTGTCGCCTGTCCAGCTGTCCTCGGTATTCTCTGGCGTGAATAGTCGTACTGTCAGTTCTTCTTTCTTATTTTCTCTTTTCTCTTGCTTCGCCCTTTCGCCGCTGCCGCCATTTCTTGTGACTTCTTGGGAGGTTGTTTTATGAGTCGGATTCTGTGTCGGATCTCACGTCTCTTATCGCGAGAAACATTTACTGTCCTTTGTATTCAACCGCCTTAACCTCAACCCCTTTCTTTGAAGAATTCGTTTATTTGTTTTACACGTTTCTCTCATCTTTTTCTTTTTCTTTTTGAGTCTCCCAGATCCAGCACACAATTTTGAACACCACACCCGAAGGTGCACTTTTGCTTACAAAAACGACTCATCACATCCGCTAAAGCAACAGGACGTGGGCGTGTTTTGATTGCGCAGTTTGGGCTGCTGCAGGCACCCTGCCCTGACCTGGGTAAAACCCGCCGCGCTGGCGCACTTCCCTACCCTTTCTGGACAAGGCCTCTACGCCTCGCACGCCTCGCCCTCCTCGCCCTTCGGCGCCTTTGCTCGTTTTCTCGTTTTCTCGTTTTCTCGCTCAGCTGGCTCACTAGCCCCCATGTTCCTTTTCGTCTCTGTCAGTTCATCGTTGCTTTTGACTTCGAGGTACTGTTTTGGCTGTCCCTTCTGTTCGGGTCCGCGTGTCTCACTTGCACAGGCAAAAGACACAGCCTAGACTAGGCCAGGACTTACCAGAAACCAAGGGGAGAGTTCAGCCTTGAACGCCTGTGCAGGGGGCGGGACTGGACCGAATACCAACAGACAGACTGCGATAAGCCGATACCGAGGAAGTGTTCCTGTATGAAGATGAGGAACGAGAAATGCGCCCTTTTGTGTGTGTACTTGGAAGGACCTCATTTTCACTAAGAGCGAACTTTGCTGGCTGCTTCAGAGGAGGCTGTGATGGCAGGAGACGGCCGCAAATACGACGTACTTTCTTTTTTTGACAACAAGGCTCGCAAAAAGGTCAATGCGCAGAGGCTTTACAAATACCTGTAGGCAAGGGATACTCTGTTCAGCTTCGTCGACTTGGCTAATCACGTATGAGACAATATGGACAAGGAACAAGAGAGCCAGGCAAATATGCCGAATTTAGGGAGGGAGAGAAACGTACCCAAGTAACATAACAAAAGGACATGGGTAAAATGGCCGCGTTGTTACAAGACAGCCTGACATTTAAAGTTCAAATATTCTAAAAAGAATTCAACTCCGTCATATTATGCACGCCCAGCATTATCATCAACACCCGCACAGCAATATCACAGCAATGGCCATCACGGGCTACGAAACAAATCCGAACGGCAGCGGCATAGCTGCCTCTACCACCTCCAGCCACAAACCGCTCTCTCCTAAGCACATCTTCAAGCTTGCCTACGCGTTGGCCCTGCCTGGCCGCTTTCACCGAGATCTCGCACGGTTCATAAAGTGTGCCTTTTTGTATGAACACAACCGGCAAAAGACAATCGACAACGGTCGAGACGAGAATGATGCCAGCCAAGTATGCGGCGCCGGATTCCACGAAGCCTGCCTCCTCGCCCAGGGCTTTTATCAGGTGGAGTCGGAGGACGCCGACGACGCCGACGGCACCTGGCTCACCCTCCCTTCTCGCATCGACCGCGTCTGGACAGCCACGCGCATGTTTTTGCTCCGCGGCATGGTCGGCATGGGCGACGGCAACGGCAATCTGGTGGACCGGGTGGAGGCAATGCCCAACACGGCGACGCACGCCTGTGTCCAGGTGCCGGCGTACGACGACGATGCAGAGCGTGCACTGTGCCCGGACCTGACACCAGAGGACCACCCATCACTGCTGCCCCGGTGGAACAAGATGGCCCTCCCGGCCGGCGATGTACCTCCCAGTGAAGTCTTCCTCTGGGCCTGCGCTGGCTGCACGCTCGGAACACACTGCATCCCCGTGCCGGAGTGGCATCGCCGGGACCAAGCGGACCGCTTGACTCTACAAAGCGTGACGACCAAGGTCGCCGGCGTGGTGCGCAGACTACACTTTAACGAGCGGCAGCGACAAACGCTCGAAGAAAAGGGTGTCCCTCATGAGCAGTGCGCCGTCTACCTGCGCCACCGGCGGCTGTGGGTGCCCTACCCGGGTCCGTTGTCGTTGATTCCCGGCCCACCTGGTCAAGCCCAGCTCGAGGCCACGGTGACGGACCTGTTCCGGCTGCTGGCCGCCAAAGACAGAGAACACCGGCTGCTGCAGCGGGTGGTGGGCAAGCCGTGGATGGTGGCGCCCGACATCCGGGCACGGGTCGAGGCCGAGGCGAAAGCCGAGGCCATGAAGGGCAAGACTACGAACACCATGGAGAGGCCATCAACCCAGGTGGAATAAGTGCTGGGTGTTACAGGCAGTTACAGCGGTGGTGAGGACTGTAATGCACTACGGGTCAGACATGAGGTCTGCAGATGTATCTTACTTGTACCATATTTTGCACTGTATGCGCAAGTTCTTGTATTATTAGTCAACGATAGAAGCAATGGAAGGCGTTTGTCTGCAGATTGAACGTAGAAAACAAAAGAAAAAAAAGGCTTGCAAATTGGGGATCGTGGTTTGAAACATGCATGGCCAAATAGCATGCTTTTCATGCACCGCAATCCTGTTTCTGCTCTCTTTCTTTATCCATTTCGCTTTATTTCTCCGATGCACATGTCCTGTGTGTTCTCCTCGGGACGCTGTCTCTCGAAAGAGCAACATGGCCGGCCAGAGAAGAAAGGATCAGGAGACGACGACACAGCACCAACATCCCAATATCCAATATGCAGCGACTTCAGCTAGCCACACAGGAGCGCTGCACGTCTCGAATCGGCTGGGCCTGGCCCAAAGTGCAAAGGTGCACCTTGCTCTCGGTGCACCTTGCTCTCGGGTTTACACGCCCCCTCCATCTTCACGTCCTCCTGGCTTTTCCATTTCTCTCGTTAGCGAGTGTCTCGTCTACCAGAACATACATTGCGACTGGGAGGACAGTGAGAAGAAGACGGGAATATATCTCTCGTTCCTTTTTGTTTCCCCCCTTTTTCAACATCTTCCCGGTTGGCTCGCTTGCTCGCTTCTTCTCGATTCTTTTTCGATTGTCGATGGTCTTCGATCACCAGCGCCGACCAGGGGCCAGCCCGATCGGTGCTCTTTCATTGGCGTGTCACTTGTCTTTCTTTTTGTTTTGTGTTTTGTGTTGGTGCCCCTTTTTGGGAGGACAATGTATGGAAGCAGATAAAGGTATCTTGTAATCGCAAAAGGCTGTTTTGACTCGGCCCTCCTCCGTTCCGTTTGTTTTAGCGCTGCTTTTTTAAGAAGAGGACACTGTGAGAAGAGGAGAAAGAGGGGACGACAGAGCGGATGATCCCTCCCCCCCCCTCGATCCCATGACACTGGTAACAGGGTGGCCCTCTTTCTTCCCTGATCCATTCTCTTGGGAAAACATGTGGGTGTTTCTTTTCTTACCCAGTCCATTGGGTCGTCGTGTCGAAAATGTAGAAATCGAGGTTCATAAGAGGCTGTGCGCCGTCAGATAGACAAAATGAAGTTCGTCAGTCGGATTTGACAATCGCCCCAGATGAAGACAGTGTGGTGACACGATGCCCCGGATTGTCTGGGCTACGAAGGAGAGAAGATGGTCTTGGCCCTGGTGGTGGCGGCGCCTCGTATGGACCTGGTTGACTCGAAATTCCGTATTGCCTCCTTTTTCCCCTCCTCCTCCCCGCTCACAAGGTCCTTGCAGAAGCGAGAGAAGCCAGTCCAAGATAAGATGCCGCCGGTCCTCGCCGTCCTAGAGTGGAGAGAGAGAGAGAAAGAGACGAAACTTAGCTGGTGATCGACCCCTCGGGCCCGGGCCTGTCCACTGGCTCCTCCCTCTCCACCAGCCAGGCCAGTCCCAGACAAGACAAGCGGGGTGATGAGGGTGACAGGGATGTGCAAGGCGGACGAGACTGGCCAGAAAACGAGGCGGCGGCGACCAGGATGGCGAGGATGGGCATTCTTTCCCCAGGAGCACATCAAAAGGGAAAGTTGGATGAAAATCCCTGGGGTATTTGTCAAAAGGACCCCTGTCGTTGTTTCTTTTCGATCAGCCATGGCGGAGAGTGCCACACTGAAGATACCTGTAAAGGGAGACAGGGTACTTACAACGGGTGCAGGTACTTTTACAGAAGTGCCCTGTGGAGTAAACAAAAAGACACAAGGAGGCGGAGATAACCCACAGTCAACTGTGTCAGACAGGCGACGAGAGACATTGAAGACGACTCACAATATCCAACGAAAGAAGCATGCCTCGTGGGAGACACAGCATTCGTGGACCAAGACTCCCATAGGAAAGGAAAACACGATCCACGTCAGGTACCACCTCAACGGCCGCCTTCTCAGGAATGCGTCGGTCTTTATGCTTCATTATCCGAGAATGCATGATTCTGACAGCTCAGAAAATACCAGAGTTAAAAGAGAAAGGCGTACCAAACGCAATAATGAGTGAGACTCATCGGGGATCGATTCCCAGACTTCGGTGAGCAGACTGGTCACATGGACATGAGAGGGGGGTGAAAGGAGACAGGTACAAGTACCAAACAAAAAGAAGGGATAAGAGACGGGATACTCCGTACTCTTTGCTGCCTTGCCTCCTTTTGTCCCCGTACCATATGTTGCATTCTTGGCTTGTGTAACACAAAACTCTCACATCTCCCCGCACCGCAATTTCCAAATCACGGTGTCCGCCAGAAACAAAAAGTGCAAGTACTCTGGCTGGTACGAGTTTGCACGTCCAATCTTGGTAGTGATCGCCCAGGGTCTCGAACGCCTGCCACTTTGTTTGAATAATGAGGCGTGTACGGAGTACTCCGTACGGCGTGCTTTGTTGTTTGTCCAGCGTATCACTTTGTTCATGTGACTAAACGTCCATGCTTCGAAATGTCTGTTGGTGAGACAGGGTCAGGGCTCTGGGAGTGCCGAATGGAACTGTCAACCATGGTTGGGGGCTTCTCAATACGTCGACCGATGCGACCTTGGTCCAACGCTCTTTGTTTCCCTGTTTAACAGTCCGAGGTCCTCATCTCGTACGTTACATGTCACAATCAAAGAGCATGTCGCACGGGCAATTGCCTCACTTCGTCTCGTAGCAATTTGTGAATCCTCAGTAATTGTCCTACAAAATGAATAAGGCTATGAAACTACGCCGTACATTGAAATTCAAGCCAACCGTCTCTCTGCCCCTGACATGCTACGACTCCGGATCGTGTGAATCTTTGTGTGAATCATCACGGACCGAGGCCTGCCAGGGCCACTGCGACTGGGCAGAATGTTGCACTCCGGGCGGGCACTGTTGGGAAGGTGGCCGCTGGGGCTCCTTCTATTGTGGCCGTCATGGCCGTATCGGATGCGACGGGGCTGCCCGCTCCGGCCACCGCGACTACTCGTTCTGCCGCAGGTTGATCCGGTGCCGCCGGTCCTGGTACGTCCGGTGTCGCTCGCGCAGCTGCTCGCCGTAGTGGGAGTGGTCCTGGCGGGGTGTGTCGGCAAGTGGAAGTGCCGTCGTCTCCGGCAGCGGCGCCTGGCGGAGGAACTGGTGGAGGCGCTGTGGGAGGTGGGACGAGGACATCGGCGGCGGCGGCGGCGGTGTGCTGCTCTCCAACACAGCTGGCCGCTTGGCATGCAGAGCATCCGTCTCTTGAATCAGGCCGCGCAGGGAGGGCAGCCGTTCTGGGACGTGTTGCAGCGGTATCTCGGAAAACAGCTGCGGCAGGTCCATTCCGGGCGTGCGTTTCTGGTGTGGTTTTTGTATCGTCTGGTCCTTCTGGTCCTTCTGGTCCTTCTGGTCCTTCTGGTCCTTCTGGTCCAATGGATTGGAAGGCCCTCCGGCACTTTCAGCAGGATGAACTGGAGCTGGCACCGGTGTGCTCTGCCGCGCCTTCTCGGCAATGTACTTTTCGGGGCACATCCGCAGTGCCTCTAGAATCAGCCCAAGGCCCTCGAGAGGCACACCGTCCCGCATCGGTACCTCGTCGAGATCGTCCAGGACACACAGCATCTCCTGGCCAGTTTTGACACGGCGGCGACTGCCGCCGCGTGTCTTCGTGGGGGAGAAAGCGCAGTCTGAGGGTGTGGCCGTACTTATAGACCCAAGTGTCGACGCAGACGTTGACTTGAGTCTTGAGGCCGGCATGGACGGAAATGTAGATGCCGATGCCTTTGCCTTTCCGGTTGTCTTGGTGGCAATGGAAGCCATTGTGCCAGAGGCTGGCCGAGCCTCGCTCTGCAAAGGCTTGCAGATCGAAGCATCCGTTTTGACGGAAGGGAATCGTTGGTTCTCCTGCTGCTTGCTCTTGGGGTTCTTTTCGCTCTTTCCGTTCTTTCTCGAATCTTTTTCATCGCCGTTCTTGTTGCCAGTGTCTTTGTTCTCGTCCTCTTCGCAGTCCGTCTCGTTCTCGTCCCTCTCCTTCTTCTCCTTCTTCTCCTTCTCCTCCCTTTTCTTGAACCGCGCTTGGCTAGCGGCCTCGAGCCGCGCCTCGTCCGCCTCGACGTCGGGCCCCGGCATGGTAAACACGGTTTGCGTCCACGGGTTCAGCACCACCTCGAGCGTGCCTATCTTGCTGTAGCTAAAGTACGTCAGCCCGCCGCCGAGAAACTCCTCGTGCAGCTCGGGCGGCGCCGGCGCGCCCGGGCCCGTCTCCGGCCCGACGTGCACAACCAGCTGCCGGGGCAGGGCCAGTACTTGTAGAGGCTGCGACACGGGCAGCGACAGTGTGGTATTGGCGGGCCACAGCAGTTTGACCGACGCCAGCGGTGCCCGCCGGTAGTACCACTGCCCATACATCAGCCGGGAGATGTGCGCCACCACGTGCCCCGTCTCGGTCGCGGCCGCATTCTCGGGGCAGCCGAGACGGATGACCTTGGCGAGCTCGGTGGACGTGTTGGGCGGGGTCAAGAGGAAGTTGAAGCGGGCGCTGAGGCGGACGAGTTCACCAAGGGGTAGGGACTGGGGCTTGGTGGTACCGATGGGCTTTGGTGGCCCCGTGGACAGTAGCGATAAGGGCTTTGGCGCTGGCGGGTCTGCAGGCGGCGCGGGCATGGTGCCAGGCGTCTTAATGTCCTCCTCCAGACACAGTTGGCCGACGGCAACGGTCCCGTCGCACGGCAGCAACACCTTGCGGCCATTGGGGCAATAAAGAATGTAGGAGGTCATCTCGGTTCGCTGCATCGGTCGGCTGGTCCGCTGCCGTTTATTTTGCGTTGTCTTGTCATCTGTCTCCTTCTCCTTGCCTTTGCCTTTGACATCACCATCGTCCTCTCTGTTGTCTCGGGCGTGGTCCAAGAACTCGCTTTCCAAGATCCACTCGTCGTAGTTGGAGCGCGGGTTGCTGTATGGTTCCCGGACCGACTGCGACGGTGACCGAGGCCGCTTGCCCAGGGTCCGACCAGGCAGCACGGGAGTCATGCTCTGGCTGGGCCTGGTCTCCTTGGGCTGTATGGTTGCGGCAGATGTTGAACGAACAGCAAAGATGGGCTTTGCAGTGAATGCCGCGCTCGAGATGCCCGGCCGAGGAGGAACAAGCATAATGAACCGTGTGGAGAGAGAAACAATACAAGAAAGGAAGATTGGGAAGGGACAACGGCAATGAAAAAGCGTAAATGAAGTAAACGAAGTGAAAGAAGTGACTTCAGATTGCAAATTGTTTAATGGATCGTTGACGGTGTATCAAAAAGAAAGACTTGAGACCGAATGTGACGATGCAAGGTGGGGAGTGAAAACAATAAGGCGACCCTCGATAATGTCAATCTTGGGACGACGGGTAATATACCAATGGAAGTCCTGGATCAAGGTCGATGCAAAGATGACGGGAGTGAAAAGATGTACTCAAGAATAAAAAATAACGAGGTTGAGAAAAAAGAAAAGAAAACAAACAAAAATCACAGCCATCCGTCGGAGGACGAACGAAAAGGAATGGTTGCCACGAAAGGCAATCAGGCACTCAGCTTGCTACACAAATGTTTCGTACATCTCTACCCCTGCATCTGTTATCTACAGTGAATATCGGAGAGTATGGCAGCTGGGTCGTGTGTATGCCTCTGCTGTAACCAGCTATCTGCGTCCAGCCATCTGTGTCTGAATCGCCATGCCCGAAGGTATGAGGGAAGAAGGGGGGAGGGGAAGAGCGGGATAGGGTACCCGCATGTGGTTCAGCTGGATAGGACGGTCGACATGCATCAGTGTATGGCCGCAGCGCTGGTTGGAGGTAGCATTGATGCGGGTTGCCGCATTTGGTGCTTGCACCGCTCGGAGTTCCCCTAAATTCCTGTCAATTTTTTTCGTTTGCTTGTACAAAGTACTCGGAGCGGCATCGATGAATTTCGTACCAGGAAGATGGCTGGAGGAGGTGGGACAGTAGGAACAGGAGGGAGAAGGAGCAAACGAAATAACGTGTATGCAGTGCTCCGTACAAGTCACACTGAAAGTTCGTGACACGACAGACGCGTGGGGGGGGGAGGAAAGAAAAACAAAAAAGTGCATCTTTCTTGACCGGGTTGCCTGTCTCGTTTGTCTTTCTGTTGTTGTTTTTTTTACCAGGACAAAGCGCTTTTCCAGAACGTGGACATGATCAAGCCAGGTCGTGAGTTGTGGGGGGATGCTGCAGGTGGCCCTTATGTCGTGGCTTTTCCTCGCCATCTCAACCTCGCCCTGTTTCATTTTCATAGCCACAGGAACCGTGTTTTTATGTTGTGCTTGGAGTGCATTGTAGTTCTCAGCGAGGAGACAATATTGTCCCCCTCGTCAGGGGGCCTCGTCTAGTCCGTATTCGTATTCCCGTTTGTCATTTTCACGACAGAGCGGAGTATTGATGTACTTCGTACGTCGTACTTTCTTGTGCATCGAATATTGACGTTATTCGCTTTGTTGCCATGTGTGCTCTTTCGATTGACGTTTCTTGGCACGATTCCCAGTTATCGTTTCTCGCGTCGATCGAGTCTTTTCTCCACGTCGTATTGTGACTGGCCGGGACGCTTGAACCGCTCTCGGCAGACCACGAAATCCTAAACTTTGGTACGGGAGGAGCTACTTTTCTTAGTAGATCTACCGTGCAGCGACCGTGCGGGGGGCAAAAAAAAATTTGTGGGAATCTAGGATGCGGTTCACTCACATTCACATATCTAGTCTGAATCGACCATACCCAGCGTCTCCCGGCTCCATTCTAAATAACACGATGCACATACCCAGATGCTACGTGAGTCCCAAAAACGATGGGAGGAGTAGATAGTGTAGCAGAGAAGATCGATCAGCTCAAACCTCGTATGAAGACCCAAGATGGCAAACAACAAACAAGCCACCGCCACGTTGCCTCCAACCTCTACAACATGCGAGTGTCAATAACAGTACAGGTGTATGTAGTTGCAGAGCCTGGACCAGCTGAGGAGCAGCCGTCTTCCGTTGGCAGCCAGCCACGAGTAGGCTATGAGGGTCAAAATAATAATAACATCACATTAACTACACCTGCTTTCCCTCCAGTTCTGTATTTTCTTTTCTTTTTATACTGCATATAAATCCGGGGCTAGTCAAATAGCGGTCAACAGAGGAAAGTGCAATATATCGGACGAGGCCTAACGAGGAAAAGTTTCCGAGACGAGGCGTTGTCGTCCAGTTGGAAGCAACAAATTCGAAGAGGGCACTGACGTGCGTCGTACTCCTCCGTTATCTGCCGCTTTCCGGCTTGTGCATCCCGGGCCACACAACGACGACGTACAGTGCTGTTGCATTGGCAGCATGCAGGATATGACTGGCAAGATATGACTGGCAAGATATGACTGGCAAGATACGACTGGGACCTTCAGCTTTGGCCAGCTCTCGACATCCATTCGACATTCATTCGACATCCATGGTTGGCTCGGGGCGGGAGCTATCAACTAGCACGGGCAGCAGAGCTATAAGAGAGAGAAGAATATGGCATGCTACGTACTTTTGCCAGCTGCTGTCAAAACGGCAGCCAGTGCTGCAAATCATATTATCTTACGACGTATATTCGTCGTCATTGTGGAGAGCCGTCGGGTGGAAACACAAGGTACTGAAGCTCAGGGCACTCCACCGGCCCAGGTAAAGGGTTCCAGTGCCCGCGGTGACCAAAACTTGGGGAATTAGCTCCCTGTAATTACATACTCCTCCGTAATCAATAGACCAGCCCAGCCAACCTTCCAAAGATCGACAAGCTTGCAATTTAATCGCCTTTCCGTACGTCCGGTTAATCTACGAAGAATGCGTCCCGTGTCAGATAGTTGAAATAGACAATCGATTGACGTGAAAAAAAAACGATAAAGATGACAGTTCCATAAAAAAAACTTGGTATTGGGTCGTACAACTCTAAAAAGCCGCACCGTCTGGCGGCAAACTCGTCTAAATGAACATCGATCTTACGACGTTTACTAAGAAACGTAAGCGACGCAGGTGAAGCATCACGACACACAACATCGCGTCACGTATCACACTACATCTGCATGCCCAGACAATTATTGGAGCGAACACATCCTTTTGCCCCAACATAAAATAAAAGCCCAATCAATACTCAACACGCAGCACTCTTTTTTTTTCTTTATTGACAACGACTTCTACGCTACTGGTCATCTTTTAATTCTAAAGAAAAAAAATGACTGCAAGTCCTTCTCTCTTTGCTCGTTGCTGAGTTTGCCGATCAAAGAAAATGGTTATAGAACAAGTGAAGAAGATTTCCTTCATGAAACAAATCATTCAAAAGAGAAAACAAAAATAATAAACCAGCCTGCCCATTTTCGTGATTGGAAGCCGTCATCGAAACGTAACTATTCTTCTCATTGAATGCACTCCTGTGTCCATGCATGTCTCATGAAGTCTCGTCGAGAACCTAGAGCTAAATAGACCACCAATGCATAGGTCGTGTGCTGGCTAGACTATTTTTTTTTCATGCAGCCGGCCAAAAAGAATACATTCCATAGCATCTTCACCGAATGCAAGGGATAAGGAAAACTTCTCAACAACATAAACATCATGATCGGAGGTCGGAGGCCGGCGGCCGACTAAACGAGCCCACGAGTGAAGCACGAGAAATACGAGACGCAAACTCGACGGCCAGCCAGAACGCTGGGTAGAAGAAAATAATATAACATAAATAAAAGTACATCGATAAAAAACATAACTACTCGAAATACAAGCGTCACACGGCTTCCATATCCGCTGCTGGGAGGGCTGGTAGACAAAGTTGGCAAACTGCAAAGGTAGAAAAGAAAAATAAGAGGAAAATAAGCGGTCAACATGGATGTCTGTACGTCGTGGTCCCATGATCCCCCAAGTTACAAGACCTGTGCATACGTGAATCGAGGCACGCCGTATGAAAGCTGCAGTGCCAGTTCTTCGTCAAGGGCATTTTGCTCGCCTCTGACCGCATATCCAAGTTTCCCGTCGTAATTCGCCATTATGTTGACCAAAGAATACGGTCAAAGTACCGTGATAAGCAAACAAGGTCGAGTTCTGCACCCGAAAGTCCCGAGTCTCGACGCAACCCTGACGAGCACCTGGCTCAACGGTTGAAGAACAAGTGCAGCCCAACCAACCGTCTTCTTATCACTTGGGGGTGGCTCGACCCAACCTACCTTTTTTCAGACAGACCTGGACTGTCCGAAAAGGTCGAGGTGCATGCATGCAGGCAGATATTTCTTGCTCTCAGCTATTTCTTTCTGCCCCTCCCCTGCAGGTAGAAATTTATCAGTCCCTCCACTCATTTGCGGCTGCTCTCTATTGCGTTTAAGACACCCCACACCCCCTACGTTGATCACAAAAACGCCACAAAATATACAGCGGTTCCGCAGTGAAACAACAGAAAAGCCAAACATCCTGGCTTATCTCTCGGTGGTAAGAACTGCCAGCTCTGGCCTTCTCAGGAGCACGGATGCCTGTATTCTGAAAGTGCCCACTCTGTCTAGGTTCATTCTGGTTCATCCCAGACCCTCGCACTGGGAAGCAAACCACGGAATGCAAGCAATCGAGCAATCGAGCAATCGTTTATTTTGAACGTCCAAGTCTGTGCTCACAAACAACTGTTCCGAATCCTTCTGCGTGTAAAAGATGCCGACATCTTAGATGTTGAATTCAGATCATCGGCAGCTTTTGATTATAGAGAGAAGCAGATGAGATAGACAAGCCAATACGTCGTAGTCCAGCTCACAGGAAGTATTGATGTTCAACTACAGACACACAATGTAGATAGGTGATACGGAGTACAACACACGTTATTGTCCTCCCAACGTATCTTGTATCTTGCACCACCGTGTGTCTGAGTCCTGTCATTCCTCGTTCCTGAAAGACAAGACAGTGGAATGTTCTCCATTTCCCCGCCTTTCGCTCTTCTCGTCTCACTCAAGAGCTTCTTGTACTCTAGGTAATACTCCACAGAAGCTTTCATATTCTTCTCCCGCATTTTTCCCTTTCAATGTTTGTTTCTTGTTATCAGATCGACTTACTATCTAACAAAAAACGACCTCACTAAAAAAAAGGCCCGTAGCGTGCTCAGCGTGCATAGGCGGCCGGAATATAGGTGGTCTAAAGCCTTTTCTACAGCGGGCTGCGACTAGCGCGTCTTCAAAGCTTAGTCATCTAAACCCACATGCCCCGACCAAGTTCATTACGCGTCTGAAAATTTTCGACAGCCAAAAAAAATCTCAACCTCTTCTCTACCAAGAAACCGCAATCGCATGCCCCGACCGATCGCATTGCCTGCGTCTACGCGCACGCGCAAATGCCTCCCTGTTGATAAGGCCGCTCATTGACCGCTCCTCTATTTCCCCCTTCTGTTTCTATCCCCTGCCCGTTGCTTTTCTCCCACATCCCACCTCCCTCACGTCCCAGCAATGTCTCAAAGACTGCCTTGCCTGTCTGAGGCGTCCAAACCAGTATTGGTGGCGACTGCTGTCCGCCGCCTCTTTTTGACGTCGATGAGGCTGACAACGGGCAGCTGAGTTCGGGCGAGCAAAACAGCGAACGACTTGGCACACGTCCGCGCCGTCGAGGACGAGCCCGAGGCCGTTCCCTCGATCGAGACCGGTTTCTGGGGAGAGGGGAAAGGAGGGAGGGTGAGGGCCTCCTAGTGGAGGAAAGAGAGAAAGAGACACGGACATGGCTGAAAAGTCATTTGTTTGTGACTTGCGCCATTTGGCCTTGGCCTCCGCCTCCGCCTTTCTGCCCCCATCCTGTCTCTGTTTGCCTTCCCCCTGCCTGGCCCCCTGCTTTGCGGGGTGCAATATGCAATATCCTGTTCCAGGCTCTTGTCTGTTGGTGGCGGCAACGCACACCTTTTCAGCAGGCCCTTTCTAGCACTCTTGCACCTTGACACCCCAGCCCTCTTTCCTCCATATTGCACAAGGTCCTTGCAGGCCGCGCAAACACTCTTTGGTTCACACCGGCGGACGGCAAGGCCACCCTGCGATATTCCCAATCTAGCAGAATTGTGCGCCGGGATCAATAATAGTCGGCCAAGGGGTAGGCCGTCCGCTAACCACAATAAAAGGTATGTTTTACTTGTTTTTCTATTTTATGTTTGCTTTTCGATGCACCCCTCGCAAACTACCCCCGAGAATGGCACATCTTTATGATGACTTCCAAAATTTACAATGCTTGACTGCTGAGAAGAGGGAAACCTCGACTGCGGACAACACGGACATGACTGACCAGATTGCCATTCTCGTTTTTTTTTTTTTGAGATTTTCTTTTGTTACGCTCTCTACTATTCATATTCTAGAGCTCCTGCTAACAAAACTCAGTTGCAGTAAACCCGCCACACTCGTAAGACCAACCAAGGTTATTGACCAAGCGACGTACGAAGGTAAGGCGAATACGATACTTCAAATGTGATAGAAAGAATAAACAGGTGAATTTGCCCCGAAGAACAGATGATAGAAAGAAATAAGAGAACATACACCGGATACAAACCGTCCTAAAATGAGTAAAAAGAATGTGAACAATGCAGTAAAGAAAAACAGCATAGACCGGCCCCGTATCGCTGGATGACCCGGCCTTGCCGATGGTGTTGACGGCGTGAGGCTCTTCTACTGCAGCCGGTCAAGCAGGAGCTTCGTCATGGCGATGCAATCGGATATGGACTTATTCTCGGTCGTGATGATATGCATCCTGCGTGACGGACAAAAGTGTGCCGGAAGGATTTTGCGCAGCTGGACCTGCTGTAGTCTAGCTTGCATCACGACCCAGCTCCTCAAGGATCTTGCACGCATGCTTCGTGCGCCACGACGCGACCGCTGCTTCAGCTTCTCCACGGCTGAAGGAGGCGGTGGAGCTGTGTGGCAAAGGAAGTGTTCTACAGCGAGCAGCGGTGAAGAAGATTCACGGCCGTGGCGTGAACAGTCGCGATGCTTATCGCCCGGGCTTCGCGTTATTGATCAGCCCCTGTATCAATGGCGCGGGCGTAAATGGGATCCGTATGGATGTCGTTCAACGGCATATTTCTGGTAGTGCTGATACTGTCCCTTCCACCGTTTGCCCTCCTTTCTGGTCTCCTTCTTGACTTCTTTCTGAAGTCAGTATTCACGATTCAATTATTGCAACGACATGGTCGCACGAATGGTGATCGTGCATGGTCCACGATTCGTGGCAGATAGCACAGACAAGGGGCATGCATGGTAGCACACATGGCAGTACAGGAAGAACAGACGAACTGGCTGCAAAGCGCGTACTGTGTAAAGGTCACGCATAATCACCATAGAAAGCACGCACATGCGTATGCAGTGACTTGCACTTCGACTCCCGGAGAATACCGTGCAATGTCGATAGAAGGCCCGATCAGCAAATATGTCCACGCACAGAAAGGAGTTACGAATGGTCCCCGAACAGATCGACAAGCATGGCGGGCAGGGGTTGGAGGAAAAAGAAAGGTGCGGTGAATTACCACAGGAGCTGCAGATGATGTAACTTGTAAGTGTTATTGCAGCCCAATAATATTGTTTTATTCCTTTTTGTTCTTTCTTTTGTTTTGTGCGGCTGGCCAACGGTGAGATGCGACTGGTCGAGGCACACATCTTCTCCACCTCCTCATACAGGGGTCATTCTATGTGCGTCCCAGAAGTTCAAATTAAGGGTCTGTCAATGGACATATCTGAACATCTTTTCCTTTCCTTGTTCCTCGATCCTAGTGCGGACAACCCTGTCGTGTCTGGGCGCGGTCCCGGCCCGCAGGCCTTAAAATGGAGCCCGTCAAAGGCGTTGGGAAATGGATCCGCCTGCAAAATGGCACCGTCGATGGGCGCTCCCGCACGCTTGTCAGAGTGTTGTTTTAGTGGAGGCCGACGGCACTAAACAAGGGCGGTTCCGCGTCAACTCGACCTCGAGATATGCGAGGACAGGGAACAAGGGGAACCGAACACGCCGAAGGGGGCCTGCACCGGGCGCTAACACCAATGTCAGACTGAACATCGAGAGGGGACCAGCCAGAGAAATCACGAAGAGGTCATTGACCGCCAAATTTAAGAACACGACACGCATCCCATCGACAACACTAGCCCAGTCCCAATCGCTGGACCCAAGAATCAAAGTGATCGACAGCCAAGAGAAACAAAGATAAAGAAAACGCACGGGTACCCCTCTTCCATCTCGAGGTACTCGCTCTCCGCCCCTGTCTCTCTCCCCACACTAGCAGATTTCCGAGAACTTAATGTGCTTGCCCTGTTCATCCCGCCTATCTTCCAGCACTCACAAGGCATTACCTCGACAATAACTAGACATTTGTGTACATACAAGTACGACGTAACGGGTGCTATTTGGCATATTCGATAAGTGAGTAGGAGAGGACAAGACGAAAATACTGGAATATCAGAGCGTCTTCTTTCTCATTGCAAGTAGTGAAATATCCGCTTTCTTTTTGTTATGCTTCCTTTACTTCCATTCACTTGCTGTTTTCTGTATTCTTCCCGCTGTGCAGTACCTAGAAGGCGTTCTCTCTGCTGCATATCTGCTCTGCACTTCGTACCTCAGATCAACTAGCGGTGGGACCATTCCAGATGAACTCCTAAAGACAATGTCTCACTTGGCAAGAATAGTGATGATACGACTATTTTGTGTGTGTGCTTGTAATTGTGACGACGGCGAGAGACGGTCTCTCGTCGAATAGCTCCGGGCTCCACTTACACCTCCCGTCGTGTTTTGTCTTGCATTTGACAAATAACTTGTATTTCCACTCGCATCTCCACTCGCATGCAGCCATCTACACCGAAAAAATCAGCCATCTTCGTGCATACCGGACGCAAGAGTGCGGGGGTAGATAGGGAGCCATGAACGAGTGTGGGCAACGAATCGATTGAAACCACACGAATTGGAAACCTGATAGCTAAGGAGCATGATAAGGCGGTGAATAAAGAAACGGGCGGTCACATACGAAGTCCAACCAGCACGAAGAGAAGAGGCATGGAAAGTAGAAAATGGCAGTGTGGTGCAGACTAATAGCCGACCGGTCGGGACGGGGCGGCAAATAGAGGGAAAGAGTGACCAGCAGAAAATGTGGCCAGGGAAGGAGGAAATGGCAAGAGATGTTAATAAAAAAGAATGGGGAAGGAACAACTCAATGACAGAACATCGTTTGGGCGAGAACGAGAAATTATATCCGGGTTGCCTGGGTGTCACTGTGATGCGTCTTTCCGGCTTTTTGGTGCCTGGATGCCCTTTTCTCTACTTCCCGATCGCCGTAAATGCACGATGCTTACGATCCAGAAGTAAAATCTCCCGACCGGCTATGCGAGGTCCACGATGAGTGAAGAAGAAAAAACCCTACAACCTGTCGTCTTGGGTCCGAACAAATAAAAGTGGAAATATCTACGAGAACACCAAATCCATGAGCTGCAACTGCCGGGACGAGAGAGAAACAGAGACTAAGGTAGTGAGCAAGCACGACACAGCGGAGCACTTGGCGACAACGCTCTCCCTGGGTATCCGTCCCCAGTGATGTGGTCCATCACAAGAGTTAGTGAATCCACTAAACAGGCGGAAAGCACAAAGCTTGGAGGGTGCAGTGGGCTCCATCACCCATCGAGCCGTTGATTGTAGGGCTTCCGTCCCGGCGGGCTCGTCAACGAGAACTACAACTGCTAGCATATATTCTGCGAGTACGGAGTACAAGAAGTGATTTTTGAGTTATCCGGTGTACAACGTAGAGCTCCAAAGCTTGAAAGCTTTACTTCCCATATTTTGCCCCAACCTTGGAAAGTCTGGCCGGCCGTGTTCCCAAGAAAAGGGCCCCCACCGGATCAGCCGATTGCTGCAATGCTACCTCCCATTGTCAATCACCCATCATCGGCTGGCAGCATCTATCGATGGACAGGTACGACGGAGAACATGCTGTTAGAAATGCTCCCGGTACGTGCTAGATGGTTCGGAGAAAACACAACAAAGAGGGGTTAACAAAGAAAGGGATGGAAAGGTGAGTGAGGCTGCAAGAAGGTTGAGGCATCACGTTCTCAGAGAGGAAAAGAGTGGTTCGAGAGTACGTAATTGAAACTGCAGTTGAGGCATCATGTGCTTGAAGCCTTGCCAAGGAGGAGGATACAAGGTACAAGATGGCAGAGTGTATGAAGGTAAGATTACAGAAATCAGGCAGGTACAGATTGAGAAAATAAATGTTGGCTTGGAAGATACGAAAAGAGGGGACACAGAGCGGAGAAACAGAGCCAGCCGCGTGGCGTGTGTTGCGTGAGAGGGGTTGGCAGACGCTGTATGCCCAGGATTGGCTGAATATGGTATGAACATGGCCTGGACCAAGACATGCAGATACCCCATACAGCTGCAGCTTCAGCACATGTCGTATGGACGAGGCAATACGATTCAAATCAGTAAATGGCCGTGACTCTGTAAAAATAACAGAAGAAAAGATATACAAAAGGGACTAGAAAATGGTGCCTGGCTAGAAAGATACCAGGCAAAATAGAGGGCTGGGGGGGCGAGTCGTCTTATCATCACGAAGCAAAATAGCAGAGGCAGAAAAGGGCCACCGCGGCGACGACAGGCTGGGAGAGAAAACAGGAAAAGACACCAGGAAAGAAGCAAGGGAGATGCAATAACTAGGGGTGGCGAGTGGTAGCAGGTAAGACACACAGCGGAGAGGGAGGGACAAGTGAGGACGAAGGAAGGCAGAACTAACAGGGACGGGTGCGCTAGGAAAGGGTGGATCAGACGCTTTAGCGCTTGTTTTCTTTTTCTGATTTATTCTGTAAAAGTAAAAAAAATGATAAAAACATGGTGGGAAGCATTGTCCAGCAAAAACGCAAAAAACCAAGGGGACGGCGCAGCCGGTCAAAAGTTGCAGGGGTGGGCACCTCCGGGGCATGAAGCCGGGAGCTAGTGTGGCCAGGCCAAGGGATGGGATACGCTGTCTTGGGAGCAAGGAGGTGTGGGGAAGGGGGTGTACACATTGGGACGCGAGTCCCAGGTCAAAAAGAAAAGTATGGGAGTTGCAAATGTGATAGCTTTCAGCACAAGGACTCGAGGGAGATGAGAAGAAAAGAAAGTGACAAAATTCAACAGAAAATGATATCGTAAACGAGGACAAGAGAAGAGAAGCACGACATCTCAACAAGACTCAAAGTACCAGCAATTGTGTCGATAAGAGAGCGGCAGCTCAAAGATACATGAGATTTCTTTTCTTT
The DNA here is from genome assembly GCA_021396225.1 of Sporothrix inflata. Lineage (NCBI taxonomy): Eukaryota > Fungi > Ascomycota > Sordariomycetes > Ophiostomatales > Ophiostomataceae > Sporothrix > Sporothrix inflata. The sequence goes on along the minus strand of WNYF01000010.1, from coordinate 149,919 downwards.
GGAGGAGCATATGAAAAGCAAAGGGAAAGAAGAAAGGATACGGCAGGAGATGAGTTTCCAAAAATACCCATATTGGACAGAGTTATGTTGGTTCTGGGGTAGACAAGTCATCGAATGCCAGAGTGTCTGAAAAGGAAAGAAGCAGCATGGGCGTGGGAGACGAGGCAGTGTTTGTCACAGCAAAACGAAAGAATAATAAAAAGAAAGCAAAAAGAGGAAAAACTACAACAAAATCCCACGGGAAGCTGTCACAAAATAGAATACGAAACGAAACAAGAATGACAAAAATATGAGTTCAGTAACAATCACAACCAATACTCTAGCTAGGCCTGGATCCTGTTCCTTTTGGTTTCCTGATACCTTCACCCTTTCCCGGCCTCCCTTGCTTCATGCCTCCTGTGGCAAGAGCTGGCCTGGTTTTGGCCCCAAATCCTGCTTTCCATATGCTTTGCTATCTCTGCATCACTTTGTGTCTTCCTCTTCTGTACGACGTACTTTGTTCTGTTCTGTTCTGTTCTTATTTTTATTTTTATTTTAAAAATTGCCCTTTTTATTTTATTCACTTTGTTTTTTGCCCATTATTTGTTTTCTTTTGAAAAGAAAATATATAAGAAAAAATCTGCTCTTCTTTTTTTGTTTTTGTTTCTTTCCTCTACCAAATATCCACATTACCCCCCCACCCTTTCCAGACACAAGGGTTGTCTTGCAGCATAATCCCCTAGTTCGATCGTGCTCGATGCTCGCTCTTCTACGTGAATAAACGCAAAGCCAAACCAGTTTCGCCAGACAGAGAGGCTGAACTACGTGCTCCCTGCATTCCTCTGCCGTCTCTTTCTTCTTTTGCTAGTATTGCATACAGCATCTGTTTAATGTCTCTAACTCTCTCTTGTATTGTTTGTTGGATCCCTTCTGAGCAGGCTCCATTCTCTTTTGTTTTCTTTTTGTTTCTTTCCTTTTTTCCTTCTTTCCTTTCTTCATCTTTTGGTGGGCTAAAATCGTTGTGTAGCCGGTCGCTCCTTCCGTATCTATCACGAACGCGCCTTCCCACGCTGGCTTCGACTTGCCCATCAACATCTTGTTGTTTTATTTGCTTCTTCCCGGTCGCTCCTTCCCTCTCAGACACACGCCCCAGTCCGCTCTTTCCCTCTCCGCCGTTTGCCCCCCTCTCCCCCTCCAAGCTACTTATATACCTGGTTTCCCCTAGTGAAGCCTGGCGATCCCATTCCTTGCCCTGACCCAGCTCGCTCTTTTCCTTTTTTTCGTACCTGACGCACTTTTTTCACAATTGCTTGCTGGAAGTGCAGGTACTAGCTTCCGGTTTCCACCCTGATCCACCACAGTCCTCTTTTCCCCCTCCCCCTTTCCACACCATCTCACCATTCAACCCATTCAGCCCATTCAAAAGACCTAACCTATTCACTTCGCCCGCGGGGGGGGGGGGGGGGGGGGGGGGGGGGGGGGGGGGGGGGGGGGGGGGGGGGGGGGGGGGGGGGCGGGGGA